>CAJNDS010002342.1:0-132500 GCA_905221605.1 Symbiodinium natans
GTATAGAGAGAAGGAGAGAAAAACTAAGGTCACAGCCTTTGCCTATCCTAACAACACAACTTTGCAGCATTGTGCAGTCTGCACTTGAATGCACACAAACACACTAAATATGCCCAAGGCTTCTCAACCAGCAATTAATGTAACCCAGAGTTTGGTCACAACAGCAGGAGCTGCAACTCCGCAAACAAGCTGCTTTTGCTATGGAAGCTGGCCCAACACTTAGCTGCTGACCTGCAGGTGGAAGGGGTAAGGGTGCACTATTGGTGCCAGAACTCTTCCTTGTTGTGAGAAGGAGCAGCTCCGAGCAATGCAGCAGCAGCACACAGACACTATTTGGTTAGAGCGCCCAAAACCCAGTAGTGGTTCAATCAAGGGCAGCCATAGGGGGAAGAACCGCCGTTATAGCCGATCGCGTCAACACAGTCAGCGCTCTATTGGAACTTGCCTACATGTAAATTTTCTCCATACATTCAGCCTGGCTAGTCCTTGCATGCTGTTCAATTTAGTGGCTTGCAATTTGGAAGCTAAGTGCTGCTTCTGTGACAAGCGCAAGCGCAGCACTTGAATCTACTTGTGGGACAGCGTGACGCAGCTTACATGAGCTCAAACTAGCCAAGCGAAATGTTCTGCACTGCAGTTCATAAAGACGGAGGCAGTCGAAGCCCTCTCGATCAACACAATATTACCACATTGGCCCCGAGCTTTCCAATTTTGACAAATTCTGCAGCAACGCGCATTCTGCATTTGAATGCACTGAACTCGTTAAATGTGCCTGAGGTGACGAAGCCAGCAACTGGTGTAACCCATAGTTTGGTCGCCGCAGTGAAATCAGCATGATGCCCTGCCAGCAGCAAGCCCACTGCCCGACGCTCAGCCTTCAAGCGCTATCCCAGTCAGCTGAACTCCTACGATCCTCTGCCTTTCTGCACAGTAATCTATGTGGGACGCCACTAGCCACTAGATGGACACTATGGGAGACGGCCGACAGGTACGACCCAATTCCAGATCGGTGCGTGTTTGCTGGACGCAGCAAGACACATTAGGACGACGGGGAGAAGTTCACATCTGAACGCTCAGCTACAACTCATCTTTCATTAGCTAGCTAGCTCTGCATTTCTGATCCCAAATCCTGTAAAGTTTCACCTTTCTTTTCAGTGTTGAATTCAGTTTCACCTCTCCTAACCATTAGCTCCAACCCAATTTTCGGTGCTCAGTGCAAATCGCCCGCAATGAGCAGAGCCCGCTCGCTCAGCGTTCAATAAAAATAGTAGTAGTAGTAGTCGTAGTAGTCGTCGTAGTAGTAGTAGTAGTAGTAGTAGTAGTAGTAGTAGTAGTAGTAGTAGTAGTAGTAGTAGTAGTAGTAGTGTAGTAGTAGTAGTAGTAGTAGTAGTAGTAGTAGTAGTAGTAGTAGTAGTAGTAGGTAGTAGAAGTAGAAGTAGTAGTACTAGTAGTAGAAGTAGTAGTAGTAGTTAGTAGTAGTAGGTAGGTAGTAGTAGCAGGTAGTAGTAGGTAGTAGCAGGTAGTAGCAGGTAGTAATAGGTAGTAATAGGTAGTAGTAGGTAGTAGTAGGTAGTAGTAAGTAGTAGTAAGTAGTAGTAGGTAGTAGTAAGTAGTAGTAGTAGTAGTAGTAGTAGTAGTAGTAGTAGTAGTAGTAGTAGTAGTAGTAGTAGTAGTAGTAGTAGTAGTAGTTAGTAGTTAGTAGTTAGTAGTTAGTAGTTAGTAGTTAGTAGTTAGTAGTTAGTAGTTAGTAGTTAGTAGTTAGTAGTTAGTAGTTAGTAGTTAGTAGTTAGTAGATAGTAGATAGTAGTTAGTAGTTAGTAGTTAGTAGTTAGTAGTTAGTAGTTAGTAGTTAGTAGTTAGTAGTTAGTAGTTAGTAGTTAGTAGTTAGTAGTGAGTAGTTAGTAGTTAGTAGTTAGTAGTTAGTAGTTAGTAGTTAGTAGTTAGTAGTTAGTAGTTAGTAGTTAGTAGTTAGTAGTTAGTAGTTAGTAGTTAGTAGTTAGTAGTTAGTAGTTAGTAGTTAGTAGTAGTAGTAGTAGTAGTAGTAGTAGTAGTAGTAGTAGTAGTAGTAGTAGTAGTAGTAGTAGTAGTAGTAGTAGTAGTAGTAGTAGTGTAGTAGTGTAGTAGTAGTAGTAGTAGTAGTAGTAGTAGTAGTAGTAGTAGTAGTAGTAGTAGTAGTAGTAGTAGTGTAGTAGTAGTAGTAGTAGTAGTAGTAGTAGTAGTAGTAGTAGTAGTAGTAGTAGTAGTAGTAGTAGTAAGTAGTAGTAAGTAGTAGTAAGTAGTAGTAAGTAGTAGTAAGTAGTAGTAAGTAGTAGTAAGTAGTAGTAAGTAGTAAGTAGTAAGTAGTAAGTAGTAAGTAGTAAGTAGTAAGTAGTAAGTAGTAGTAGTAGTAGTAGTAGTAGTAGTAGTAGTAGTAGTAGTAGTAGTAGTAGTAGTAGTAGTAGTAGTAGTAGTAGTAGTAGTAGTGTAGTAGTAGTAGTAGTAGTAGTAGTAGTAGTAGTAGTAGTAGTAGTAGTAGTAGTAGTAGTAGTAGTAGAGTAGTAGTAGTAGTAGTAGTAGTAGTAGTAGTAGTAGTAGTAGTAGTAGTAGTAGTAGTAGTAGTAGTAGTAGTAGTAGTAGTAGTAGTAGTAGTAGTAGTAGTAGTAGCAAAGCGCGCCCTCAGGCGCCTGGTAGTTCGGTGCGTTTTTTGCTCTTCTGGGGTGGGGGGGATGATAACGTCCATGCCATGTCGCACATGCCGAATACATCGTGTTTTACGGTGTTTGGCCTCCGGAAAAAGGACAAGCGGCCAGGGGATGATAACGTCCATGCCATGTCGCACATGCCGAATACATCGTGTTTTACGGTGTTTGGCCTCCGGAAAAAGGACAAGCGGCCACGCCTGGCTAGTAGGTCGATCGCTGAGATGCTACCATGCTTTTTCCGAATCGGCGCAAAAAAACGTCTGGCTCACGGCAGTGTTTGTGTTCATGATGCTCGCTTTTGTTTTGCCATGTGCGTACCAGCGCATCCATGCCCGGCGACATCTCTGACGCCCGGCTCGCTGCGGCGGTGTGTTCTAGTGTGGAGGGCTTCGGTTTTCTTCTCAACGTTGAACCCGAAAGTTATGCCCAAAGCCTGTGCCCGCAACCCTGACTCCGTGAAACCCTCACAAGACGGTTCGCCATTCCTGAAGAATCGGATTCACCAGTGGGTCTTTCGCAAGTCTTGGTGTGGTGAACCTCCAAACTTCCAAAAGGTTGCCAGGCAAGCACAGGCACGTAGTCTGATGTTGATCGTTTCCCTTCAGCTGGGCAGGCCAACTGAGATCATGCTGCGGGGCTTGTGCATCGAGAAAGTCAGCACACTGCGAAACGGCTGCTGGCACTCCAGAACAATCACGCAGCCACGCGTCAAGCTCCTTCGCCACAGCGTTGATGTTGACAGAGGCGCCTGCCTTGCCACACGCTGCTGTGCAATCCTGGCGACCGTAGCTGTGTGATTTGATCTTGCAGACATGCGGCTGGAAAGTGAAAGTCGCGCCTGTTGCTGGGCTTCCGGTACATACTTGTGGCGAGATGCGGCGCTGCACGACGGCAGTGTCGACGACTGCTATTGTGCAGCTGCCATGCATGCGCCAGCTGCATTTCTGACGTCCGCTGCTGCCAGCTGTTGCAAGTATCACGGTCCTTTGTCAGTGTAGGTTTACAGCAACTGTTGCATGCAAGATAACTACAGCCTTGCATGAGGCATGTAGCGTCGAGCGACGCTGTCTTTGGCCACAATGCCTGGGTTTGTCCCAATGCGCCGCTTCGTGACTTGCAGCGTTGCTGCACGTAAGCCAGTGATGTTGCATTGCCAAGTGCTTGGGTTGCTCAGCCTGCAGATCTCCTGCCCTATGTTTCCAGAGGTAGACAGTCCGCTGGTTCGAACACGCAGCCACAGTCTGAACTGCAGTAAGCAAAACATTGCCCGTGCGTGTGGAAATAGCTCTGTGAATATCCCATGAGACTGTACCAGGCCGGACAGGAAATGCAGTCCAGCTTGCTGCCGAGCACTTGAGGTCTACTTCGGCCCATGCTGCCCCTCCAGGGGGTTGCCAGACCAGGGCAGGCACCCACCACAGGCACGTAGTGTAATGTTGATTGTTTGCCAGCAGCTGGGCAGGCCAAGCGAGATCAGGGCCGTGGGGCTTTGCGGCGCATTGAGCAACACGGCACATTGAGAAACTCAGCACACTGCTGGTGCTGCAGAACAGCGCTGCCTCAGCCACGCGTCAAGCCACTTCGCCACAGCGCTGATGTTGACAGAGGCGCCTGCCTTGCCACACGCTGCTGTGCAATCCTGGCGACCGTAGCTGTGTGATTTGATCTTGCAGACATGCGGCTGGAAAGTGAAAGTCGCGCCTGTTGCTGGGCTTCCGGTACATACTTGTGGCGAGATGCGGCGCTGCACGACGGCAGTGTCGAGGACTGCTATGGTGCAGCTGCCGTGCATGTGCCAGATGGGGGGGGTTCTAGACTTAAAGACCCCAGTGCAGTATAATCTTGCAAGAAAAAGCCCCAAACGAGTACCCCTAGTTTTGTGAAGCCCCCAGATGCGTTCCTGACGTCCGCTGCGTGGCTGCAGATCTCTTCTTCTACAGACGCCACCCTCCTCCGGCAGACCAGGATCGCTGAACATCTGCAACCCGAAGCCTTGAAGTGCTCTTAGCCTAAGAGCACTGAAGCTTTTCTTCAGACATCCCCTGCCTCTGGACATCAAGGCAATGCAGGCAATGCAGGCAATGCAAGCAATGCAAGCATCCTAGAGTCCAGACCATCTTAGGCTTTGCCCAAGCCCCAGTGGCAGCGCAGATTGATCATCATGGAGAGTCCGTCCTACTTGGTCCAGCATGATGGCAACTCTCCTGGACGGCTGGGTTGATAGTGACAGAAGCATCATCCCTGTGTACCCCTTGCAGTCCTCAGGGGGCACCCCCTTTGGAGAAGCGCCTAAGTGGAAAGTCCTAAGTGGCAGCAACGTTGGAGTAGTGCCCCTAGGGCAAAATTACCGGTCAGCCCTCAGCTTCTAGGCTCATTTAGGCTTTTGTCTCCACTTGCTCGTCAGAAATCGACCCTGCATCCTCGCACACGTGCGGCTGTCCAGAGTGTAGGGTGCGGTCATCAGGAAACATGAGGTTGGCAGGGCCTGGCAAAGACTGGATTTAGGGATGTTTTGGGCCTTTATGTCGGAGTTCGCAGGTTCAGGGAAGCCTTCGTGGTCCGGCGCTAGGCAGTGGGAGATGCCACCCTGCTCGGCCAAGCTAGGTAGCTAGACATGTGCACCTCGGAGACTGGAACTGCTTAAGTCTGAGGCCCTTGATTTTCTTTGGGCATGCGCTGCCTGTGCTCGTGAGGCGACAGTGCAGTTTAGGTCCTCAAGGGTTGTTGCTGCTGCTACCCAGTCAAAGCAGCGATGGGCGCAAGACCTGAGGTCTCATTGCAGGCACTCGCTTGCCCAGCAGGGCCCGCAGCAAGAAGATGCTAACATGCGTCCTGCTCTAAGAGGTCTGCGCCTTCGTAATAGTAGTCATAAGAAGAATGCTTCTGATGCTGAGAATAACAACAGTACATACTGCTTCAGCACCAAGGTGAGGCTTAGCGCCATGCACGGGTTTTGAGGCTGCGTACAGGCCCGTGACTTGCAGGAAGTCGACACTCCCTCCGATGACGAGGGCGAGGTTCCGAAGTAGTTCCGCGGGTGGCTTCTGTCATTGAGATGTTCCTGTTTTCGTTGCGAACCGCCCAGTGGTTTCCGTCTCTTCAACGTGCCCAGACTCTTCGTGGAAGATGGGTTGAAACCAGAGTGCGTTGTTTCATCCCCCGCCCTAAGGAGATCGAATTTGCCGCGGGCTCGCCTTGGCGGCCGTACCCTCCGTGCTTTGCCCCGGCTGCCACATCAACGTGCACGGCCCCTGTGAAGCAGAATCGCCTTCGCAGCATCTTGGCTTAGTCTCCTTGCGTCCAAGTCGCTCACAGCCAGTGTGGACACACGGACACGCTGTCAAGGACCGCATGGCATGGCTGCAAGGCATCTGACCTGAGATCTCGAAGTGACTAAGCGCCAGTCTAGCATCCCAGTCCGAGCCTGAGGCCCCCCGGCACGGGCAGCTCACAACCATTAAACTCATTAAACATCTGGGGGGCGGAGGGGGGGTGGGGCACCTTTTCAAAGCGTCTCGAGGACTTCGAGCTTTTGCCCATCGAACATTCCAGTCCGAGCCTGCTGCCCCCCGCACGGGCAGCTCACAACCATTCTTTGCGCCTCGAGGACTTCGAGCTTTTGAAGCTTTGAAGCCTCGAGCTCGTGCAAGATGCTCCGGTTGGAGATGACCGCACCCACTCCAAGAATGCCCCCCCCCCCCCGGTGATTTCCAAAAAACCTTCAGAGTGAGTTGTTTTTCCGCAGAAGGGTCATTCTTATGTGGGATTCCCGGAGGGATGGCTCAATCATGGACCCCTTGTTAGGTAGCTTGTTGCAGCACGGCCCTTGAGTACTTGCTGTGCCCCCAAACAGGGACCAGCATTTTGAGAAGCCGCCGCGTGAGTTGAGGTCAAGAACAGTTGGTGTCTTTGCGAGTCGTTCGTGCGTGAGAAGTTGCAGTGTTCTCCACCGGGGTGCTCAGAGGTACAGGTTTAGATAGCTGTGTCCCCTGCTCTGCACAGGAATCAGGAGACCTCTAAACCGCCTGAGCCCTGAACCCTAAACTTTAAACCTAATTAAACCCTAAACCCTTCACGACCCTTTAGGAAGCCATCGTTTCTCGTTCCGCTGAAAGTTGCTGAGGCTGCAAGTAGGACCTGTCTGCGCTTCTCAGCAAAAACTGCTCCAGCTGCTGTGTGTGTAGCCCTCGCTTCTGGGAGTCTTTAGGCCAAGTGCGAGGGTAGACTGCAGAACAATCTGTACAAGTGGATGGACGATCATGACAAAACTGTCGAGAAAGTGGAAAATGCATTCAACAAGCCGTGCCCCTGCACCACACGCACATGCACGTAGACGAGATGTCTCAGGCTGCCATCTCGACGCCTGCACTCCATCTCCCAAACCGCTTGGCCCCCCAAAAAACGTCTGAGCCCAGAGGACTCCACGCCCAAAGCTGGCTTGAGCTGAATCGTCTCAGCATTGAACCTTTGTCTTGGTGGCTTGCAGGCCCCAGCCATCTACCGCTCTGGTCTCACTTATCCAGGTTTTGCGGGCAGATCCTGCACATGCATGCAGACTCTTCGCTTGTTCATGCCCCTCTCTCACCGCAGCGCTTTGACCCTGGCAGAACAGCAGAACATGAAGCAAACGCCGCATCTTGGTGGCTCGTTGCTGGCAAAGAACCGACCACGAGCAGCTCGGAACAAAACATAGTCGTTGCTTGATCGGCGCATGTGGCGTCGCGCCGAGGCGTTGTTGCTCACGCAGGCGGCGGACGAACCACAGATTTCAAGGGCTCTTGTTCTTCGGGCTTCAAGCCGCAGTTCCGGCGGAAGGTGACCGAAGCCTCAACCTCAGATCACCGTGACAGCCTCTCTTCCCGTCTTTGCCATTGCCAGACAGTCGCGGGCGCTGCAACCGCTGTCCACTTGCACCCAGCGACTCGGAGCTGTTGCAGGCTGTCGACCTGGACTGTTCGTGCATTGCTCATGGGGCTGGTGGTTGGGAACATTTGGGAGAGCTTTGGGTTTCAGCCAGCCTTGAGCCGCTTAAGCCAAGGTTTCGGGGCTTAAGCCTTTCCCTGCAGGCCATGCATGGCGAAGCTGGGCCCTGGGCTCATCGCTGTTTTAATGACTGTTTTAGCCAACCTCATAGAGCCTTAGAGCTTAGGACTTCGTTCCGGGTAGATGTGCGACTGACGCGTGCTCCGCTGGATGCGCCATTGGCAGCGCAAAGCCAGCCAAATATATAGACTTCCAGCGGAGTGGTGAGGAGAAGCTTCGTGCTTTTGCAGATGCCTATCTGCGGTGCCCTGTCTGGTCTGCAACTGCGTGTTCAGCCTCATGGCTCCGACGCAACAAGCCCCCGAGCCCAGGATACCTGAAGCAGTGAAGCTGGGCTGTGGCTTCCGTTCGACACGGTTTTAGGAGCACAGCTTTTGAGCCCGCGCCCACTTTGCTTCGACTTGCTTGCTTGATGGACTCCGAGTTGCGGGCCTGCCCTGCTCTTCGTCGCGCCTTCGGCGCCCCACCAAAAAGGAGCGAGCACAAATGCATGCTGCACAGGGTCCTGCAACAGATGAAGGAAAGCTTGTTGATTCAATAACGCATGCGCGGTTTACAAGGCTGCATAAGGTCTTTCGCGAACTTGAAGTCTGCTGCTATGTTGAGGTTTCTAGCAGCATGACTCACAACTACAAGTGCTTGCGCGCGTCCGCCTCGGCTGTCTGGCAAGGTAATGCCTGAACTTCTAAACTCCCAAACCCCGCAAGCAACCAAACAACTGGAGCTGCGGAGGCCCCAAACCCCAAACCCCAAACCCCAAACCCCAAACCCCAAACCCCAAACCCCAAACCCCAAACCCCAAAACCCCAAAACCCCAAAACCCCAAAACCCCAAAACCCCAAAACCCCAAAACCCCAAAACCCCAAAACCCCAACACCCCAACACCCCAAAACCCCAAAACCCCAAAACCCCAAAACCCCAAAACCCCAAAACCCCAAAACCCCAAAACCCCAAAACCCCAAAACCCCAAAACCCCAAAACCCCAAAACCCCAAAACCCCAAAACCCCAAAACCCCAAAACCCCAAACCCAACAACCCCAAACCCCAAAACCCCAAAACCCCAAGCCCCCAAAACCCCCAAACCCCAAACCCCCAAAACCCCCAAACCCCAAAACCCCAAAACCCTTGTCAAAACCCTAAAAGCCCAGGCTTGAAGGCCCCCCCCCCAGTTGCACCCAACAGCCCCTCTAACCCTTCAGCCCCTGCTCTCCACCTCTTGCTTGCCTCCATGGGGTTTAGGGTTTACGGTTTAGGGTTTAGGGTTTAGGGTTAGGGTTTAGGGTTTAGCTGCAGCTGGTGCAGCTTGCCACATTCGCTTTGTTCCTGCGCAGCCACTGTTGACCAGCTTGATTCTTCTTCGGACTCATGCAACAGAGCAGTTCTCTATTTGTGCGCAGGAATGTACGTATGATTTTCTGCAGTGTCTCAAGAGGCGCAAGTCGTGTGTTCAAGTTTCCTAAGTAAGGCATGTGCACACTTTCATGTTCGAAAATCTTAGGCTAGGGCGGGCGCGTATTTTGAGCGCAGCAAGACGGCCACGACGTCTTTCCGCAGAAGAACTTTCGTAGAAGTGGCGCTGCTTCTCGATTATGGCAAGCTCAGACGAGCACAGCGTCTGCGTTCGCAACGTGACGGTGCGGAAGTGTGTGCTCTGCTGCAGTAGGGTCGTGGGTGTGGGGGCGTGTAGGGATTAGGGGGACAAGTCGGGTCTATATAAGGTCTAGGGTCTCGGATCAAAAGGCATTCTGGGTCGGATTTTCGGAGATTTAAGGGTTGGGCAGGGGGGGGGGTGGGGGCCAGGCACACCCTGAAATGGTATTTGATTTACATATCAAGAGCAAGGCCCCCTCCCTCCCCCCCCCCCCTAAGGCGAGGTGGGCCCCCCCCCTCCCCCCCCACCTATGGAGTTCCCTTGAAGCATTGTCCGGTGATACTGTGACAAACTCTTTGGCAGAGTTTCGGTCATCGCCGATCGCGCGTTCTTACCGTGAAAATTGACAAGTTCCAGCAGTAGTGGCAACAGCCGTGGCAGCAGCAACAGCAACAGAAGAACAGCAGTGGGGGGATTACATTCTCACTGCTGGACAGCCGGTGACACAGTGATAAACTCTGTTGTGGCCACCACGTGCCCTGCAGCGACCATTCACAAGTCCTACTCGTGGCAGCTGCAGCACCAGCGGCGGCGGCGGAGGCGGCGGCAGCAAAAGCAGCAACAGCGACAGCGGCAGCAGCAACGGCAGCGGCAGCAGCAACAGACGAACAACAGTAGTTTAGGATCATGTTTGCCAGGGGCCGAAGTCGTACTGGCGGCAGTTAGCACTACGAGTATTTGTGTAGCGACAAAAAGCCACACGTAAATCTAGCTTTCGTTCTCCATGCTCTCAAGTTCGGGCTGAGGATCAAGGTTTGATCAGAAGCCATGTTAGATTTGAATCAACACGAAATCGTGCTCGGCTTTTTTGCGAGGGATGCTCGCCTTCTGAGGAAGCCCCTGCCGCAGTGGAAGCTTTGGGGCTTCGCGCTGCGCCCCTTTCCTGAGCTCTCCCAACGCAACCTGGCCGACCCCAAAAAACCGTTGAAACATAAAATTACACTGACAGAGACGGAGACGGACACGGACACGGACACGGACACGGACACGGACAGGGAGAGGCAGAGGCAGAGGCAGAGGCAGGGGCAGGGCAGGGGCAGAGGCAGAGGCAGAGGCAGAGACAGAGGCAGAGACAGAGACAGAGACAGAGAGAGGCAGGGAGGGAGGGAAATAGAGAGAGAGAGAGAGAGAGAGAGAGAGAGAGAGATGGATCGAGGGAGGAAGGGAGGGAGAGAGGGAGAGAGGGAGAGAGGGAGAGAGGGAGGGAGGAGACGGATGGGGACGGGGACGGAGGGGGAGGGGAGGGAGGGAGGCAGGGAGGGAGGGAGGCAGGGAGGGAGGGAGGGAAAACGTAGATGAGGTGGTCCGACCGATGGAGCAACACTGTAAGTGAATCATCCGCAAGTGGTGCCGTGTCATTCTCATGCTCTTCCAAGTACTGTGCTGCAACTGCATCAATCATGCTCAAGTACGCGAAAGTTCCATGACTGAAAAGAGCTTTCAGCTCCGCTACCATGACAAAGTAGCTGAGGTGGTCCGATAGGATGGGACAATACCAAGTACCGAAGCACGAAGTACACCCTGGCGAAGGCCGTTTCACTCGGAGAACAAGTGCCATCTTGAGCCGCGTAAGGGGCAGTAGGAATATGTGGGAAAGTGTGATATTCTTTCAGGGAGGGAGGGAGAGAGAGAGAGAGAGAGAGAGAGAGAGCGAGAGAGGGACAGAGAGAGAGAGAGAGAGAGAGAGGGAAGGTCCCTTGTCTGCTCTTCACCTGGCCAAGCTGAGGCAAGTTTCCCAGGCTGATTTTTCCACTTGTGCAGCACATGGTGCGGAGGAGGTGTGGACAGAGCCACCTACTTGATGCCTGCATTCTGGATCCGACGCCGAAAAACCGGGCCCAAGGATGTTCAAGGCAAGGTCATGTGGCTGCGCCTGTCTAGTGAGCCAACTGCCCCCCCGAACCGAACGTTTCCCTCGGCAAATGTGCATGATTTGAGGACAAGACCCTCCGACCCTTTGAGGAACTTGAGACCCGTCCAGAGCTGGCAACCACTGTTTGAGCCAGTTGCAGGCTGGCGGGCTAGCAAGAGACACCTCCTAGCTTTGCCTGCCTGCGCCCTTATGTTTCTGGGCTGCCATGTCTGGCACGCTGCACCCTCGCACTTGTCGTTTGCTCCAGTACGTTGGCAAGAATGAGATCAAGTGCAGCCGGAAAGTCTGCCAGCACGAAGGATGGCTCATTGCAGCAGCTCGTGGCACGCGGTGCATGAAATCGAACAAAAGGGACGTTAGACGCTCTGCGCTCATCGGGAAGACACGTGCGGACACCCGTTGTGGGTTCGGTTGCGGGAAGGACTTTGTTTCTCTCCACATGTGGACCCGATCCGCTAGGGAGGCGACTGATCCGAAGAGAACTGAGCAAAGAGCCTGCGTATTCGAGCAGTGATCTGATCACACCCCATGCCCTATCCCTTTCTGCGATTGGTACGTGGCATGATATCTTGCGGCCATAGGCTGCATGGCAGTGGACAGTGATACATAGTTCATGTCACACATTTTGAAGAGGCATAAGTCAGGTCCCTCTTCTCCTTCTTCTCCCTGCGTCCACCTCTCTCTTGGGGAATGCTTCCAAGCGACGGGCGTTGGAGCTGCATCCAAGGGCGGCAACGAGGAGGATTTCAAATGTGGCTTGCCTCTCCTGGGGGTAACGAAATCCAGGTTTCCAGGTCCGCATCTGAAAAAACCGCAGTTAGCAGTCAACAGAGTGCGGTAAAGTAGAGTGTTTCGGCTTAATTGTTGCGAAGAAGCGGTCCATCCTTCTCGGCTGATTGAGGTTCTAGGGTATAGGTTTTAGGTTGTAGAGGCCTTTGGCTTCGCTTCTACTGGCTCGCCGTGGGTTCCAGAGCCTGAATCGTGTTCGTGACGAAGGCGCGGCCGCGAGGCGCGGGACCTTGGCCACAGCCGGGTGTTCGGGATTTTTCGCTACCTCGGGTGGGCTCCGCAATCACATGCCTTCTCGCCCTGTCGGCTCTGCCTCCCTCGACGGATTTTTGCCACCAGCTACCGAAGTCCGACGAGTCCCGGGGACCCCCCCCTTCATCCCAAGCACCTGCGCCTGCCAAAAAAGACCCACAAAACCAAGCGGACGGGCTCCGAAAGCTTCTTTGAAGAGGCTAGAAAAGGCGGAAGAAGCAGAGTTTGATGCGCGCCTGTGATCATTGTTATTCGCAAGCAGTTCTGCCAGCCCAATCACGCTGGTGCTTGATCGGCTTTGGTTAGCAACCCAACGTTGTTCGACTGCAGATTCTTGTTCTGCTTCTCTGAAATTTCGTTCCAGGCGCGTGGCCGTGTGTAAGGCATGAGTCCTTCGGCTTTTCACAGAGACGGACGCACAGCAGAGCAGCTATAGTTGCCATCTTGCTTTGCCAGAAGCCAGAGCCTGTTTTCATATGCCCTTGATGCCGGTACTGGGGCCAGGCGCTAAGGCGTGCCGTCCGAAAAAAGGCATAACAAAACCCGCGTGACCACATGCGCTTCAGACCCGACTGATTCGCCAATTGGTGTCGCAGCAGGTTGGATGCACCGAAGGGATGAAGGGTCATGTGTGCTTGCGCCGTCGCGAGTTGGGGCCTTCGGAGCCCTGGGAGGCCGGGTCGAGAAGTGCAAGTTGGACACGCAGAGGCCAGTCACTGCCGCTCTCCCGGTCTGGTCAGGGGCGCTGGCTGATCATCCCTTTCTTTTTGCTACGCGACATGAGGGGGGCACCTTCCCAAGTGCGACATTCAGTGTTGTTCCTTTTGTCACATGGAGTGCCTTCTCATAGTTCCGCGTGCCAAAGCGGTGATGTGCCTTTTCACACTTGCGCCCTAACACGCCTTCCAAGTATCCTGAAAACAGTGGACCCCAGGTCTGGGGTAGTGTTAGGCATTCCCGCGCCCAGAACACCTTCCTAACACTACCCCCCCTCCCCTCCGCTAAGTGTAGGAAGGGATAGGACTCTCTGCGCAAGATCACTGCAAGGTTGCGGGGTCACTGCCGATCTCCGCGTCTGGTCAGGGGCAGTAAATAGGTGGAACCTTGCTTCCTCTTTGAATCGGCCGTTAGCTACCTGGGAAGGGGAACAGCCCCTCTAACTTTCCGGGGAAGGGCTAACAAGGCAGCCGACGATCCCCGCTCCGACGCATTCCCAAGGACCCCAGAGAATGGAAACCCTCCAGAAGCCCGGGCTGCGATCCCTTGGATGCGTATGGCCACTGGACGGACGAAGGGTTCGGGGACCGACGTTTGGGGGTCAAGGTGAAGGGTTTAGGGTCTCAGGATGAAGATTTAAGCATGAGGTTTGAAGTCTTGCCTTATTCTGCCAGGCGATGGAGGTTTGCGACCAGCCTACAAGGAGTCCCCAATGGAATCTCAGGGACATGCCGACAGCTTCTGTCGTTCTGTTCTGCCATCTGGGAATTTCTCGCAAAGGGTGGGTCTAGAGGTATAAAGGGTTTATGAAGGGGTTTTTGGGGGGCCCCCTTAAGGGATTCTATAAGGATGCCATTGAGAAATACCCGTATGTACTCACTGGGCAACCTTCTGCGAGGCTCTGCGAATCTCCCTTAACGCTAGAAATGGCTCTCAGGGAAATCGTTCCATGATTGGACAGGCTTACTGCCCTCATGCGTTGGCTACTGCGCCAATCCCACGAATCTTCCATACCTTGCAAGGGAGCCGAGTTCCGAAGTGTCATTGTTTGAATGCGATGCATGATGCACCTTGGCACACTCGGCACCGCTGCATCACCAGCAAGCTGCCCCTCCCTTGGGTCACCTGTTACAGGGGCCAATTTTGAGAAAGCCCTCGAAAAAGCCCCGAAAGGGGATTGATGTGTTTTGGGGGTCTAGGCATTGTTCCGCTGAGCTTTGAGCTTGTGATTGGCAAGTTCTTCTACTAACTCCTCAGAGGAGTGTCTGTGACAACCGAGAGGCCTTCTGGCTTAGAATCTGCACAGCAAGAGCAAGGGGCCAGCGAGCTGCTAGCTGGCGCAGGGCTTAGGGGTCAGTGTTTAGGGTTTGGGGGTAAGGGGTCAGGTTGTCGGGGTATAGCGGTTTCCGGGTTCAAGGCGATGCAGGGGTTGAGAGAACCTGTCGGCAAGGACACAGCCTGTTTCTTGGAGCCTGAGCCAAGAACAGCGAAGCCTTCGTGGCCTTTGCTGGCTGACCTGTCTCCCCACCTATTCTTGCAAGTAACAGGCCGCATGAAGCCTCGGATGGAGTTTGGGATCTCGTCCATGCGTTGCGAGATGGTCCGTCGTATCTTTGCAGTTAGGCCGAGCTGAGGGAAAACCAAAAACCTCTGCCTCTTCTGCAAGCCTCCGGAAGCACAGCGAGCACAGACCCTTTCTACCGATCTAGGTACCGATCTAGGGAATCTAGGACTTCAGCTTGTTGCGTGCGCCTCGAACCGTCTGGAGCCTATCAGTCCGGGAACTTCTCGCCACGACCACTAGGCATTGCAACGCCTAACGCATGCCGGACGTTCTTCGACTGGAGGATTCTCATTCGAGAAGCCATAGCATGTTTTCACGTGCCCTCGATGCCGGTACTGGGGCCATGCGCTAAGGCGTGCCGCTCAACAAAATGCGTAACAAAGCCCACGTGCCCTTTGGGGAATACCGTTAAAGCTGGGGGAGACTGAACTTAGGGCTTGTTGTGGAGAGCCGAAAGCACGTGCCCTTCCTATCTGACTCATTCGCCAACTTGTGTCGCAGCAGGTTGGATGCACCGAAGGGATGAAGGGTCATGTGTGCTTGCGCCGTCGCGAGTTGGGGCCTTCGGAGCCCTGGGAGGCCGTGTTGAGAAGTGCAAGTTGGACACGCAGAGGCCAGTCACTGCCGCTCTCCCCGTCTGGTCGGGGGCGCTGATCATCCCTCTCTTTTGCTACGCGACATGATTGGGGCACCTTCCCAAGTGCGACATTGCAGTCCGCATCAGTCCGCCGTCTGGCAGCGGTGGAGGACATTTGACTTCAGACGGTGAAGCGTCGAAGATTGAAGTTTTTTCGTTTCTGTTTTTGTCGCTGAAGGTGAAGATATTGCTTTGCCGTTAGGAAATTTTTAGGAAGCGCACTAGCCGCGAAACAACAATCTCCTTTCGTGTTTTCTTCTTCCTTGGCTTCTAGGCCTCATCAGGAATCCTGAGGCCAATGGCGAGCTGGTCCCGTTTCGATCCTTTTCGAGGACTACAGCTATAGCCTAGCAGCCTACCGAGGCCAAGGCTGTCCGACAGCAGGTCAGAAAAGAAGACCTCGGGAAACTCGCGGCTGTTTATGAGCGGGGCTCCTGACGCCATCCCACTCCCGAAACCCTCCCAATATCACGTGCCTCGGCAGGAAGGATGCTTTTTTGCTGTGGGTTGCCCATCATCTCAAACATTCAAGACCTCCATTAATGCTGACTGCTTGTGGTCTCTTCAACGTCGGGCCACAAGCAACCCTGTCCGTAAGAGTACCTTTCCGCCCCACGTCCCTTTTCATGTGCATCAGAGCATGCGGTGCATTGTGGTCACCCCAGTCCTAATCTTGCCTCCGACTGGATACCTGTCATGCTGCCTTCTCGGGTAGGTCGCACGCACACAACTGGAGCTTGGACTATGCAGCGCTTGCCGGACATGCTCCAGAACTACTGTCTGCTGGGGCAGAGGGGTGGGGGGCGTTGAATCTGCAATGTTGCAGGTCCGAACGTCCCCCCCTCACGTACAGAGGGGGCTCTGAAGGCCAAATAGGTGGAACCTTGCTTCCTCTTTGAAGTGGCCGTCAGCTACATGAGAAGGGGAACAGCCCCTCTAACTTTCCGGGGAAGCGCGAACAAGGGAGCCGAGATCTCCGCTCCGGAGCATTCCCAAGGACCCCAGAGAATGGAAACCCTCCAGAAGCCCGGGCTGCGATCCCTTGGATGCGTATGGCCACTGGACGGACGAAGGGTTCGGGGACCGACGTTTGGGGGTTAAGGTGAAGGTTTAGAGTCTCAGGATGAAGATTTAAGCATGAGGTTTGAAGTCTTACCTCATTTTTCCAGCCTACTAGGAAGAGTGCGCAGCCAAAACCCTTTACCGCGAGGGAGTCCCCTTACACACTGCGTGTGTGGGTCAACAGCTATGCCCTCCTCGCCGCAAATTTGCAGACAAGAGCTGGCAAAAAGAAGTCCGGCAGTGAGCTCCAGCAGTTCACATCTATGCAAGTCGCGACTTCTCCATGCATGTCCACCCTCTGTATAAAATGCTTCCCCCCGGCCCCCCGCCCCCGGTACGTAATGGGGGGGACATTGCTCTAGTGAGAGACACTGTGCAGGCGGAAGAATGTCTTCAAGGCCAGTCAGAGCGCTGATTGCGAACACCGATCTTTCTCTTACTCTCGGGCATCCGCTGCGATCGAGCGAGCGCAAACTGCTGCAATGCTTTTGTGCTTCCGGGTCAAATTTGGCGCCGAGCCGTGATCGCCGGGCCGTGCCCTAAACTTGCGCCAGGCACTATATAGGCTGTTAAGGGTTTAGGGTTCAGGGTTTAGGGTTACCTAAACCCTGCCAGCCTCCATGGAGTACCTCGATGTTGCAACAGATGGAAAGAAATTGAGTTCAGACCAAACCCCCTCGAAGCTGGTTGAAGGCCAGGCGAATCCCCCAGCAATGCCCCTAAGACCCGACCCACGGTAACCCTAAATGCTAAGCCCGAAAAAACCTAAACCCTCAATCTTAAACCTTCAAGCCCTACATTGGACAAGGCGATACCTGATCTGCGAACCAGGGGACCACCAGGATCCTTGGTCATCTGGGTTTCAGGGCATGGGGGTCTTAGGGGTAAGGGTTCCCTAATGGTGTTCGAGATGGTGCGGACATTCGAAGCCGAGCGGCACCTCGAGAGGGAAATGCTCAGACAGATCCGGTGGCGCAGTCTTTCAAGTTGCATGGCATCTGCTGGCGGGGAGCTGCCAGCTTCTAGCAACAAGTGGGCCGCAGAGACAGCTCGTCGTGAGATCAAGATGCCCTCCAAGTCCGAAGTGCCATAGGGCCTGGAACATAAAGCACCACTCACACTCACATGACTGGGCCGCTCTTGGTAGCAAGAATCTTGGTGCTGCGTCAGTTGCGAAAGCCTAAAGCTATCAAGCTTTGCGTGTCAGAACAGAGGGAGACCTCAGCTAAACAGGATGAACGAGGATCCTGGCGCCTTGAATCAAAGCTTAGGAGGGTACTTCTGGTTTTTGACCATTTAATTTGTCTTTTTGCGCTTCCGCGAGTCTCCCATCCAATCCCAAGACAAGCCCCACACACGTCTGAGGCGCGAAGGTCAGGCCCAAGGAATTTATCTGGATCAAGTCCGGGGCCTGACCCCATTGCAGAGATGAAGATCTTCGGGCTTGAGCCCTGGAGAATCATTGCACTCGGACAAACGGCGGGACTTTTTCTCTGCCACACGCTGGGATTAAGTCCTGAAAGCCTGACCCTGCAAGCGACATGTTATATGACATTGGATTCGCTCTGCGCAAGATCACCGCAAGGTTGAAAGTTCCCACCCACACGCGTTGGCGGGACTTCCGTTGCCCAGGCCACGGGCACATGCAAGCAAGCACAAGCACAAGACTTGGCATTCCTGACTGCTTGCCTCGAACCTGCGTGCACTTGGGGTTTGACATTCAGTGTTGTTCCTTTTGTCACATGGAGTGCCTTCTCATAATTCGGCGTGTAAGGCGGTGTTGTGCCTTTTCACACTTGTGCCTTAACACGCCTTCCAAGTATCCTGAAAACAGTGGACCCCAGGTCTGGGGTAGCCGCTAGTAGGTGTAGGAAGGGAGAGGATTCTCTGCGCAAGATCACCGCAAGGTTGGGTCAGCGGCCCCTGAATGCCTTGCAGACCCCACCCACAAGATCCCATGCGTTCCAGCATCAGAGCCTGTTCAGACATACGTTTTCAATTTATTGTACTCTTTGAAGGCTTCCACTGCCGTCGATATAGGGTTTGGGGTTTAGGCTTTTGGGTTTTGAGTTACAGCAATGGTTGCATGCAAGATTTTTGCAGCCTGACGCTGTCTTTGGCCACAATGCCTAGCTTTGTCCCAAGCCGCCGCTTTGTGACTTGCAGCGTTCCTGCACGTAAGCCAGTGTTGCATTGCCAAGTGCTTGGGTTGCTCAGCCAGCAGATCTCCTGCCTTATGTTTTCAGAGGTAGAGGTAGTCAGCCCACTGGTTCGAAATCGCAGCCCACAGTCTGAACTGCAGTAAGCAAAAGATTGCCCGTGCATGTGGAAAGAGTTCTGTGAATATCCCACTTGGCTTCAATCCCACGAGGAGCCGTGCAATCGAATCCGTGCGTTGCTGCCAGGAACATTCGGCGAGAACCTCCAGGTACTCTGTCCCTCGCCAGTACAATTGAGGTGTAGGCTGTGGATGCGAGCAGCCCGAAAGCACCTTCCCTACTTCTGAGGGCGGCGCGAGGGCAAGCCTACACAAGGGAAGTCCAAAACTTGCAGACATGCTCAAAAGAATCCCATCGGCGCGTGGATAAACCGACACATTCCTGCATGTAAGCCAGTGATGTTGTGGGTTGCTCAGCCTGCAGATCTCCTGCCCTATGTTTCCTTGGTTCGAAAACGCAGCCCACAGTCTGAACTGCAGCAAGCAAAAGATTGCCCGTGCATGTGGAAATAGTTCTGTGAATATCCCACTTGGCTTCAATCCCAGGAGCACGCCGCGCAATCGAATCCGTGCGTTGCTGCCAGGAACATTCGGCGACAACTTGGAACCTCCAGGCACTCTGTCCCTCGCCAGTACAATGAAGGTGGAGGCTGTGGATACAAGCAGCCCGAAAGCACCTTCCCTACTTCTGAGGGCGGCGCGAGGACAAGCCTACACCAGGGAAGTCCAAAACTTGCAGACATGCTCAAAAGAATCCCATCGGCGCGCGGATAAACCGACACATTCCTGCACGTAAGCCAGTGATGTTGCATTGCCAAGTGCTTGGGTTGCTCAGCCTGCAGATCTCCTGCCCTATGTTTTCTTGGTTCGAAAACGCAGCCCACAGTCTGAACTGTAGTAAGCAAAAGATTGCCCGTGCATGTGGAAATAGTTCTGTGAATATCCCATGAGACTGTACCAGGCCGGACAGGAGATGCAGTCCAGCTTGCTGCCGAGCACTTGAGGTTTACTTCGGCCCATGCTGCCCCTCCAGAGGGTTGCCAGACCAGCACAGGCACGTAGCGTAATGTTGATTGTTTGCCAACAGCTGGCCAGGCCAAGCGAGATCAGTGCTGCGGGGCTTTGCGGCGCATTGAGCAACACGGTACATTGAGAAACTCAGCACACTGCCGGCGCTGCAGCACAGCGCACTGCCTCAGCCACGCGTCAAGCCACTTCGCCACAGCGCTGATGTTGACCGAGGTTCCTGCCTTGCCACACGCTGCTGTGCAATCCTGGCGACCGTAGCTGTGTGATTTGATTCTGCAGACATGCGGCTGGAAAGTGAAAGTCGCGCCTGCTGCTGGGCTTCCGGTACATACTTGTGCCGAGATGCGGCGCTGCACGACGGCAGTGTCGACGACTGCTATTGTGCAGCTGCCATGCATGCGCCAGCTGCATTCCTGACGTCCGCTGCTGCCAGCTGTTGCAAGTATCACGGTCCTTTGTCAGTCTAGGTTTACAGCAGCTGTTGCATGCAAGATTATGACAGCCTTGCATGAGGCATGTAGCGTCGAGCGACGCTGTCTTTGGCCGCCACGCCTGGCTTTGTCCAAGGCGCCGCTTCGTGACTTGCAGCGTTGCTGCACGTAAGCCAGTGATGTTGCATTGCCAAGTGCTTGGGTTGCTCAGCCTGCAGATCTCCTGCCCTATGTTTCCAGAGGTAGACAGCCCGCTGGTTCGAACACGCAACCACAGTCTGAACTGCAGTAAGCAAAAGATTGCCCGTGCATGTGGAAATAGTTCTGTGAATATCCCACTTGGCTTCAATCCCAGGAGCACGCCGCGCAATCGAATCCGTGCGTTGCTGCCAGGAACATTCGGCGACAACTTGGAACCTCCAGGCACACTGTCCCTCGCCAGTACAATGAAGGTGGAGGCTGTGGATACAAGCAGCCCGAAAGCACCTTCCCTACTTCTGAGGGCGGCGCGAGGACAAGCCTACACCAGGGAAGTCCAAAACTTGCAGACATGCTCAAAAGAATCCCATCGGCGCGCGGATAAACCGACACATTCCTGCACGTAAGCCAGTGATGTTGCATTGCCAAGTGCTTGGGTTGCTCAGCCTGCAGATCTCCTGCCCTATGTTTTCTTGGTTCGAAAACGCAGCCCACAGTCTGAACTGTAGTAAGCAAAAGATTGCCCGTGCATGTGGAAATAGTTCTGTGAATATCCCATGAGACTGTACCAGGCCGGACAGGAGATGCAGTCCAGCTTGCTGCCGAGCACTTGAGGTCTACTTCGGCCCATGCTGCCCCTCCAGAGGGTTGCCAGACCAGCACAGGCACGTAGCGTAATGTTGATTGTTTGCCAACAGCTGGCCAGGCCAAGCGAGATCAGTGCTGCGGGGCTTTGCGGCGCATTGAGCAACACGGTACATTGAGAAACTCAGCACACTGCCGGCGCTGCAGCACAGCGCACTGCCTCAGCCACGCGTCACGCCACTTCGCCACAGCGCTGATGTTGACCGAGGTTCCTGCCTTGCCACACGCTGCTGTGCAATCCTGGCGACCGTAGCTGTGTGATTTGATTCTGCAGACATGCGGCTGGAAAGTGAAAGTCGCGCCTGCTGCTGGGCTTCCGGTACATACTTGTGCCGAGATGCGGCGCTGCACGACGGCAGTGTCGACGACTGCTATTGTGCAGCTGCCATGCATGCGCCAGCTGCATTCCTGACGTCCGCTGCTGCCAGCTGTTGCAAGTATCACGGTCCTTTGTCAGTCTAGGTTTACAGCAGCTGTTGCATGCAAGATTATGACAGCCTTGCATGAGGCATGTAGCGTCGAGCGACGCTGTCTTTGGCCACCACGCCTGGCTTTGTCCAAGGCGCCGCTTCGTGACTTGCAGCGTTGCTGCACGTAAGCCAGTGATGTTGCATTGCCAAGTGCTTGGGTTGCTCAGCCTGCAGATCTCCTGCCCTATGTTTCCAGAGGTAGACAGTCCGCTGGTTCGAACACGCAGCCGCTTCGTGCCTTGCAGTGTTTGTTTGAGATCAAGGTCTCCACATGACAGTGGTTCGTTCGTTCACAAACTTCCGTATCAAGCCAGTGATGCTTTACTACCCCAGTGCTTGGGAGTCTTAACCTGCACATCTCCTGCCCGATGATATGTTTGCAGAGGAAGGCTGCCCCACGTGCAAACGTAGCCGCAGTCTGCACGACCGTCAACATATTCGAAATACTACCTTGTGAATGCGAGCATATTTCGCAAGAGATTAGACAAGCTGGAAAGCAACGGAGGACGGCATTGATGTTCCGCGTGGAACAGCGCTTGAAGCCAGCAGCAGCGTGTTTCGACCAAGCACTGACGTGGCCACTGTCTGAAGGACTGTAAGCAAAAGATGAGTGCTCTGCGAACGCGAAGATGGTTCCGTATAGATCCCATGAGACTGTATAAAGCTGGGCAGGAAATCAAGTCCAGCTTACTGCCTTCCACTTGAAGTCTACTTCGGCCCATGCTGCCCCTCCAGAGGGTTGCCAGACCAGCACAGGCACGTAGCGTAATGTTGATTGTTTGCCAACAGCTGGCCAGGCCAAGCGAGATCAGTGCTGCGGGGCTTTGCGGCGCATTGAGCAACACGGTACATTGAGAAACTCAGCACGCTGCCGGCGCTGCGGCACAGCACTGCCTCAGCCACGCGTCAAGCCACTTCGCCACAGCGCTGATGTTGACCGAGGTTCCTGCCTTGCCACACGCTGCTGTGCAATCCTGGCGACCGTAGCTGTGTGATTTGATTCTGCAGACATGCGGCTGGAAAGTGAAAGTCGCGCCTGCTGCTGGGCTTCCGGTACATACTTGTGCCGAGATGCGGCGCTGCACGACGGCAGTGTCGACGACTGCTATTGTGCAGCTGCCATGCATGCGCCAGCTGCATTCCTGACGTCCGCTGCTGCCAGCTGTTGCAAGTATCACGGTCCTTTGTCAGTCTAGGTTTACAGCAACTGTCGCAGGCAAGATTATGACAGCCTTGCATGAGGCACGTAGCGTCGAGCGACGCTGTCTTTGGCCGCCACGCCTGGCTTCGTCCCAAGGCGCCGCTTCGTGACTTGCAGCGTTGCTGCACGTAAGCCAGTGATGTTGCATTGCCAAGTGCTTGGGTTGCTCAGCCTGCAGATCTCCTGCCCGATTTTTCCAGAGGTAGACAGTCCGCTGGTTCGAACACGCAGCCACAGTCTGAACTGCAGCAAGCAAAAGATTGCCCGTGCATGTGGAAATAGTTCTGTGAATATCCCATGAGACTGTACCAGGCCGGACAGGAAATGCAGTCCAGCTTGCTGCCGAGCACTTGAGGTCTACTTCGGCCCATGCTGCCCCTCCAGGGGGTTGCCAGACCAGCGCAGGCACCCACCACAGGCACGTAGTGTAATGTTGATTGTTTGCCTTCAGCTGGGCAGGCCAAGCGAGATCAGTGCTGCGGGGCTTTGCGGCGCATTGAGCAACACGGTACATTGAGAAACTCAGCACGCTGCCGGCGCTGCAGCACAGCACTGCCTCAGCCACGCGTCAAGCCACTTCGCCACAGCGCTGATGTTGACCGAGGTTCCTGCCTTGCCACACGCTGCTGTGCAATCCTGGCGACCGTAGCTGTGTGATTTGATTCTGCAGACATGCGGCTGGAAAGTGAAAGTCGCGCCTGCTGCTGGGCTTCCGGTACATACTTGTGCCGAGATGCGGCGCTGCACGACGGCAGTGTCGACGACTGCTATGGTGCCGCTGCCATGCATGCGCCAGATGGGGTGGGGTTCCAGAATTAGGGGGACCCAAGGAAGACCCCAATGCAGTAGGATCCCCAAACGAGTACCCCTAATCTTGGCAAGCCCCCAGATGCATTCCTGACGTCCGCTGCGTGGCTGCTGATCTCTTCTTCTACAGACGCCACCCTCCTCCGGCAGACCAGGATCGCTGAACATGTGCAACCCGAAGTCTTCTGAAGCTTTTCTTCAGCCATCCCCTGCCTTTGGACATCAATGCAGGCAATGCAGGCAATGCAGGTTAGGCTTTACCCAAGCCCCAGTGGCAGCGCAGATTGATCATCATGGAGAGTCCGTCCTACTTGGTCCAGCATGATGGCAACTCTCCTGGACGGCTGGGTTGATAGTGACAGAAGCATCATCCCTGTGTACCCCTTGCAGTCCTCAGGGGGCACCCCCTTTTGAGAAGCTCCTAAGTGGAATCTCCTAAGTGGCAGCAACTTCAGAGTAGTGCCCCTAGGGCAAAATTCCCCGTCAGCCACAGCTTCTCGAGAGGCTCATTTAGGCTTTTGTCTCCACTTATTCGTCAGAAATCGACCCTGCATCCTCGCACAGAGTGTGGTGCGGTCATCAGGAAACATGAGGTTGGCAGGGCCTGGCAAAGACTGGGTTTAGGGATGTTTTGGGTGCAGGTTTTGGGCCTTTATGTGGGAGTTCGAAGGTTCAGGGAAGGTTTCGTGGTCCGGCGCAGGGCTGTGGGAGATGCCACCCTGCTCGGCCGAACTAGGTAGCTAGACATGTGCACCTCGGAGACTGGAACTGCTTAAGTCTGAGGCCCTTGATTTTCTTTGGGCATGCGCTGCCTGTGCTCGTGAGGCGTCAGTGCGGTTAGGTCCTCAAGTCTTGTTGCCGCTGCTACCCAGTCAAAGCAGCGATGGGCGCAAGACCTGAGGTCTCATTGCAGGCGCTCGCTTGCCCAGCAGGGTCCGCAGCAAAAAGATGCTAACATGCATCCTGCTCTAAGAGGTCTGCGCCTTCGTAATAGTAGTCATAACAAGAATGCTTCTGATGCTGAGAATAACAACAGTACATACTGCTTCAGCACCAAGGTGAGGCTTGGCGCCCTGGGCACAGGCCCGTGACTTGCAGGAAGTCGACACTCCCTCCGATGATGAGGGCGAGGTTCCGAAGTAGTTCCACATGCGAGACTGCGGGTGGGTTCTGTCATTGAGATGTTCCTGTTTTCGTTGCGAACCGCCCAGTGGTTTCCGTCAGCTCACCGTGCCCAGACTCTTCACGGAAGATGGGTTGTCAAGGTGTGAAATGTCAAGACGATTTCCACTACGCTCGAGTGGGGCTGCCAGGCGCACTCACCAGATCTGTGTAGCCTAAAACCAGAGTGGGTTGTTTCATCCCCCGCCCTAAGGAAATCGAATTTGCCGTGGGCTCGCCTTGGCGGCCGTGCCCTCCGCGCTTTGCTCAGGCTGCCACATCAACGTGCACGGCTCCTGTGCAACAGAATCGCCTTCGCCGCATCTTGGCTTTGTCTCCTTGCGTCCAAGTCGCTCACAGCCGGTGTGGACACACGGAGACACTGTCAAGGACCGCATGGCATGGCTGCAAGGCTTCTGACGCGAGATCTCGAAGTGACTAAGCGCCAGTCTAGCATCCCAGTCCGAGCCTGAGGCCCCCTGGCACGGGCAGCTCACAACCATTACACTCATTAAACATCTGGGGGGGGGGGGAGGGGGCACCTTTTCAAAGCGCCTCGAGGATGAAAAGGCTTCGAGCTTTTGAAGCTTTGAAGCCTCGAGCTCGTGGCTCTGCAAGATGCTCCGGTTGGAGATGACTGCACCCACTCCAAGAATGCCCCCCTCCCGCCCCATCCGTGATTTCCAAAACACCTTCATGGCTCAATCATGGACCCCTTGTTAGGTAGCTTGTTGCAGCACGCCCCTTGAATATTTACTGTGCCCCAAAAAGGGACCAGCATTTTGAGAAGCCGCCGCGTGAGTTGAGGTCAAGAACAGTTGGCTTTGATGACTTTGCGAGTCGTTCGCGTGTGAGAAGTTGCAGTGTTCTCCACCGGGGTGCTGAGAGTCGAGGGTGAAACGGCGTCGAGCTTTTGAAGCTTTGAAGCTTTGAAGCTTTGAAGCCTCGAGCTCGTGGCTCTGCAAGATGCTCCGGTTGGAGATTACCGCACCCAAGAACGCCCCCCTCCCGCCCCATCCGTGATTTCCAGAACACCTTCAGAGCGATTTTTTATCCGCAGAAGCCCCATCCTTATGTGGGATTCCCGGAGGCCGGGATGGGAAAATCATGGACC
Organism: Symbiodinium natans; assembly: GCA_905221605.1. Lineage (NCBI taxonomy): Eukaryota > Dinophyceae > Suessiales > Symbiodiniaceae > Symbiodinium > Symbiodinium natans. The sequence goes on from CAJNDS010002342.1 coordinate 25,544, forward strand.
CCTTGTCAGGTAGCTTGTTGCAGCACGGCCCTTGAGTATTGACTGTGCCCCAAAAGGGACCATCATTTTGAGAAGCCGCCGCGTGAGTTGAGGTCAAGAACAGTTGGCTTTGATGTCTTTGCGAGTCGTTCGCGTGTGAGAAGTTGCAGTGTTCTCCACCGGGGTGCTGACAGGTACAGGTTTAGATAGCTGTGTCCCCTGCTCTGCACAGGAATCCGGAGACCTCTAAACCGCCTGAGCCCTGAACCCTAAACTTTAAACCCTAATTAAACCCTAAACCCTTCACGACCCTTTGGGAAGCCATCGTTTCGCGTTCCCGTTGAAAGTTGCTGAGGCTGCAAGTAGGACCTGTCTGCGCTGCTCAGCAAAATCTGCTCCAGCTGCTGTGCTTGGCTTTCGAGGGTAGCCCTCGTTTCCCTGAGTCTTTAGGCCAAGTGTGAGGGTAGCACACGCACCTGCACGTAGAAGATGTCTCAGGCTGTCATCTTGATGCCTGCACTCATCTCGCAAACTGTTTGGCCCCCCAAAAACGTCTGAGCCCAGATTCAGGACTTCACGCTCAAAGCTGGCTTGAGCTGAATCGTCTCAGCATTGAACCATTGTCTTGGTGGCTTGCAGGCAGCCGTCTACCGCTCTGGTCTCACTTATCCAGGTTTTGCTGGCGAATCCTGCACATGCGTGCAGACTCTTCGCTTGTTCATGCCCCTCTTTTGACCCTGGCAGAACTTCAGAACATGAAACAAACGCCGCATCTTGGTGGCTCGTTGCTGGCAAAGAACCGACCACGAGCAGCTCGGAACAAAACATAGTCGTTGCTTGATCGGCGCATTTGGCTTCGCGCCGAGGCGTTGTTGCTCACGCAGGCGGACGAACCACCGATTGCAAGGGCTCTTCGGGCTTCAAGCCGCAGTTCCAGCGGAAGGCGACCTAAGCCTCAACCTCAGATCACCGTGACAGGCTCCCCTCCCGTCTTTGCCATTGCCAGACAGCCGCAGGCCCTGCAACCGCTGTCCAGCTGCACCCAACGACTCAGAGCTGCTGCAGGCTGTGGACCTGTTCCTGCATTGTTCATGGGGCTGGTGGTTGGGAAATTTCGGGAGAGCTTTGGGTTTCAGCCAGCCTTGAGCCGCTTGAGCCAAGGTTTCGACCCTTAAGCCTTTCCCTGCAGGCCATGCATGGCGAAGCTGGGCCCAGGGCTCATCGCTGTTTTTAATGACTGTTTTAGCCAACCTCATAGAGCCTCAGAGCTCGGGACTTCGTTCCGGGTAGATGTGCGAGTGGGAGCCTGCTGGTCGGGTGCTCCGCTGGATGCGCCCTTGGCAGCGCACAGCCAGCCAAAATCCAGCGGAGTGGTGAGGAAAAGCTTCGTTCTCCTTCAGAGCTGCGGTGCCCTCTCTGGTCTGCAACTGCGTGTTCAGCCTCATGGCTCCGACGTAAGAATCCCGAGCCCAGGATACCTGAAGCAGTGAAGCTGGGCTGTGGCTTCCGTTCGACACTCCGGTTTTAGGAGCACAGTTTCTCAGCCCGAGGCGCCCACTTTGCTTCGACTTGCTTGCTTGATGGATTCCGAGTTGCGGGCCTGCCCTGCTCTTCGTCGCGCCTTCTGCGCCGACCTCACCAAAAAAAGGAGCGAGCGCAGATGCATGCTGCATACTGCTCTTACATGCAAACCATAAGCAGGGTCCTGCAACAGATGAAGGAAAGCTTGTTGATTCAAAAGCGCATGCGCGGTCTACAAGGTATGGTCAGTATGTTTTGCTGGGGCTGAAAGTCATGCAGGAGAAACTGCATCAGGTCTTTCGCGAACTTGAAGTCTGCTGCTATGTTGAGGTTTCTAGCAGCATGACTCACAACTACAAGTGCTTGCGCGCGTCCGCCTCGGCTGTTTGGCAAGGCATTCGCTGCAAAACACGCAGCGAGGGAGCTTCCCCCGCTAATTATGCCCTTAAATTGCGCCGTGTACCTCGCAAAAAAATACTGAAAAAAGCCGTATGGGGGGGGGGGAAGGGACGGGGGGTGGCACCGCGGCAGCCATCACGTAGATGGCAAGGGCCCCTCGCCGGTCTCCGGACATCTTTCCAGGGAGCGGGGGGGGGGGTGGAACAGCTGATTTTTGTGTGGGGAGGGAAGGAGTTCAGATCCTGGTCTCCGAGCTTCAGAGGCCCTACTCGGAGGCTGAGGCGAATCATTCCCCCAACCCAGGCCAGAGGTAATGACACGGTTTGGAGCGATGACAGTATGAGGTTTACTTTCGAAGCGCAGGAGAGACGAGAGACGAGATGGGAGAGAGAGAGAGAGACAGCAGTACTTCCGCCCAGTCGCTTTCGGTTTTGTAAATCCTGACGCTGTCATCCCTGCAACGACGCTCCAGAGCAGAGCCTCTTCTCTTCTCTGGTCTTCTCGGCTCTGATTCGCATCCCTCCTGTTGTATTTTTCCTGTGACGTCAGCAGGGTCAGCGCTTTAGTTCCACTGTGATGAAACTAAGGAGATTGGTCTTTCCCATTTTGGTACTTTTTCATCCTACCTCGTGTGCTCGTTGCTTCCGCTACAGCTTTTTCACATGCGCCAGCTCTACCACGTACGCGTCACGCGAAAGGCTTTTGAAGTGCTTGTGCAACTTGCCACAGTCGCCTTGTTCCTGCGCAGCCACTTTTGACCAGCTTGATTCTACTTCGGACTCATGCAACAGAGCACTTCTCTATTTGTGCGCAGGAACGTCCGTATGCTTCTTTGCCGTGTCTCAACAGGAGCAAAGCGTGTGTTCAAGTTTCCTAAGTAAGGCATGTGCACACTGTCATGTTAGCGGATCTTAGGCTAGGGCGGGCGTGTATAGAGCGCAGTAGGACGGCCACGACGTCTTTCCGTAGAAGAGCTTTGATAGAAGCGGCGCTGCTTCTCGATCATGGCGAGCTCAGACGAGCACAGGATCTGTGTTCGCAACGTGAAGGTGCGGAAGCGTGTGCTCATGCTGCACTAGGGTCGTGAGTGTGGGGGTGTATAGGGGCTAGTAGGGTGACAAGTCGGGTCTGGAGTCTAAGGTCTCGGGTCTAGGGTTCTGGGTCCAGGGACTAATCACGAAAGTTAGCTCCTTGAAGCCTGGCGGTAGCTGGAGTTTACCATCTCTGGGTGTGGGTCAGATGGTGTCAAAAGGCATTCTGGCTCAGATTTTCGCGGATTTCCTTAGAAAATGATGTATCAATAGCCCCCCTTGCCCCCCCTGAAGGAGGAGGAGGGAGTCCAGCCCCCCCCCACCTATGGAATTCCCTTGAAGCATTGTCCGGTGATATTGTGGTGGCCACCGCAGATGGGCAGGCCACGAGAACCACGGCAGCCCATCGCATGGGTTTGCTTCCTCGCCGTGTGCCTCGTCGCCCCACAGCGGCTTAGGCAGCATGCCCAACGGTTGTGGGTGCTTTTGTCGATCGCGCGTTTTTGCCGTGAGAATTGCATACAGAAGCCCGAAACTAAGGCTACGTCGGACCTATGGGTAGGTCTACCCTAGGCCTACGGGTAGCCTATGTACAGGCCTACGTAGAGGCTGTGCGAGGCTACCTATAGGCCTATCCGTAGGCCTGCGAGTGGGCTACTGGTAGGCCTCCCTGTAGGCCTACCAGTCGCCTATTGAGTAGGGATGTGGATAGCCTACGCGTAGGCCTACCCGTAGGCCTGCGGGTAGGCTGCCGGTAGGCCTATCCGTAGGCCTACGGGTAGGCTACCGGCAGGCCTACCCGTAGGCCTATGGGTAGGCTACCGGTAGGCCTGCCTATGCTGCCGGTAGGCCTGGTCGCAGGCCTATAAGTAAGCTATCTATAGCCCGCAGGCCTACGGGTAGGCTACCGGTAGGCCTAGGCGACCGGCAGCCCTACCCGCAGGCTTATACGTAGTCGAGGCATAGTAGTAGCGATGATCTCGGGGCTGGGGCTCGGGCACAAAAAGTTTGATCTCGGGGCTGGGGCTCGGTCCAGGGCCTCGGGCGTACGCCCTGGACCGAACCCCAGGACTCGAGAAACGACGAAAACACCCGTCAAACTGTTCCCTAAATTCTCAACCCGAGACATCATGTGCAGCCGCAAAAGAAATCACGCACGCATGGACTCTTAGGCCCTCCTTTTTGTGCCCGAGCCCCAGCCCCGAGATCATCACTACTACTATGCCTCGACTACGTATAAGCCTGCGGGTAGGGCTGCCGGTCGCCTAGGCCTACCGGTAGCCTACCCGTAGGCCTGCGGGCTATAGATAGCTTACTTATAGGCCTGCGACCAGGCCTACCGGTAGCATACCTACACGCCCATGGGCAGGCCTACCGGTAGCCTACCCATAGGCCTACGGGTAGGCCTGCCGGTAGCCTACCCGTAGGCCTACGGATAGGCCTACCGGCAGCCTACCCGCAGGCCTACGGGTAGGCCTACGCGTAGGCTGCCCGTGGCCCTTTGATACGTCTATGGGTAGGCCACACGAGGGCCTACGGATAGGCCTACGCGTAGGCTGCCGCAGACCCTACCGACAGGCCTACGCGTAGCCAGCCGTAGGCCCTACAGCTAGGGCTACGGGTAGCCTATACGTTTGGGCTTCTTTACCGAGAATTGACAAGTTCCAGCAGGAGTGGCAGCAGCAGTGGCAACAGCAACAGAAGAACAACAGTGGGAGCGATTACATTCTCACTGCTGGATGGTCATCTTCGACCGCGACAGCGGTGAAACATTGTCCAGCGAAACCGTGATAAAAACTCTGTTTTGGCCACTGTGTGCCCTTTCAGCGACACTTAGCAGCAGCGGCGGCGGCGGCAGCAGCGGCAGCGGCAGCAGCAACAGATGAACAACAGTAGAAGTTGGTCCGGACTTGCAACGCTTTTAGGATCATGTTTGCCATGGGCCGAAGTCGTACTGGCGCAAGTTAGCACTACGAAAACAAAGTGGAGCGACAACAAGCCACGCGTAACTCTAGCTCCATGCTCTCAAGTTAGGGCTGAGGATCCAGGTTTGGCTCTTGTGGAATTGCATCAAATACCATGTTAGACTTGAATCAACACGAAATCGTGCTCGGCTTCTTTACGAGGGAGCCCCGCCTTCTGAGGAAAGCCCTTGCCGCAGCGGAAGCTTTGGGGGTGGCCCTTTGCGCTGCGCCGTGGTCTTGAGCTCTCCCCTCTCAAGCTGGCCGACCCCAAGAAACCGTTGTAGCAAAAAGTAACACTCTGGGCTCAGTTTCTCTGAGCTTGGGAGGCTGGGGGTGGGGTGGTCCTCCGGCTGGGATTGCTGGACTGAGTTGAGGGTCATGCCTCAGGTCATCATCTTACCAAGTAAAGACCCTCAAATGGGCTTTGCATCGGCCTTGCTTTCGCTCTTGGCGACCCCACTTGGCGGGCATGGGAACACTTACTAGGTTCAACCCCAACTGGCTAGAACTGTGGGACCATGGAAAGCATGACTACAGTTCGAGAACTCGTGCCTATCAAAGTCGTCAATCCTTGGAAACCATGCCGAAATTTCTGTCATGGACTGACACTCGGGACCGAGCAACCTTGGCTGATCCACTCCCACGTTCACAGTACGACCTTGTTGCAAAAGTCTAGAAACGGAAACCACACTGTACGGAACATCACAAGTGCAGCAGTGTACAACCTTTGACCATCAATCTCACATGCAACAAGTTTCCCACCATAGGTCGCTCTTGAAGGATGGTACCTTCCTGCCAAGTGGCAACAAGGGATAGCCAGGAGCAAAGTCCGGAGGACAACCGTTCGCCGCAGCACCCAAATCGAAAAGTATCCAAGTGTCTTCGACTTCGACATTGGACTCAACCGAAGCAACCGGCTGCTCTGCCAAGTAAGGGTCGTAAAACGACGTCTCCGAACCATGAAGTCCAAAGTCCTTCAAGGTCTTCAAGTGATACTGCTTGGCTTCAGCTGCCAAGTCATCTCCATCCTCGTCCAAGTGAAACACAACAGGCGACATACCAGCACACGCGGAAGCGCGCAAGTCCGAACAACAACCACCAACACCGAAGTCATGGAAGGTCACAAATCCGTCAAGCATGCCATCAAGCTGCAACTCAACAGGAGCAGAAACCTGACACTCCCGAGCGTCAACGCAGCAATCACAAGTCCAGAGGGCTTCGGGGAAGCTTCGAAGTTGCCTTGGCCTTGGCCTTGGCTTTAGGCTCCAAAGTCACCGCGCTCAAAGGAGTCTTCAGCTCTGTGGGTGCCAGGCACCGAAGTCGACGAAGGAGCGGCAACATCAACGGCTTGCGAAGTGGCAGCAGGCTACGAAGCCGCCTCTGCACCAGCAGGCGCTGAAGATTCCTCAAGTGCGTTCACACATCCCGAAGGACAGTTCGCTGACGCATGTCCGGCTTTGCCACAAGTCCAACACACACGTGCCCCGACTGTGCACACTGCCCGCCTTTATTCTTACCTTTGCCCTTAGCCATTGCTAAGTTGTGAAAGTTCATGTGGGTACCTCCCTTGCCTTTTCCTTTACCTTTTCCTGTGCCTTTACCTTAACCTTTTCCTTTGCCTGAACCGAAGTTCCCTGAACCGAAGTTCCCGAAGCCTTTCAAGTGCACCTTTCGATCCCTTGAATTTACCTTTAAGTCCTCCAATGGGTAGATCCTGAAGCTGAAATATGCCTTCACTGATAGTACTCAAGGATGATCTCCTTTGTTTGTCCGTAAGTTGTCAAGGCCTTGGCATTCAACCTCAAGTGCTGTTGGAGGGGCCCGGAGGTCTTGTTCAACAAAGTTGCTACCAAAACATTGTCTGGAAGTTGCGGAGCCGTCTGCCTTTCGTGCTTAATCTTGATGGTTTCCCAAGTGTTGAAATCGTTCGCGAAGTTTGACGGCGAAAACTTGAAATCCAACAGCCTCGTAAGGAACGAAACATGTCGGGTTGCGTCCGGAGTGGAAACTTCTTGACATATCGCCTTCAAGTCTCAAAACCATTCGACTCGGTGTTTTGCCTAACAACAAGTCTCGCTGTATCCGTTGTCAAGTTCGCCAAAAGTTACTGATGTACACTGCAAGTGAATCGTGCGTAAGTGGTGCCGTGCCATTCTCATGCTCTTCCAAGTATTGCGCTGCAACTGCATCAAACATGCTCAAGCACGCGCGAAAGTTCCACGACCATTCGTCCCAGGCTTACATGTAAGGTTTGAGGGGATAGGCAACCTAAGTCTACTACGTTCATCACCGACCTTTCAGCTCCGCTATCATGAAAAAGTAGCTGAGGTGGTACGATAAGATGGAACAATACCAAGTACCGAAGTACGAAGTACACCCTGGCGAAGGCCGTTTCACTCTGAGCACAAGTACCCATCTTGAGCCGCGTAAGTCGCAGTAGGAATATATAGGAAAGTGTGATATTTGCTCAGGGAGGGAGGGAGAGAGAGACGGATAGCGAGAGAGAGAGAGTGAGAGAGAAGGAGAGAGGGGAGGGGAGGGAAGTGTTAAGTGGACATGGAGATGACAGATCCGGGAGCCTGGTTGGCGGCCGTAGGGATCCGCTGGCATGTTCACCTGCTGAAAGTGGATAGTATTGTTCCCATGTCTTCTCTTCACCTGGCCAAGCTGAGGCAAGTTTCCCAGATTGATTTTTCCACTGGTGCAGCACATGGTGCGAAGGAGGGTGGACGGAGACACTGCCTTGATGCCTGCATTCTGGATTCGACAGAAGAACCAGGCCCAAGATTTTCAAGGCAAGGTCATGTTGCTGCACTTGTCTAGTGAGCCAACTGCCTCCCAAACTGAACGTTTCCCTCACCAAATGTGCATGATTTGAGGACAGGACTCTCCCACCCTTGACAAACTTGAGACCCGTCCAGAGCTGGCAACCACCGTTTGAGCCAGTTGCCGGTTGGTGGGTTAGCAAGAGACACCTTCTAGCTTTGCCTGCCTGCGCTCTCGCAGAGACCGCTCCGCGGACTTCGAGTCGGTTGGGGTTGAAGCGTGCCGACATCAGACATGCTCACTGCACTTTGAGGACACAGCTCTCACCAGCCTCAAACCTCCATGTGGAACACTCGAGACGCATCAGCCGACAACGAGCTCGGGGTGAGGGGAGACACCTTCTGGGGACCCTGGCAGCTACATAAAGGTGGATGGGGTGAGGGCTGCGTGGAGGCTCGTGCATGTCCGGCTCATGACTTAGGCAGGGCGGCCTCCTCACAACAGGCGGCTGCGGGGGCGTTTGTCACAGTGCGCATCACTCCTCTAAGATAATGCCTAACGGGGCCGGATACTCCGGGGTACGCTAGGCATGAACAAGCCGAGCGCCCCCCCTAATGCATAACACCCCCCCAAGCGCAGCAACCCAACGTTGTTCGACAGCAGGATTCACGTTCTGCTTCTCTGAAATTTCGTTCCAGGCGCGCGGCCGCGTGCAAGGCATCAGTCCTTGGGCTTTTCACAGAGAGGGACGCATACCAGAGCAGCTATAGTTGCCATCTTGCTTTGCCAGAAGCCATAGCATGTTTTCACATGCCCTCGATGCCGGTACTGGGGCCATGCGCTAAGGCGTGCCGTCCGAAAAAAACATAACAAAACCCGCGTGACTGAACTTACAAGGGCTTGTAGTAGCCGGCCGAAAGCACGTGCGCTTTAGACCGGACTCTTTCGCCAATTGGTGTCGCAGCAGGTTGGATGCACAGAAGGGATGAAGGGTCATGTGTGCTTGCACCGTCGCGAGTCGGGGCCTTCGGAGCCCTGGGAGGCCGGGTTGAGAGGTGCAGGTTGACAGGCCAGATTTGAAGGTTGAGGTTTGCAGGTTGCTGACACATATTCATGGAAGTGATGGTCGCGAATCACATCCATCCCGCCGCAGAATGCCCGACACTTAGCAAAAAGTCCCCACCCACCTGCCTTGGCGGGATTTCCGTTGCCCAGCCCAGAGGCACATGAAGGCACGCACAAACTTGACAATCCTGACTGCTTGCCTCGAACCTGCGTGCTCGGAAGTAAGTAGGCGTCGGCATGTTCCGGGGCCTTTAAATCTGCACCAATGTGCCAGCTTGTTGCGTGCGCCTCGAACCGTCTGGAGCTTATCATTCCGGGACCCCCCCGCGTTTAATAAATGTAGGAGTGGCGGGGGGTGCATAATTGTAGGACATGTTTTCCTAGAATTGCCAGTGTCCGTGTCCAGCGGAAATAAGCAGAGGTATGCGTGGCTTGCCCTGCACGAGGTAGCTGCAGAACGTGGACCCAGATGTGGGATCCTACAATTGACACATTCGTATCGGTGGGGGAGCGAAAATTGTCATCTACATTTTCTGCCCCCCCTCCTAAGCACGGGGGGCTATCCCGGGAACTTCCCCCAGCACAACCCACCATGCTGAACGTTCTTCGACTGATTCTCATTCGAGAAGCCATAGCATGTTTTCACGTGCCCTCGATGCCGGTACTGGGGCCATGTGCTAAGGCGTGCGGCCCAACAAAAGGCGTAACAAAGCCCACGTGCTCTTTGGGGAATGCTGGGGGAGACTCAACTTAGGGCTTGTGGAGAGCCGAAGGCACGTGCCCTTCCTATCTGACTCATTCGCTAACTTGTGTCGCAACAGGTTGGATGTACAGAAGGGATGAAGGGTCATGTGCGCTTGCACCATCGCGAGTTGGGGCAGCTGCAAGTTGGACACGCAGAGGCCAGATTTGAAGGTTGAGGTTTGCAGGTTGCTGACACATATTCATGGAAGCGGGACTCGGTCGTACTGATCGCCGCGGATCAAATCCATCCCTCTGCAAAGCGCCCGACACTTAGCAGAAAGTCCCCACCCACATGCGTTGGCGGGACTTCCGTTGCCCAGGCCACAGGCACATGCAAGCAAGCACAAGACTTGGCATTCCTGACTGCTTGCCTCGAACCTGCGTGCAGTTGGGGTTTGACATTCAGTGTTGTTCCTTTTGTCACATGGAGTGCCTTCTCATAATTCCGCGTGCCAAAGCGGTGTTGTGCCTTTTCACACTTGCGCCCTAACACGCCTTCCAAGTATCCTGAAAACAGTGGACCCCAGGTCTGGGGTAGTGCTAGGCATTCCTGCGCCCAGAAAACCTTCCTAACACTACCCCCCTTCCTCCGCTAGTAGGTGTAGGAAGGGATAGGATTCTCTGCGCAAGATCACCGCAAGGTTGCGGGGTCGCTCCCGCTCTCCCCGTCAGGGGCAGTCGCTGAAGGCCAAATAGGTGGAACCTTGCTTCCTCTTTGAATCGGCCGTTAGCCAGCTGGGAAGGGGAACAGCCCCTCTAACTCTCCCGGGAAGCCCTAACAAGGGAGCCGACGATCTCCGCTCCGAAGCATTCCCAAGGAGCCCAGACAATGGAAACCCCAGACAATGGAAACCCTCCAGAAGCCCGGGCTGCGATCCCTTGGATGGGTATGGCCTCGGGACGGATGAAGGGTTCGGGGACCGACGTTTGGGGGTCAAGGTGAAGGTTTATAGGGTCTCAGGATGAAGATTTAGGTATGAGGTTCGAAGTCTTACCTCATTCTGCCAAGCGATGGGGGTTTGCGACCAGCCTACGAGGAGTCCCCCAAGGAATCTCAGGGGCTTGCCGACAGCTTCTGTCGTTCTGTCGGGTTCTGCCAGCCATCTGGGAATTTCTCGCAAAGGGTGGCCCTAGAGGTATAAAGGGTTTATAAAGGGATTTTAGGGGGCCCCCTCAAGGGATTCTATAGGGATATCATTGAGAAATACCCATCTGTACTCATTTGGCAATCTTCTGCGAGGCTCTGCGAATCTCCCTTAACGCTAGAAATGGCTCTCAGGGACATCGTTCCATGATTGGACAGGCTTACTCCCCTCATGCGTTGGCGACTGCGCCAATCCCACGACTCTTGCATACCTTGCAGGAGCCGTGCTCCGAAGTGTCATTTTTTGAACGCGATGCATGATGCACCCTGGCCCTCTTGGCGCCGCTGCATCACCAGCAAGCTGCCTTCCCTTGGGTCACCTGTTACAGCGGCCAATTTTGAGAAAACCCTCGAAAAGGCCCGTGTTGTCTACCGTAGCCATTGCATTGTAAGAAACCACTGAATCGCCACGTGCTCCATTGTACCAAATCGAATCGACAGAATGCTGCAAGTCAATGCTGGGTACGACAAGGAAACTTTCGGCTGGATGTGAGTCCCAGTTTGAGGAATGAAGGGATCCATCATGACGTCGCCATTGCACGAAAGGGGATTGATGTGTTTTGGGGGTCTGGGCGTTGTTCCGCTGAGCTTTGAGCTTGTGATTGGCAAGTTCTTCTACTAACTCCTCGGAGGAGTGGCTGTGACCACTTCCAAGAGGCCTTCTGGCTTAGAATCTGCACAGCAAGAACAGTGGCAGGGGCCAGCAAGCTGCTAGCTGGCGCAGGGCTTAGGGGTCAGTGTGTAGGGTTTAGGGTTAAGGGGTCAGGTTGTCGGGGTACAGCGGTTTCCGGATTCAAGGCGATGCAGGGGTTGAGAGAACCTGTCGGCAAGGACACAGCCTGTTTCTTGGAGCCTGAGCCAAGAACAGCGAAGCCTTCGTGGCCTTTGCTGGCTGCCCTGTCTCACCGCCCATTCTTGCAAGTAACAGGCCGCGCGAAGCCTCGGATGGAGTTTCGGATCTCGTCCATGCGTTGCGAGATGGTCCGTCGTATCTTTGCAGTAAGGCCGAGCTGAGAGAAAACCAAAACCCTCTGCCTCTTCTGTAAGCCTCCGGAAACACAGCGAGCACGGATCCTTTCTTTCTACCGATCTCGGGAATCAAGGACTTAAGCTTGTTGCATGCGCCTCGAACTGTCTGGATCCGGGAACAACTCGCCACGATCGCTAGGCATTACAACGCCTAACGCACCCCCCCCTCCCCCAAGCACAACACACCATCCGGACGTTCTTCGACTGATTCTCATTCGAGAAGCCATAGCATGTTTTCACGTGCCCTCGATGCCGGTACTGGGGCCATGCGCTAAGGCGTGCGGCCCAACAAAAGGCGTAACAAAGCCCACGTGCTCTTTGGGGAATGCTGGGGGAGACTCAACTTAGGGCTTGTTGTGGAGAGCCGAAGGCACGTGCCCTTCCTATCTGACTCATTCGCCAACTTGTGTCGCAGCAGGTTGGATGTACAGAAGGGATGAAGGGTCATGTGTGCTTGCACCATCGCGAGTTGGGGCCTTCGGAGCCCTGGGAGGCCTACACATAGCGTGCGTGGGTCACAGGCTATGCACTCCTCGATTGGCTCCGGCACCATGAGTCTTTCTACGTGACAGGAACTCTCTTGACAAGTCGTGACCACTCCATGGATGTGCTTCCCCCCGGCCCCCCGCCCCCGGTACGTAATGGGGGGGACATTACAAAGCGCAACCTTATGCGTGCAATTCACCTCGGGCTTACGCTAGTGAGAGACACTGGAGAGCTGCGTGGAGCTGGTAATCAGTGTTCGAGACGGTGCGGACATTGGAAGCTGAGACTGGACCTACTGACACTTATCGTTTTCCTTTTTTGAGAGGAAATGCTTACACACACACACACACACACCACTGCCTTCGATTTAGGGTTTGGGGCTTAGGCTTTTGGGTTTAGGCTTCTGCCGCCCTCGTGTCAGGATTTGTGGAGCCATGGTTCGGGTCGGGTTTACCAGCATGATCCTGCCTCTTCTCGCGCAGGGCCTGGTCCTGCCATGTCTGGAGGCTTCCGGCGGGCAGGGTCCCGGCCTCCCCGCAAGGCTGGCCAAGTGCCCAGCGCCGGGATCCTGGAGAGTTCATGGGGCACCGAATGACCTTTGCAGGTGGGCCGCAGTTCTTTGTCAAAGCCTGTTGAATTGCCTTCGTCTATCTCTGCACTAGCATCGGCTGCATCTGCTTGCGGGCCCGGTGCTTACGAACTCTGTTGAAGCCTCTCTGCTGTGCGGCTTTGCTGCGGTCCTCCTGTGGCTGCCCTCTATCTACAGGCAGCCTTCTTCAACCTGAGTGCTACAGACTCGCTCTGGTGTCAGCCCGCGCTGAGTGGAAGCACAGCAGAGTGGAGCGGAGTCTACAGGCCTTGATGCCCAATTGTCAGGAAGATCACACGTGATGTGGCCCATGCATGGCCCCAGAAGTAGTGGCAGACCAGGTTCTTTGTCAGCCTAGCTTTACAGCAATTGGTGCATGCAAGATTTTTACAGCCTGACGCGGTCTTTGGCCGCAACGTCTGGGTTTGTCCCAAAGGCGCCGCTTCGTGACTTGCAGCGTTCCTGCACGACCCCCCATTGCTGGGAAAATGCCTCTTAGGGGTACATACGTGACTCGAGGCAACATTTGTGGGCATTTTCAGGGTTTCAAGGGCCATTCGGGATTTTGGCTATCTTGGGTCTACAAGAAAAACGCCCAGCTGGATGCATGACGTGCTTGGACTCTTCGTTTCTAACGATCTTGACTCCCTATTGCTCGTCCCTTTCCCTAATCCTGACACCTTATTGAAGTCTTATTGCTCATCCCTACTCCTGACGTGAACAGATAATGCCCGGAGAGCCTCTGGGCAATTTCACCGAACTTGGGAAAATGCACAGGGCATTGTCGCAGGCTCCCTACCCTGAACGGACGGGGGATCCTGCAAGTAAGCCAGTGATGTTGCATTGCCAAGTGCTTGGGTTGCTCAGCCTGCAGATCTCCTGCCTTATGTTTTTTTAAGAGGTAGACAGCCCACTTGTTCGAAAGCGCAACCCGCCGCTGTCACTTCTCCTGCCTTTGCCGGCCTCCGCTTGGGTCAGTCAGGCCGCCACAGCTTCCCATTCTCTTGCCGGCTTCCGCTTGGGTCAGTCAAGCCGCCGCTTCCTCTTCTCTCAGTCAAGCCGCAGCTTCCTCCGTGCACCCTGGCCGTTGTCTTGGTACAGCTCCCTCTTCTGGCTCGGCCTTACACTCTCTCACAAGCAGTAGGGTTTTTGTTGTCTGAACTGCAGTAAGCAAACGTCAAGAAAGCACCTTCCCTACTTCTGAGGGCGGCGCGTGGATAACCGACACATTCCTGCACGTAAGCCAGTGATGTTGCATTGCCAAGTGCTGGGGTTGCTCAGCCTGCAGATCTCCTGGCCTATGTTTTCTGAGGTAGACAGCCCACTGGTTCGAAAGCGCAGCCACAGACTGAACTGCGGTAAGCAAAAGATTGCCTGTGCACGTGGAAATAGTTCTGTGAATATCCCATGAGACTGTACCAGGCCGGATAGGAAATGAAGTCCAGCTTGCTGCCGAGCACTTGAGGTCTACTTCGACCCATGCTGCCCCTCCAGAGGGTTGCCAGACCAGCACAGGCACGTAGCGTAATGTTGATTGTTTGCCTTCAGCTGGGCAGGCCAAGCGAGATCAGTGCTGCGGGGCTTTGCGGCGCATTGAGCAACACGGTACATTGAGAAGCTCAGCACACTGCCGGCGCTGCAGAACAGCACTGCCTCAGCCACGCGCAAGCCACTTCGCCACAGCGCTGATGCTGACAGAGGTTCCTGCCTTGCCACACGCTACTGTGCAATCCTGGCGACCATAGCTGTGTGATTTGATTCCAGACATGCGGCTGGAAGTGAAAGTCGCGCCTGCTGCTGGGCTGCGTGTTCAGCAATTCCGTCCATCACGGCTCTAAGCCAGTAGTCAGGATCTGCCATTACTCTGACTGCCGGGAACTGGCCATTTCCACGAACTCAACCCCCTGAAAAAGCTCCGCCGACTCACCTGGCTGACAAGGATGGTAGCCACCAGCCACTGGTTCGAAAACGCAGCCACAGACTGAACTGCAGTAAGCAAAAGATTGCGTGTGCATGTGGAAATAGTTCTGTGAATATCCCATGAGACTGTACCAGGCCGGATAGGAAATGAAGTCCAGCTTGCTGCCGAGCACTTGAGGTCTACTTCGACCCATGCTGCCCCTCCAGAGGGTTGCCAGACCAGCACAGGCACGTAGCGTAATGTTGATTGTTTGCCTTCAGCTGGGCAGGCCAAGCGAGATCAGTGCTGCGGGGCTTTGCGGCGCATTGAGCAACACGGTACACTGAGAAACTCAGCACACTGCTGGTGCTGCAGAACAGCGCTGCCTCAGCCACGCGTCAAGCCACTTCGCCACAGCGCTGATGTTGACAGAGGTGCCTGCCTTGCCACACGCTGCTGTGCAATCCTGGCGACCGTAGCTGTGTGATTTGATCCTGCAGACATGCGGCTGGAAGTGAAAGTCGCGCCTGCTGCTGGGCTTCCAGTACAGACTTGTGCCGAGATGCGGCGCTGCACGCTGCCATGCATGCGCCAGATGGGGTGGGGTTCCAGAATTAGGGGGACCCAAGGAAGACCCCAATGCAGTAGGATCCCCAAACGAGTACCCCTAATCTTGGAAAGCCCCCAGATGCATTCCTGACGTCCGCTGCGTGGCTGCAGATCTCTTCTTCTACAGACGCCACCCTCCTCCGGCAGACCAGGATCGCTGAACATGAGCAACCCGAAGCCTTGAAGTGCTCTTACCCCTGAAGCTTTTCTTCAGCCATCCCCTGCCTCTGGACATCAATGCAGGCAATGCGGGCAATGCAGGCAATGCAGGCAATGCAGGCAATGCAGGCATGCCAGAGTCCAGACCATGATCTTAGGCTTTACCCAAGCCCCAGTGGCAGCGCAGATTCATCATGGAGAGTCCGTCCTACTTGGTCCAGCATGATGGCAACTCTCCTGGACGGCTGGGTTTATAGTGACAGAAGCATCATCCCTGCAAAACCCCTTACAATCCTCAGGGGGCACCCCCTTTTGAGAAGCTCCTAAGTGGAAACGCCTAAGTGGCAGCAACTTCGGAGTAGTGCCCCTAGGGCAAAAATTACGGTCCGCCCACAGCTTCTAGGCTCATTTCGGCTTTTGTCTCCACTTGCTCGTCAGAAATCGACCCTGCATCCTCGCACACGTGCGGCTGTCCAGAGTGTAGGGTGCGGTCATCAGGAAACATGAGGTTGGCAGGGCCTGGCAAAGACTGGATTTAGGGATGTTTTGGGTGCAGGTTTTGGGCCTTTATGTCGGAGTTCGCAGGTTCAGGGAAGGTTTCGTGGTCCGGCGCTAGGCAGTGGGAGATGCCACCCTGCTCGGCCGAACTAGGTAGCTAGACATGTGCACCTCGGAGACTGGAACTGCTTAAGTCTGAGGCCCTTGAAGATTTTCTTTGGGCATGCGCTGCCTGTGCTCGTGAGGCGACAATGCAGTTTAGGTCCTCAAGGGTTGTTGCCGCTGCTACCCCCCCAGTCAAAGCAGCGATGGGCGCAAGACCTGAGGTCTCATTGCAGGCACTCGCTTGCCCAGCAGGGCCCGCAGCAAGAAGATGCTAACATGCGTCCTGCTCTAAGAGGTCTGCGCCTTCGTAATAGTAGTCATAAGAAGAATGCTTCTGATGCTGAGAATAACAACAGTACATACTGCTTCAGCACCAAGGTGAGGCTTAGCGCCATGCACGGGTTTTGAGGCTGCGCACAGGCCCGTGACTTGCAGGAAGTCGGCACTCCCTCTGATGATGAGGGCCAGGTTCCGAATGAGTTCCCTTTTGCGAAACTGCGGGTGGCTTCTGTCATTGAGATGTTCCTGTTTTCGTTGCGAAGCGCCCAGTGGTTTCCGTCACTTCAATGTGCCCAGACTCTTCGTGGAAGATGGGTTGTCAAGGTGTGAAATGTCAAGACGATTTCCACTACGCTCGAGTGGGGCTGCCAGGCGCACTCACCAGATCTGTGTAGCCTAAAACCAGAGTGGGTTGTTTCATCCCCCGCCCTAAGGAAATCGAATTTGCCGTGGGCTCGCCTTGGCGGCCGTGCCCTCCGCGCTTTGCTCAGGCTGCCACATCAACGTGCACGGCTCCTGTGCAACAGAATCGCCTTCGCCGCATCTTGGCTTTGTCTCCTTGCGTCCAAGTCGCTCACAGCCGGTGTGGACACACGGAGACACTGTCAAGGACCGCATGGCATGGCTGCAAGGCTTCTGACGCGAGATCTCGAAGTGACTAAGCGCCAGTCTAGCATCCCAGTCCGAGCCTGAGGCCCCCTGGCACGGGCAGCTCACAACCATTACACTCATTAAACATCTGGGGGGGGGGGGAGGGGGCACCTTTTCAAAGCGCCTCGAGGATGAAAAGGCTTCGAGCTTTTGAAGCTTTGAAGCCTCGAGCTCGTGGCTCTGCAAGATGCTCCGGTTGGAGATGACTGCACCCACTCCAAGAATGCCCCCCTCCCGCCCCATCCGTGATTTCCAAAACACCTTCATGGCTCAATCATGGACCCCTTGTTAGGTAGCTTGTTGCAGCACGCCCCTTGAATATTTACTGTGCCCCAAAAAGGGACCAGCATTTTGAGAAGCCGCCGCGTGAGTTGAGGTCAAGAACAGTTGGCTTTGATGACTTTGCGAGTCGTTCGCGTGTGAGAAGTTGCAGTGTTCTCCACCGGGGTGCTGAGAGTCGAGGGTGAAACGGCGTCGAGCTTTTGAAGCTTTGAAGCTTTGAAGCTTTGAAGCCTCGAGCTCGTGGCTCTGCAAGATGCTCCGGTTGGAGATTACCGCACCCAAGAACGCCCCCCTCCCGCCCCATCCGTGATTTCCAGAACACCTTCAGAGCGATTTTTTATCCGCAGAAGCCCCATCCTTATGTGGGATTCCCGGAGGCCGGGATGGGAAAATCATGGACCCCTTGTCAGGTAGCTTGTTGCAGCACGGCCCTTGAGTATTGACTGTGCCCCAAAAGGGACCATCATTTTGAGAAGCCGCCGCGTGAGTTGAGGTCAAGAACAGTTGGCTTTGATGTCTTTGCGAGTCGTTCGCGTGTGAGAAGTTGCAGTGTTCTCCACCGGGGTGCTGACAGGTACAGGTTTAGATAGCTGTGTCCCCTGCTCTGCACAGGAATCCGGAGACCTCTAAACCGCCTGAGCCCTGAACCCTAAACTTTAAACCCTAATTAAACCCTAAACCCTTCACGACCCTTTGGGAAGCCATCGTTTCGCGTTCCCGTTGAAAGTTGCTGAGGCTGCAAGTAGGACCTGTCTGCGCTGCTCAGCAAAATCTGCTCCAGCTGCTGTGCTTGGCTTTCGAGGGTAGCCCTCGTTTCCCTGAGTCTTTAGGCCAAGTGTGAGGGTAGCACACGCACCTGCACGTAGAAGATGTCTCAGGCTGTCATCTTGATGCCTGCACTCATCTCGCAAACTGTTTGGCTCCCCCAAAAACGTCTGAGCCCAGATTCAGGACTTCACGCCCACAGCTGGCTTGAGCTGAATCGTCTCAGCATTGAACCTTTGTCTTGGTGGCTTGCAGGCAGCCGTCTACCGCTCTGGTCTCACTTACCCAGGTTTTGCGGGCGGATCCTGCACATGCGTGCAGACTCTTCGCTTGTTCATGCCCCTCTCTCACCGCAGTGCTTTTGACCCTGGCAGAACAGCAGAACATGAAGCAAACGCCGCATCTTGGTGGCTCGTTGCTGGCAAAGAACCGACCAGGAGCAGCTCGGAACAAAACATAGTCGATGCTTGATCGGCGCATGTGGCGTCGCGCCGAGGCGTTGTTGCTCACGCAGGCGGCAGACGAACCACAGATTCCAAGGGCTCTTGCTCTTCGGGCTTCAAGCCGCAGTTCCAGCGGAAGGCGACCGAAGCCTCAACCTCAGATCACCGTGACAGCCTCTCCTCCCGTCTTTGCCATTGCCAGACAGCCGCGGGCGCTGCAACCGCTGTCCACTTGCACCCAGCGACTCGGAGCTGTTGCAGGCTGTCGACCTGGACTGTTCGTGCATTGCTCCTGCTAGTCCATCGAGATTCTGGGAGAACTTTGGGTTTCAGCCTTGAGCCGCTTGAGCTAAGGTTGGTTTCGTGGCTTAAGCCTTTCCCTGCAGGCCATGCGTGGCGAAGCTGGGCCCAGGGCTCCTCGCTGTGTTAACCTCATAGAGCCTTTAAGACTTGGGACTTCGTTCCGGGCAGATGTGCGACTGAGAGCCTGCTGGTCGCGCGCTCCGCTGGATGCGCCACTGGCAGCGCGAAGCCAATGACGCTGAGCCCAACGCCTTAGAAGCCTTAGAAAAAGACTTCCAGCGGAGTGGTGAGAGGCTTCGCTCCTTTTCCGCCGAGCTGCGCCCCTGGTGTGCCACTGCCACTTTTGCAGCCTCATGGCCTCATGGCTCCGACGCAAAAAGCCCCCGAGCCCAGGAGCACAGGATCCACAGGACACCTGATGCAGTGAAGCTGGGCTGTGGCTTCCGTTCGGCACGGTTTTATGGGCACAGTTTCTGAGCCCGCGCCCACTTTGCTTCGACTTGCTTGCTTGATGGATTCCGAGTTGCGGGCCTGCCCTGCTCTTCATCGCGCCTTCTGCGCCGACCGCACCAAAAAAGGGGAGTGAGTGTTGAGTGCAGATGCATGCTGCGTGCTGCTCTTACGTGCAAGCCATAAGCAGGGTCCCGCAACAGATGAAGGAAAGCTTGCTGATTCAAGAACGCATGCACGGTTTACAAGGTGCGGTATGTTTTGCTCGAACTTGAAATCTGATGCTATGTTGAGGTCTGTAGCAGCATGATTCAGAATGACAAGTGCTTGCGCGCGTCCGCCTCGGCTGTCTGGCAAGGCAATGCCTGAACTTCTAAACTCCCAAACCCCAACCCCGCAAACAACCCAAACCCCCAAACCCCCAAACCCCCAAACCCCCAAACCCCCAAACCCCCAAACCCCCAAACCCCCAAACCCCCAAACCCCCAACCCCCCAAAACCCCCAAAACCCCCAAACCCCCAAACCCCCAAACCCCCAAACCCCCAAACCCCCAAACCCCCAAACCCCCAAACCCCCAAACCCCCAAACCCCCAAACCCCCAAACCCCCAAACCCCCAAACCCCCCAAACCCTAAACCCTAGACCCGAAACCCTAAACCCTAAACCCTAAACCCTATTGAAGGCCTTCAGCCCCTCTAATCCTGAAAGCCCTGCAAGTTCTCCACCTCTTGCTTGCCTCCATGTCGAGCTATGCAGTACTGCTTCTGGAGCAGCTCCACGCGAGGAGGCTCCACACGTGTAACGTTTTTCTCGGGTTTAGGGGTTTAGGGTTGAAAACGGTTTAGGGGCATGGGGATTTCGGGGTGTATGAGGGTTTAGGGGTTCAGGGTTTATTCGGATTTAGGGGTTTGGGGGTTCTGGGTTTATTAGGGTTCAGAGCACCCCCGAGCTCCCGAGAGCTCCCGCTTGCTCGTCGTCTGCGGAATTCCGCCTACGCGGTGAGGTCATGGGGTGTTTTGGGCCAGATTCTAGAAGTGGACATGTGTCAGACAGCATGTGCAACTTGTTCGGCGGCTCAGAGGATGGGCCGATGCGGTTTAGGGTTTAGGGTTTAGGGTTTAGGGTTTAGGGTTTAGGGTTTAGGGTTACTCAGATGTTTGAGCATTGGTGGAGTCAGGGAAGTGTTGTGAGCTCCGGGTGGTATGTGCACTTCGGTGGGTCAGTGCTTTGCAATGTTGACAGTTCCGCGGTGGGGTCCCAAGCGTACTTTAAACCTAAACCCCAAACCCCAAAAACACCAAACCCCAAACCCCAAACCCCAAACCCCAAACCCCAAACCCCAAACCCTAAACCCTAAACCCTAAACCCCAAACCCCAAACCCTAAACCCTAAACCCTCAACCCAAAAGAATTCTGGAACCCTGGCCCAGGGCCCCTGAGCTCCCGGAGTTGATCTCCAGGTGCCTTCTGATTGGTGAACCGTGTGCAGCTTTTCCAGGCTTCCCCGCGTTTCTGAGTTGGTAGGTTTTTTTTTTGTTTTTTTAACGTGGCCTTCGTTTCCAGCACTAATTCATCTCCAGAACTCGGAAAAGTGGTGTGCAAAGACGCTGGCGGCTCAGTGCGTGCGAAACTTGGGCAGCCAGCACTGCAGCTGAGAGAGTCCATGCGCTACGCTGCATGTCGCATGCAAGGCTCCACCTCGACCTCTCCGGTTGCAACAGCTTGCGACCCTAAACCCTAAGCCCTAAGCCCTAAGCCCTAAGCCCTAAGCCCTAAACCCTAAACCCTAAACCCTAAATCCGAAAGCCCCCTTGTAACACCCCTGCAAACAATGCACTTGCTTCTCCTTCGCTCACTCCGGATCGCCATGAGCCCCTCCTAGGCTGCCAGTGCGACCCTTTTACTATGTTTTGCTTTTGTTGTGTGAATTTCGCTCTCTATATTTTGTGTGTGTGTGTACGCTCTGTTGACAAAGAGTTCTGAAGAGGCAACTTCATCAGGAGTCTCTGGTGCAAAAGCAGGGGGGTCACCCACGACCTTGACTGGTGACCCAACGAAGAGAGTCAAGTGTTCGTGCTGAAATCTGGCCTGATCAGCCAGACGTACCTGCAGTTTCACTCGCTGATTGCAATTTGCCGAGCTCGCAGAAATACAGCTCCGCAGCATTGACATTGACTGCACCCTAGGACTGTATGCTTTTGGTGGCAACGCCCCTTGCATGTCGAAAGCATCCACCATGAAAGAAGCATGTGTCGCAGTCAACCATTTCTTGCAAGATCGCTTCCCAGACGGAAACTGGACTTCCCTCGCAGTGATTCTGAACCCTCACACAGGGCTCCACCGCGACATGGGGAACATGATTGGCATGTGTGAACACCTACTAACCTCTCGAGGGTCGTCCCAGTGTGTATTCGGCTGGATCTCTGTCAAAGTGCCAGTCGTGAGGCTCGTTGGCCAGCAATTGAACTTAACACTTTGATACAAACATCCTTGATTTACCAACCATGATGCACAAAACCGTGATTCACCAACCTGAGAACCTTGATGCATTATCCTTGATTCAATATCCTTGATCCTTTATCCTTGATCCTTTATCCTTGATCCTTTATCCTTGATCCAAAGGTACGAGAAGCTCGTAAGTCCAACCGCGCCACAGCCATGTATCAGTTTCAGTTCTTCTGTGGTGGTGGTGGTGGTGCGTCCAATATGCATTCTACTGTTCCATCGTATGCAGAGGGCCCGGCAAGATTCAGCGGTCCGAGAAGACCAGCACTGCCACCGGGCATAGAATCGAATGCTCCACCACCGAGACCACCAAGAGCTCATAGACAGAGCCCATATATGCAGTTTGACCGTCCACAACAGCCACAGGTTGTTCCTTTTGATGGTCCTCAGAACATGCAGTTTGACGCGCAGTTGTTTCACATGCATGATGCAGCTGTTCAGTTTGCAGACTCTTCAATGTTTACACCTCCGGAAATGCCGCCGCCGCCTGGAGCAACTCGTCTTGTTCGACCGACATTTCCCCAAGTGGAAGAAGCCTCTGTTGACCCCGCCCCCATCCCCCTACCACCACCGCCACCGCCGCCGCCTTTTATGTTCCCTCCCCCCCCACAGCCGGTTGCCCCACCGCCGCAACCTTGGGTTGAACCAACGCCCGTCCCTTGCCCCACCATGCCAAACCCTTTCCAACCTCCCCCCCATCCTGTTCCACCTTTTCCCGGTCAAGCCAACCACAATGTCCCACCCCCATTGCCAAAAGCGCCCCCAAGGCAAATTGCAGGCATTGGACCACCTCACCCCCTGCCACACCTGCCATCCAACCAAGGGGGAGACGAAGCAGTTACCATTCGCAATGCGGTTGACAGCGATGCGGGTATTGAAGCTTCAGGTCAGTCATGTGCGACAAATCTTTCGTTGACGCTTCTTACACAGATCAACCAAGCCGTTGCAGTTCATGGCACCAGATTTGATTACATTGATCCTTTGCAGATTCAGACAAAAGAGGATCGATCTATTTGGCTTCGAACTTCAGCCGAGATTTTCTCTCTCTTACTTCCCGATTCTTATGAGCAAGTGGTGCAGCATCTCATGTCGTTGGTCACACCGCTTGATCCAACTTTTCATATCGACTTGTCAGTCGTTCAACGCTTTGCCAAGATGATCGTGGCGTCGGGATGTGATTACAGAAAGGTTTTCCAGAAGAGAGCAGCTGTGATGAAAGATCCACACAACACAGTCGTTTGGCAGTTTCCTGTTGCCGGTTTTCCGCAGCCAACAACACTCCTTTCCGCAGGAAGCACGCAGTATGTGTTTTTCCATGGCACAAGCGAAGAAGGATGCATTGGCATATTGAGATGTGGAAAAGTTTTGCGATCAACCACAGATGGCGTAGGCATGCCTCCTGGAAAGTTTTGCCTAGGGTTCTTTTGCAAAGCTATCGTGGGTTGGCCCACGCAGCAACAGACCGCAGCAGCAGCTACAGATATGTTCTTCCACGGCAAGAACCAGTGCAATGTGGTGATACAAGGAGTTGCCAAGGGATCGCACTACAAGCCACTGACAGCCGATACACATCGAGAACAGATATGGTTGCAGCGTTATCCGGTCATACACAGCTCTTCCAAAGATAAAAGATGGTGCATCAGGGAGGATGTTGCCCACATTACACATTTTAATTTGATCTTCAACTCCGATGAGGACTGGGGTACGTGGCAAGGAGTCTAATCCTTTTTTTTTTGGGGGGGCCTCCGAGGTGGTACGTGCAAAGGTCTGCGCTACAATGTTTCACCA
Organism: Symbiodinium natans; assembly: GCA_905221605.1. NCBI lineage: Eukaryota > Dinophyceae > Suessiales > Symbiodiniaceae > Symbiodinium > Symbiodinium natans. The sequence continues at coordinate 48,997 of CAJNDS010002342.1, forward strand.
AAATTCGCACACCATTTTCCTTACGTGACACTACCACAAACTCAGCCAAGCTATGCTGAGTCAGAGTCTCACCTTCGTCACAAAAGTCAGCATTGATAACTGCACATCCCAGAAAGAAGACAATTGCGAGAGCGAGAGACTGAGAGCAGTGCATGTTACATGTCACGACAGTCATGCTGTTGCAGTTGTGATGTTGTGGTCATGTCGGTGGGCGTGCTTTGTACGCGAATCCGTTTTCTCAAGCCTCAGCAAGAAAGCATAAAACGACCGATCGCGCCGTGTTTGGTTGCATGTCAGTGGCAGTCTGCATGTTCGATGTCTGTTTTCACGCGCACGAATGCTTTCTATGCAGTAAGACGCATCAATATCAAACATCCTTGCACGCAATTGACTTCTGTTCACCAAATGTACTTGGTGTAAACAACAACTAAGTATCGTTGTACAAATGGCGTGGAAGCAGTATGATGGTCATGGAAACCAACGATGGGGCCGATCCAATTGGTACGATGACAGGCAGTGGAGCAACTGGGAGCAGGCTCCACAAACACCACAGCGTGAAGCAAACAGACGGTCAGAGGACATGCCGTCACCGCAAGGTGGGCACCAGCAGGACCTTGACTTCCCACGCACCTTCAAGCAAAGCAAAGGCTACCACGACAGCAACGAAGTTTTCGGCCTCAAGTTTCCCGATCGTATCTTTGGTTCAGCCTGGGCGTCGCAGCACGGATTAGCTGGCAGAGACATTCGAACACTTGGCTTACATGAGCTTGCGTACAGAGGATGGGACAATTTCCATCTCCGAGCACTAGCCAACGGCAGATTCACATCGCTGATCTTTGCTAGATCAGTCAAAGAAGCAACGTTCTTCACAGCACTGCAGAGCAAAATTCGAGAACAAAAAATCGACCTTGACCAGATCGCGCATGAGTTCTGCAAACAAAACAACAAGCTGGATACACAATCCAGCAATGACAACATTAGAAAGAAGAAGCAGATGGACCACTTCGTCGACATGCTCATGGGCACGATCAAATCGTTTCAACTGCAAGAAGCTGAAGCAGCCCAAAGCCGTATCGAAGCCCTCGAACAGCAGCTGGCCGATGAGAGAAAGAAAAGGAAATCTGACGACGCCCAAGCCGACACACGTTCAGTGCCAGGAAGCTCGCAAGACCTTCCTCCAGCCAAACAACACAAAGCCGCTAAAGCCAAAGCAAGAGGGTTTGACAAACAGCTACCGGTTGCAGAACCAACGGACTTCCTTACAGCAGCCACCACGTTCGACACAGAGCCTGTCGCCCGAACACTAGCCAGCAACAGCCCCAATGCCATAACACCAACGGCTGTGGACAAGTGGGTTAAGAGCCTTCCAATCTCCAAGGATACCAGATCCAGGCTCGAAAGAGCTTTCAAAGGCATCCAGAAAGCAGTCAAAGAGTTGCCCAAGCCGGATGCCAACCAGCTCCCAGACAAAGCAGCAGCGTACGGCCTACCCATTAGCTTAGCGTCCAAAGCTAAAACAACAGAACTTGTGAAAATCATCTGCAGTGCTATTGCCTTAGCCGAGTGACTATCTGATCGGTTGCAAACAGACAGAAAGTCGCTACGCAGACAGTTGCCAAAGTTCACCGTAGAGATTTTTGAAGTCAGCAAGACGCTTTTAGAAGCTGCCACGCATTGCCCGGATATTTGGCGTTTTCGCGTTGCCCTTCGGTCTCTTTGTGCCTTCTCGTGTTTGGTTGCTGTTTTGTTTGTGAATGATCATTCTAACCGGGTGCGCGCTTGGCGCTGTCGTCTTGCACAATACTGGAAGCCATCGGAGTTCACGTTTGAAAAAGTATGCGAAAAGTTCGCGTGCAACTACACAACATATTGTCTTTTACGGCCAGCGTTCGAGTATTTAAATGACTCGAAAGCGCCAATTTTTCAACTTGATTGCTTGACATACGTTGGCAGCACAGTCACAAGCGCCAACAAAAGGCAGGATGCCAGAATTCGAAAGTTCAAGCAGCTTCAGAAGAATCAGCCTGTGTCATCGGAGCTGTGCTTGCATTGGTTTCACTCACGTGGTTGCATTCACGAGTTTGTGATCATTCCCCTGCATGCGTGCAATTCGCTACTGCAATGTCGCACCCTTGAAGCGTGCTGCATTCAAAAGTGGGTACCAAAGCTGAACTTTCCTTTCGTCATGAAGTTGTTGCCCACAAAAAAGAAAACAGGTATGTCCAAAGCCGTGCATCAAATTTCCACCATTTACAAGATGCCGGCGTCAAGACTGTTCCGAAAGCTCCGGAAAAGACTTTTCGGACAAATGAAGCTGCATATATATTCCGACGATCTCTTTCAGAATGACACGAATTGGTGCATTCTGTTTCGACTTGCTAAATCCGATTCTACATCCTTCAAGCAGTCCAAAGAACTGCGAACGTGCAAATTTTCAATCGATCAGTTGTATGCATTGCTTCGCCTGGCTAATTCATTAGAAGACCCTCCCAGGTCCAAAGTGAGAAAGCTGATAAAGAATGCGATCAGCTTCCGAAACGGACCGATTCCGACAGCAGCCAAACCGTTGGTGATACCACTGCTTGCGCACAAACATTTTAAAGTGCAAGCTAAGAGATGGCTACGGAAGATAGTCATGTCCAGAAAGGATCAGCTCATTCCGTTTCACCTGCCCTGCTGCAGTATCGTTGCAGGAAAGTTTCCTTCCGTTTCGACCACGTTGTACAGTCATTTCCAGTGGATGCGTAAGTTTGTTTGGGAATCACCTCCAATATGCTCGTGTTCAGACTTACGACGCAAACACCCTGAACTTGCTGTCGTAACGATTGACGGTCGTGAGCGCATTGCGTCTGAAGCCTCGAAGATGCAGTTCAGTCGCCGTATCAAGTTCTGGTTGTCGGTCAATGCCAAAACTCAGGTTTATCCAGATTTCGAAGACTACGTCCGCATGACCTGGAATGCCATCAGCAAATGGTTGAAGCACAACAAACTAGGCGGAGTAAGTTCCCAGGATTGGAAAGCCTTTTTGGAGCAGCAATGGGTTCTTCATTATCCAGAAGCACGAGTACCTCTATCGATGCAGGACATACATTTCCTTCGTTCGGAGCTACAACAGCTAGTGGTGCACGGACGAGATCATGCAGCTCAACATGTTCATGTTTTTTGTCCTTGGCTATATCATCATGTGTTGACGCAGACTTTTGCGGACAAACAGGTGTATAACCACCTCAACATGACGCCCACAGCAGCTGCCGAACATCTTCGCACTTTTTGTCACAGCAAATTGGCCAAAAAGTACAGATGGGGCGTTGACTCTGCAGCATCTGTTCCCAACAGTTACATCCTGCTGAAAGCCAAGAAGAACTTTCTTAAAGCCCGCCCTATCATCTCATATCGGGCGTTCCACTTTGCGAAGCTCTTCAGATGCACTTCCTTCGTGTTATTGACGATGCAGAACGAGGTTTTTCCTGATTCCTTCGGTCTGAAGACGATGCCAGAGATGTTCCAAGAGTTGCATTCCTTCCTTCGTACCACACCAGTCGAAGAGTTCATACTGCAATCCAATCAGGATCTCATCGGCTTTTTCACTTCCATTCCTGCAGAGCGTATTCTTGCTTCCGTTCAAACCATGGTGGCAAAGTACAAGGAGATGTACCCCAACAAGCAGTCTCATGTATTCACTATTTTTCCCAGAGAAAAGGACGTCAAGCTCCGAGTTTTCCGAGGGAAGAAAAAAGCACTTTCAGGAAGAGCGTACACGATTGACGTTACTGACCTTGCTGCGTTGTGTCGCATGTCGCTAGAAACCTCGGTGTTCACTCAAATGGGTCAGGTTTTTCAACAAGTCCGAGGATCGGCCATCGGTAACCAGATCAGCCCAGTGCTTGCAAGCGTTGCTGTTGCACACACCGAGCAAACCTGGATAGACACAAATCGAGCCAAAATCGCTGGGTTCTTGAGCCAGATTTACATCAATCGTTATGTGGACAACCGACTCGTGCTGTATCCCGAACATCTTCATGAACACACATGGCTACGACAGTTGTTGCAGTTGGACTTTTACAATACACCTGTTGAGTTGGAGACTGTTCCGGATGGTGAGTTTCTTGGTACGACACTGTGTGAAGCCAGCCGCGTTGTCAAGCTTTTGTTGCCCTCTGCGTTGCATTTCTTCAGACCGCTGAATTCAGCTGGGTGTGATGAACACAAATTTGCTGCAGCCAACAGTCGCATTTGCATGGCTGCCAGATTCAGCTTTCCTGAATCTCAGAGACAGGCAGACGTTCAAGAGATTGTCAATCTGTATTCCTCTCGGGGATATCCGATTTCGCAAATTCGGAGAATTGCCAGCAGATTCCTGACATGAAGCCCGACATGATTCATGCTACCCCATCATAGGGGCACCTGTGTGTGTACGCTCTGTTGACAAAGAGTTCTGAAGAGGCAACTTCATCAGGAGTCTCTGGTGCAAAAGCAGGGGGGTCACCCACGACCTTGACTGGTGACCCAACGAAGAGAGTCAAGTGTTCGTGCTGAAATCTGGCCTGATCAGCCAGACGTACCTGCAGTTTCACTCGCTGATTGCAATTTGCCGAGCTCGCAGAAATACAGCTCCGCAGCATTGACATTGACTGCACCCTAGGACTGTATGCTTTTGGTGGCAACGCCCCTTGCATGTCGAAAGCATCCACCATGAAAGAAGCATGTGTCGCAGTCAACCATTTCTTGCAAGATCGCTTCCCAGACGGAAACTGGACTTCCCTCGCAGTGATTCTGAACCCTCACACAGGGCTCCACCGCGACATGGGGAACATGATTGGCATGTGTGAACACCTACTAACCTCTCGAGGGTCGTCCCAGTGTGTGTGTGTGTGTGTGTGTGTGTGTGTGTGCGCGGGTGTGTGTGTGTGCGCGCGCGCGCGCGCGCGCGTGTGTGTGTGTGTGTGTGTGTGTGTGTGTGTGTGTGTGTGTGTGTGTGTGTGTGTGTGTGTGTGTGTGTGTGTGTGTGTGTGTGTGTGGTGTGTGTGTGTGTGTGTGTGTGTGTGTGTGTGTGTGTGTGTGTGTGTGTGTGTGTGTGTGTGTGTGTGTGTGTGTGTGTGTGTGTGTGTGTGTGTGTGTGTGTGTGTGTGTGTGTGTGTGTGTGTGTGTGTGTGTGTGTGTTTTGCGGAGTTTTTAGTATTGTATAGCACGCGCGGTAGAATCTTGCAGCAGTTTCTCAGAATGTTCTCGGGCATCTAGCAGTATATCATGGCGCGTGACAGCATGCAGATGATGCGAATCTTCAAGGTCTGAACCGTGTGCATGGCCAAAAATCCGCAGCGTTTCAATTTGAAGCGGGGTGCGTCCCGGGGCTTTCTGCGCTCGTTGCCGGCTAAGCCGTTCGAGCCCGGAGCCTTCTGAGAAGGTTTTTTTGGGGTGTCTCCAGCTGTAGCAAACATATGCAGGAATTACAGTACTAATCCTTCGGTATCTGCAACAGTCCGTAGTTTCGTAGTTTCCTGCATGGACGCTTGCTGCATTCTGCGGCGCATGCGTCGTGCGCCATGCCGAAGCACTTCGGACATCACCTTCGCGAGATGCGGAATCATCACAGGCAGGTTTCGGGCAGTTCAATCTATCCCGAGAGCATTCAGGAGATCAGGAGGTCGCTTTACTGGATCTTAGAGGAGCCAGATGCCAGCTCTGACGTCCCGAGAGTCTTGACCATAGGGGTGGCCGGCCTCAACGTGATGCTGATCCTGTTGTCCCTTGTGAGCCTAGTCATGGAGACCACGCCGGCGTTCCGTACGACCACCTCTGTGGAAATGTGGCACAGCGTTGAGATCGTCACGACGGGTTGTTTCACCTTGGGATATGTCTTGCGATTGTGGGTTTGCGACGTCTTCGGAGCCTCTGCCGTCGATTGGTTCTTCAAACCGCTGAACCTCTGCGACCTCTTAGCCATTCTGCCTGTTTATGCGCAGATCATCGTCCGGCAAGGAGACCTGGACTTCCTCCGCGTCCTGCGGGTGGTGCGGCTTTTCAAGATCGGCCACTACTCGCAAGGCGTCCGCATGATGAATGCCGCGCTGTTTAACAGCCTGTCGGCGCTCTACGTCCTCATCTTCCTCTTCGTGATCGGTTTGGTGACTTTTGCCTCTGCCATCTACTTTACGGAGAAGCTTGCTTGTCCAGATTTCGCGTTGGCCAACCTCACGCAGTTTCAGGACTACAATGCGGAGTGTGAAGACTCTCGGCTCGGGGTCGTCAGCTTCGGGCCCTGCTGTGCATACATGTGTGACAACATGCCAACAGCTGCCGGCCCCTTCCCACTTTGCCAGGGTACATGGTTGGGGGCGACCACGGCGGCCGGATCCGAATGGAAGGTGGAGGCCATGCACGATTTGGACATTGACTCGGTTCTTACAGGCATGTGGTGGGCTGCAGTGACCATGACCACCGTGGGATATGGCGACATCCACGTGAAGCACTGGACCTCGAAGCTGATTGCCAGCGTCACGATGGTCACCGGCATGTTGATCATCGCCATGCCCTTTGCCATCGTCGGGACCAAGTTCAGTGAAGCCGCTGGAAACACCGTCACCGAGCTGGACATGGACGACGAGGGCAGCGAGGGCGAGCGGCTGACGCAGGTGCCGAGCAACGCAAGCCAGGGCCCCCGCAGCCCGAGCGGCCCTCAGGGCCCTCAGGGCCCAAGCGGCCCCGAGAGCACGAGGACGGACTTGGTTAAGCAAGGCAGCACGAAGTCGCTGGCGGAGATGGAGATCCTGCTGGAGACGCTCCGCAGTGAGGTGGAAGATGCCGTGGCCTTGAAGAAGGAGATCCTGCAGCTCCAGACCTTGCGGGACAACTTGTGGACTTCCGTGGAGCACGCCTTGGCAAGGCTGGCTTTTGAGGGCATCATTAGCCTGAACGCCCTGATGGTGGATGGCCCCTGGTTCCATGCGGTCTCAGCACAGCGGAGGGCGAAGACCACGGTGCTCAGCCCCTTCTGTGTGAAGTCGCTGGGCTTCATCCATAGGGACTGGCTCATTCGCCGTGCTGCAATCGACATTACCTCCTCGTGGATTTTCGAATCCTTCATCCTCCTTTTAATCGTTGCAAACAGCTTTGTCCTGGCGGTGCAGAACTACTACTACGATCAGGAGAACTACTGGGGTAACATCCTCCAAAGAGACACCGAGCTTGCTTTCACAATTTTTTTTACGGTCGAATGTGCCATGAAGATCGTGGCCTTTGGCTTCGTTGCCCACTCGCGTGCCTATCTGCGGGATCCCTGGAATTGGGTCGACTTTACCGTGGTCGTGGTGGGCCTGCTCGGGGCCATGCAGGTAGAGGCATTTTCCTTCTTGAAGCCCGCGCGTGTGCTTCGCCCTCTCCGATCGCTCTCAGCTGTGCCAGGGATCCGGCATCTCTTCCGCACGATCATCCTCTCCCTCCCTGGGCTCAAGGACGTGGTGCTTCTCGCCGTGTTCCTCCTGGTGATGTTTGGTGTCCTCGGGCTTCATTTCTGGAGCGGACTCTTGCACCGAAGCTGCCGACTCACGGCCCAGCCACTCCACTTCAGCGCTCAGGCTGCTTCAGGAACCTGCAAGGGCTGGTGCTTTGACGATGCCTCCCTGGTCAGTGTGTCCAATTCCATGATCAACTCCTCCTTGGTCTTTGAAGCGTACTGCCGCCCAAACTCGCACTGCTTGAATGCCTGGAGGTCGGGTCAGGACTACTACCTCTGGCCGCTGGATGCAGAGCAGGAGAGGTTCTGCGGAGAGCACGCCTGTGAACGCTACCCCTTTAGTTCCGAGGTCGACCCCGTGTTGCAACTGCTGGGCTCCGTTCAAGGTAACGAGGTGCTGACCTTCTGCGGCTCCCCCTTAGCCAGCGACCAAGAGTTTGGGCCGGAAGTCGTGAACCCAGAGCTTGCGGGCGTGAACCTCAACAACTGGGACCAAGAGGTGACCGGGGAAGGTCGGAATTGGGGGCTCACACATTTCGACAACGTGGCGGCCGCCTTCCTGGTCGTCTTCCAGAGCGTGACGCTGGAGGGGTGGTCCGACATCATGGGCATGGTCCAGGATGCCCAGTCCACCGTGGCGGGCTTCGTCTACTTCCTGCTGCTGATCGTCTTGGGGGCCTTCTTCCTGGTGAACGTGATCTTGGCCATCATCTGGGATGTCTTCCTGAGTGTTAGGGAGAGGCAGCTGCAAGAGCAGGAGGAGGAGGAAGCGGAGGCCGAGAGGGCGATTTCCGAGGATCTGCAGCTCAGCGCTTTGCAGGACCCCAGCCGTGGCATCACCGCCCTGGACCGCTGGACGTGCAAGGATGTCCTGAGGCACCTCTTTGTGACGCGGAATCTCATCGACCCGGAGGAAGTGCTGCAAGAGGAGAGCGGCTGGAAACTGGTGAGATGGTCCCGCATCCTGGCGACCAACGCCGTCTTCAACGCTGGCGTCATGTCCATGATTCTGATCAACGTCCTGGTGCTTGCCATGGATCGATATCCAGAGCACCTGGTTGAGTCATCTGTCGGTGATGTGCTCAACTACGTGTTCAACATCGTGTTCCTGCTGGAGTGCGTCATCCTGCACCTGGCGCTCGGTCCCTTGGTCTACTGGCAAGACAATGCCATGGCCTTCGATGGAGTCATCGTCATCCTCTCCGTGGTGGACATTCTAAATGACCTGGGATCCGGTGCAGAAAGTGGTGGCTCCGCGATCACCGCTTTGAGAGCTTTCCGAATGCTCCGAATCTTCAAGTTGGCCAAGAAGTTCCCCAGCATGAAGATCCTCCTGAGTGCCGGCGTGAAGACCCTGATGAGCATGGGAGATTTCGTCGCGCTGCTCTTCCTGATCCTCTGCGTCTTCGCGCTGATGGCGCAGAGCTTCTTCGGGGGAACCTTCATGTTTGACCCAGACACGGGCAGCTTGGTGCCCCAAGATGAGTATCGAAGTCGCTGCCCCATGGGTGATGGAGACAAGCCAGTGTGTGTTCCCAGGGCGCACTTCGACACCTTCCTGTGGAGTTTCATCACCATCTTCCAGATCCTCACAGGTGAGAACTGGAATACCGTGATGTACGACGGGATGCGGGCCACCGGCTGGATGGCGATCTGGTTTTTCCTCCTGGTGGTCATCTTCGGGAACTTCGTGATCCTGAACCTCTTCTTGGCCATCTTGATGAGCAACTTTGATGAGCAGCGCTCAAAGCTGCATGCGGCCATGGCCAGCAAGCGGGAGCTCCTCAGGGCCCTTGAGACAGACTCAGAGGAGGCGGCCATCGTCCCAGGAGAGAACCTTCAAGACTCTCCAGAAGCCCCGCGCCGTGCATGGGAAGAGAACCCTGAGCTCCCAGGGAGGCTGCAGCTGTCGGATGAGCCAGAGCCCAGGCCAGCCCAAGCAATCTCCGTGGTGCCAGCGCCAGCACAGAGCGGAAGTGCAGCACCACCGACACCCCGCCGAAGCCGGCGCGCCACCACAAAGCGAACACGGATGTCTTTGTCGGCCTTGACCTCGCGGCTGGACTGGCATGACCAAGAGATCGCATGTGCAACGCTCTGCGGCACAAGGTCGTGCCTGTTCTTCGCCCGGGATACCGGGCTTCGCAAAGCCTGCCTGTCTTTGACAAAGCATCGTCACTTTGACCAAGTGATCATGTTCTTCATCGTCCTGTCCTCCATCCTCATGGCCTTTGAGAACCCGCTGCTCGATCCTAGCAGCTTGCAGGTGCGGGTGCTGGAGGTCTTGAGCACGATCTTCACATGCATCTTTGCCTTCGAGCTGGTGGTCAAGATGATCGCCCTAGGCGTGGTCTGCTCTGACCCCGAAGGGCGGTCGAAGGCTTATCTGCGATCCTTTGAGAATGCTCTGGACTTCGTGATCGTCATCGTGTCTGTGTTGGATGCCATCCAGACTTGGTTCCTCCGAGGGACGAGTGGTGGCGTTATAGCGGTGATGAAGATCTTCCGTGTGGTCAGGATGTTGCGGCCCCTGCGTCTCATCTCGAGGAACAAGAACCTCAAGGTCGTGGTTAAGACAATCTTGGCCGCCGTGCCGGAACTCCGCAACCTCCTGGTCTTCAGCTCCCTCTTCTTCCTGATCTTTGGCCTGCTCGCCGTGGGGAATCTCAAAGGCTCCTACCACTCTTGCAAGGACAAGGACTTGGAGGACCACAGCTTCCAGAGTCTCACCGTGACGCCCCTCTGCGTGGAAGCTGCCCAGGAAGGCAACCTGAGTACTACAGGGTTCTTGGTCCAGCGTCCCGATGCTGGGTGTGCATCGGGCTCGGAGTCGTGGCAGCGACCCTCTGCTGACACGCCCATCTGCGAGGTGCATTGTGATGGTGCCAGCCATGCTCACTGCCAGAACTCGACACAGCCCTGGGGCTACCATGTGATGCGCTGCACGGACTGCAGCACAGCCTTCTGCTCTGCACCCGAGGAGTCGGCGCAGCATGCTGGCTGCGTCCAGTCCTGTGCCCGACACGAGTACTTCTGCATGCACGCAGCGGCCGGCTCGGAGCGTGCAATGTGCCTGGAGCAGTGCGTTGCGGCTTGCACGTGCCGCGACCATTGCTGGGGCCTGATCCAAGACGCTGCTCTCTGCACAGAGCAAGGGGGGAAATGGGTGAACATGAACCAGAACTTCGATAATTTGCTTGTCGGCACCATCTCGCTTTTCGAGATCAGCACCACAGAAGGTTGGGTGGACGTTATGTTGGCGGCTGTCGACAGCCGAGGGCCATACCTCCAGCCCAGGCGGGACGCAAACGAGTTTATCGGATCCTTGCTCTTTGTGGCCTTCATGCTCATCGGAAGCTTCTTTGTGCTGAATCTGTGTGTGGGCGTGATCATCGACAACTACAACAAGCAGAAGACCGCCAGCGACTCGGGCTACGTCCTTGTGACAGAGACGCAAGCAGCATGGATGACCCAGATGAAGGCCCTCTACCTCCGAAAAAGTTTCTTCACACAAGTGAATGTGGATCGGCTCGGCCCAAGTCGACAACATCGCTTTAGGATAATCACCTCAAGCGCCTTTGAGAACTTCATCATGGTTTGCATTGTGATGCAGCTCGGCGTGCTAATGATGGTGTGGCAACCGAGGGAGAGGAATGGCTCATGGGAGGTATTCTTGAGCACCTGTGGCTTCGTGTTCACCATCATCTTCCATGTAGAATGCTTCTTGAAGATCAGTGCCCTGCACTGCAATTACTTCCGGGAGCCCTGGAACGTCTTCGACTTCATGTGTGTGATGTCGAGCGACGTGGTTGCCATTATTGAGGCGATTCTCTCGAACAGCACCGTGAACCTGAGTGCCCTGGTGAGCTGTTTGCGCGTCTTCCGCGTGGCTCGGCTCTTCCGCCTGGTGCGGTTCCTCAAGGGCCTGAACAAGCTGCTGCTGGCTTTCGTGTTGTCAGTGCCAAAGCTGCTGAACGTGGGCCTCCTGATGGTCCTGCTTCTGTATCTCTACGCAGTGCTGGGTGTGAGCCTCTTTGCCAAAGTGTCCTATACAGGCACGGGCATCTACGGCCCTCAGACCAACTTCCGCAGCTTCTTCCAAGCAATCTCCCTGCTGATCCGTTCCATGACGGGCGAGGGCTTCAATGAGATCATGCACGACCTGAGCAAGTCCCAGTTTTACTACGAGAGCATCTTGGAGAAGAAGTGCTTTGAGCTGGATCTGGAGAGCCAAGCCTTCGCAGACCTGGACCTGAATCTTAGGGGCAATTAAAAAAGAATGTTTAATAATCTTTAGGTACCAGAAAATTCCTAAGAAACAGCAACAAATTTATAGTTTTTGCTGGGATTCCGAGTTCGGGGTATAGGAATGGGGACGGCTTGGTGGACCATCCCACGGAGTGCGGCTCGTCCTTGGCCTTCATCTACTTCATCTCCTACACCATCTTCGTGAGCTTCGTGATCCTGAACCTCTTCATCGCCGTGATCTTCGAAGGCTTCGAGGAGAGCCGGGGCAGCGAGCTGAAGGAGGTGATCAACAAGTGCCTGGAGAACTGGGAGAAGTACGACCCCTTCAACACCATGCTCGTGGCCCTGCCCAAGGCGCTGGACTTCATCGATGAGACGGTGGAGGAGCTCATGAGCGCGCAGCAGCCCTCCAAGGGCCAGTGCATCCCGGAGTCCCGCTGGGACTCCCGCAGCACCATCGACATGAACGCCTCCGAGGCCATGTGGTCCATGTACAACCTGCAGTACGTCCGGACGCTGGGCCTGCAGATCCGTGCCGACGGCCGCGTGCGACTGGTCCAGGCGGTGCGCGCGGTGCTCCGCCGGCTCCTGATTGCCGGGGGCCCCTACACGACCTTCCTCCCTCTTCAGGACCGGCGTCAGCGGGTGCGGGAGGTGGAGGTTCTGGAGGCCATGGTGCGCGGCGAGACCGATCCGGACATGGCCGTGGCCGAGATCCTGGCGCTGGAAGCACGTCAGACCAAGCACATCCAGGAAGCCTTGGGGGACAGCAGCCTCCTGTCACGGACGTCCCAGGTCCACCATGCAGTCCGCAGGGAGAAGGAGGTGAAAGACGGGGAGAATGAGTTTTCAATGCTGGAGAAGGTGGCCGCTGCAAAGATCCAGCGCCGGAGCAAGGAGTCCTTCCAGCGGCGGCGCGACCGAGCCCGCGCCGACCATGTCGACACAGACGCCCGGAGCTTCCACGGGCCCATCACGCGGGCGGCGGGCTGAGAGGCAACAAAAATTGCAGCACAACAGCAGCACAACAGGACTGAACAGATCGAGACCTGACCAGCGCGGTCGAAAAAATGTCGAGAAGCTTGACAGTGAGTTCGCCCGGCATGTGCGGTCCACGCATTCCACTCCAAAGACATATCATCGTTCCGCAGAGAGACCATGAGAACCTCCACTACAAATGTTCAGAATGTTGGCCTTCAGATGCCTTAGAAACTGGTTAGGTTGCCCACGCTCGCAGGCATTGACTATCCAGAGCAAGTTGATGGTGACCAATGTATCCTTCTTTCTTCTACTGTGCATGTGTCTATCTTGGTGAATCATGGGTGTTCCGCGCGGAGCCGATGGTGACATGCTGCTGTGACTGACAAGCTTCTTGTTCCGCATTTAGGTTGCTTCCCAAGAGGGGTCCCGGTACCCTATATCCATGGCTTCAGGCTCCAACAAGCCATAGTCTTAAGGGTGTTCCTCCCCTGAACACAATGCCTTAAATTTCTTGAAAATCATAAACGTGTAGGGGTGTATTTGGACAATCTGCGCACTTCATATCCTGCGACTCTTTGAGGTGATGTCAGCGCCTCAAGATGACCCTCGAGGCTGAAAGCACAGTCGTCCCACGCTCAGCGAGCATCTTCACCCTAAGTCTGAAGGTCTACACCACCAGAAGAATGTGGGGTGATCCTACCCATTCAGTCGTGGATCCTGGGAGCCATCCGTGTCTCTTCGCATTCGAACCCCCTGAAAGCCCTAAACCCTAAACCCTAAACCCGAAACCCTAAACCCTAAACCCTAAACCCTAAACCCTAAACCCTAAATCCTAAACTTAAACCCTAAACCCCAAACCCCAAACCCTAAACCCTAAACCCTAAACCCTAAACCCTAAACCCTAAATCCCTAAACCCTACAACCCTACAACCCTAAACCCTAAAACCCTAAAACCCTAAAACCCTAAAACCCTAAAACCCTAAACCCTAAACCCTAAAACCCTAAAACCCTAAACCCTAAACCCTAAAACCCTAAACCCTAAACCCCCAAACCCTAAACCCCAAACCCTAAACCCCAAACCCTAAACCCTAAACCAGGTGCGCGTGGGCGGGTGGCCATGGCAAGGCTCCTGCCCCCACCCGTGCTTTGTACCAGTGTTTCTTCAAGGGATCATCCTGGGGTTTAGGGTTTAGGGTTTAGGGTTTAGGGTAATTCTTGTTAAAGACTGTTAGTATAGGAGGGGGAACATCCCAAGGTATCAGGGTTAGCTCAAGCCTTGAGCCCAAAGCTGAGATTCGCATGTTCTCTGGATCGCAGCAGCCTTGACCAGGGATCGTGCCAGGAGACAGGGAAAACCACCACAGTCTGTGGCTTCAAGCAAAGCCTTTAAGCCTTAAGCCTTAACCCCAGTCACAAGACAGTTTGGTCAAGCTCCTGAAGTGTTCTGCAACACTTCGAGGCTGCAAGGCAGAGGGTTTACTCAGAACCCTCCAGCTCCTAAACCCTAAACCCTAAACCCTAAACCCTAAACCCCAAACCCCAAACCCCGAAACCCCAAACCCCCACAACACCAAGCGCCAAGCCCTAAACGCTTCCCGGCGCATCCTGGAGACCTCCATGCGGAGTGGGTCTGAAAGCATCCCCGAGCCCAAACATGTACTACAAAACCCTAGCTCCCGATGATCCCGAAGCAGGGTTGAGTAGGGTGGGGTTTGGGGTTTGGGGTTTGGGGTTTGGGGTTTGGGGTTTGGGGTTTGGGGTCTAGGGTTTAGGGTTTAGGGTTTAGGGTTTAGGGTATACGGTTTAGTTTTTAGGGTTTAGGGTTTAGGGTTCAGGGACCCACGCCCCAAAGTACAACCTGTTGCCAGGATGCTTCTGCTTCCTGCAGAGAGAGCGCCGTGCCCGCTGCCCCAGTCCATGCCCGCAACATTTCCCGGACCCACGCTTTGTCCGTTTTCCGCGGCAAGCAGCCGTGGTGGCCGCAGGGTTTTCATGAGGCTGTGGGATTCGGGGTGGATCCTGAACCCTAGTGCATCCTAATCCTTGCAGGGTGGATAAGGGGTGGAGGAGGGGGTCAAACCTGACAAACTCGCAATTTGCATGGTGCGGCCAGATGCTCTAAACCCTCAGCGCTATTTTGGGGCTTGGGGCTTAACCTGAACCGTGCATGGCAAGGTGGTGCTGCAAGGCAACATCCTGTTGCTCTGCCACCTTGCCAAAGGCAATTCCTCTGTGGATGTTGAGGACATAGGGTTCCGGATGTTAGGGAACCCTGAGCGCTGAACTTTAGGGTGCTTTACAAAGTCCCGGCCTGCAAAGACAGGAAAGCACTGATCCCCTGTTCGGAGGCGAGCACCCGGCGGTGCAGCGACTGCATTCACTGCGCCACTTGGGCGGTGCCTTGTACGCTTCCAGAAGCCTGATAGGTTTCAGGGTTTGGCGTCAAGTATCGGGGTTCTACAAGGCATTCTAAGTGTTTTTGTTTTGCTTTTTGTTTCTTTATGGATGTATTGGTTCATGTTAAATGGTCCTTTTTTATTTGATTCAGGAAGAACATATATACTCATTTAGTTTCATTTTTTGTCAGAACATAGATTTCAGAACAGTTTTTTGTCTTATTAGGAGAGAGAGAGAGAGAGAGAGAGAGAGAGAGAGAGAGAGAGACAGAGAGAGAGCGAGAGAGAGCGAGAAGAGAGAGAGCGAGAGTGCAGCCGCCTGACAGCAGGCTAACGAGTGCTACATCGTTGCGCAAGGCCAGTGCATCACGGGACCAGTGGTCGTCTGGAGAAGTCCGGTTGTCGGGCCAGCAGACTTCCAGATCTGGACTGCAAAGCCGTGGCCCAAAGAAGTGTGGGCGATTCCAAACAACGCCATTGTTTGCTCAACGAGAGGGGTGCCGGCATCACGGCTTTAGGTGGCGGTGACTACGACGGCGATACTCTGTTCGTCACTGCGAACAGGCACCTCCTGAACTACGTCGATGCCACTGAGGCTGCTGTGCGCGCAATACCCAAAGAAGAGGCAGACGCTGTCAAGAATCTCCTTACTCAGGACACCAAGACAGCGTGGGCAGCTTGCGACCCCAGCGCACGATCGCTGCAATATCTGCAGCATGTGCAGGAGACGCCTACGCCCAACGTGCGGGGCGTGGCGACGTGGTACGCCGAGATCGCGCGGGCCGCCGCAGCAGGATGTTCGACTTCGAGAGCCGGCTCATGTCGGCCTGGCGTGAGGTCTCCCTCCGTGTGCTGAAGTGGCCTGCCCTGAGTTTTGCTCAACAACCCAAGGCAAAATGGTCCGTGAAGAAGAGTGCTTAAGGAGCGTCGCAGTGGATTGCATGGCATAAACATCCTGCAAGATTCTAGCTTGCTGGTCTGCAGGCATCAATATGCCGCTGCCCTCCAGCATGGAACTGCCCAGTGAAGAGTCACGGGGTTCGAACAAAATGATGTTCTTCAGCTTTGCCAGCGCACGTGCACGCAACTGGTCAGAGTGAGCCATCACACGAGCTGCAAACAATCGCCTCTCCCGGCACAGGCCCAAGATGTGACTGAAGGATCCCTAGACTCTGAGCTCAGCCTCCTGCTTGCGTTCGTACCGCCGTGCCTCAGACCCCGAGAATTCTTCGCCAAGGGGCGCACAATCTCCGCCATTTACCACAGAAAACTCCCCCCAGCTTCGATCTGCCTTAGGGGCCACTCTCAGATGCTTAGTAGATCTTATCAGGGTCTTAGGGTTTTAGGGTGTAAGGGTTGAAGGGTGAACTCGAGGGCTGCTTGTTCTCCGCCTGTTCTGCTTTGGCATCCTTCCCAGCAGAATGCCCAGGCCGTGAACTCCGCATGACTGCTAGTGCAAGAACAGGAGAAAGTCGATCCGCAACACCATGTATAACTTCACAACGCAGCACTTCGCAACACGTCAACGCAAGAGCGGCCAGCGCAACACGTGAAGCACATCTCAAGCCAGCACCAAGTGTACATTTAAACAAGCGCCGCGGCGCAACCTTGACCAAAAGTTGCACGCGCAATGGCACAAGTCGCGTTGCCGAGGCCGCGTCCTTCGTACTAGTGCCCTTGAAACAAAAATCACGACACCCAAGCCGAACGACGACGCTGGGGAGATTGCGAACGATCCAGACTTGGGTGCCGCAATTGTTGGCAGGGTACTGGGCAGTGATATTGTCCCCAAGCATAGCCTTGTCTACATCTGACAACTCAGAATGAATCTGATCATGAGGGCATGCAGCAATTGCCTTCGCGCTCAGAAAGGCAAAAAAGGACCAAGGCGCATGATTGGGACATGTGCAAATATGAGCATGTTGAGCAACGCACACAGACTGCAACGCTGAGTCGCATACCAGTTGCCTGCCGTGTTGCAAGACGTTACACACTCAGTAAGCGGCAAAAGGAAATCAGCCTCTCGTGGACATGCTGGCCGAGGCGGGTCTCAGCAGAATCTGGACCATTCGGGCCCATTGAACAACGGCTGATTATATCTGGACTTGAAAGGCATCGTCGGCGTTGCACTGGCGCAAATGGGGCAGGATATGCAAGTGCTGCAAGATGAAAGTTGCAAGCAGCATGGCCAGCCAGCAAAGAGACGCAGCGCGCTGCGACGCACGCAAATCTCTGACAGAATCAATGGCCTCCGGCGTATCAGTGACCCTGGCGTTGAAACTCAAGGGAACGTTCTGAATGTGACTGCACAACAATTGAGTGTGGGTGTGCAAAGTATATATCCGAGCGCGGATGCAGCTTCTCTGAGTAATGCGCACGGACAGAGAAATCCTGGACGCGCCAACACGGTGTACCCAACTACGAAGCGCAGCGCAAAAGGCCTCGAGCCTTCCGAACGAACCTGCAAGACGACTTAGCTTTTGCCACCCACCCGCACACAGAGAGCAAGAGCCAAAGGAGCCGGACCATCCACCGAGGCCGGCGGCCTTGGCTTGCACGCCCCGTGACGGGGAAAGTTCCGGGAGTGAGCCTCATCATGCCCAAAGAGTCGACCGCGGTTCGAAAAACCAAGGTCGAGAATCTCAAAGGAAAATACAGTGAGCATGCCAAAGCTCTGGAAGTCAAATACACGAAGCACCTGCCGGCAGAGAACCTACGGAGACAACCTAGACTCTAGACGTAAGAAGTACAAACCGACGGCGGACAAGAGGGTCCATTGCGCAAAGGGCTAAATCTAAGGCAAGAGACAAGGGTGAACAACAGGTCGCATGCCCCACATCCCACGACTGTACCCATGCCGCGTGCCTTCACCTGCTCGCGAGTGAGCAGCCAGAACTCCTTGGCAATCCAAACCGATGCTTGAAAACTCAAACCAACGCTCGTGACGCACATGGGCAGGGGAGCCTTGAGCCAAAATGGCAACCACGCACCACCACGCACCACCGCGCCACCACACGCACCACCGCGCACCGCCGCACACCACCGCGCGCCGCTACACACCACCGCACACCACCGCGCTAACGCACACACTCTTGCCCTCGATCATGGAAAGTATCGGCCCATGCTGGCAGCGTCAGCAGGCGGTGCAGAAACCTTCGGTGCACTTGTTGTCCGTGCTCGCGTGCTTGTTGCCAAGTGGGGGCTTACGAGAACAAGGGGCCCCCAATCAAATCCCCCAAATAGTAGGATCCCCGTAAAATAAGGACCCCCAAAAAAGGCACCCCCAATACCGTAAACCCCCAAGTGGCTTGGGTAGATGGGAGCTGCCAAGAAGTCAAGAAGGCAGCAAAAAGAGGGCTCCTCGCAGCACGTTGCTCTTGGAAGGGAATCCACCCCCATGCCATATATGGACATTTATATAAAGCAGATATTTTATAAACATCGGTAGTATGGTTTTTTTGAGTGATAAGTATATATTCGAACCCCCCCAGCACTAGAACCCTCGAATTCCAAAACAACTATGCCCCAAAACCTCCAAAGCCATACCTGAAAAATCCTTCAGCTCCCTGAGCCTTGAAACAGAATCCCGTGGGATCCCTGCAAGTCGTTTGTGGGTCGAAGATTGGAGAGGCGTCTCCCAAGCTACGCCCTGCATCGACCCGCCGGCTTCCCAGCATTTGCTGCAGTTCGCGTTGAGGGCTTTTGGGGACCTCGGGTTTTCACAGTCCGAAAGCTGAGAGCCAAGGGCCCTTGGCACTTGGTGTGTTGGACGTATAGCGATCACGCGTCGAAGGCTTAATCGCTTCAGCAGGAGTCCCCGGAGCAGAGAGCCCAACACCCATCGAAGCCCGAAGCCCATCAGATGGCAGGTGGACAGTGCAGCGTGTTGTGCCCCTGACCCATACGGAGGCCGCGGGTGCAACAAAGCTGCAGTGAACCTCATAGGCACCAGAAAGAGCTCCATTCAGCAGGGTTTGGGTTTCGGGTTTGCGGGTGCAGGGTGCGGATGACCTGCAGGGGTGTCAACAACTTGACCTCAGGATGTGCGCCAAGGCCACACGTAGCTCCCAAAGCCTGTGGCCTCAGGGTGTGTCGTTGCACGCGAGGTGCTGAGTGAAGGTGACACTTGCAAAGTCGTTCCCCGAGACGGTGCGGAGCTTATGTACATTTGCTGTGTTGAGGTGACACACCCTCATGTGCTGTCGCTACAAGGTAGTTTGCGGCTAAGTCTTTGCGATAGTCCCGTGGGTACGTGAGCTAGCGCGAGTGGGTGTTCACATCAGTGTGATAGCAAGGCGTCCTCACGGGCGCGTGGTTCAGCTCAGAAGACTCCGGGGCACTACAAGTCACGTGTAGCCGGGCCGATACCTTTCGACCTTGAGGAACGCTGGTATGCTGTCTCCGCATATTGGCATCCTGCGTTCTGAGGGGACCCGTTACACCTTCACTTTCGCTCGGAGGAGGCGTGTGTAACTCAAGTGATTCCGGGATTAAAGTCTTGATTTGGTCAGTTCAGCGTTTCAGGGTGGTTGCACAATGCTTGGAGCCATTGGAGCTCTTCGCAGCAGTAGCTCAAGATCATTGCAGACAGGGGGTAGTGCAGTACTTCCTTTGAGGGAGCTCTTGGCATCCCCAGCGCCCCATGTTCCGAGACTTCGTTGCAGCAGTCCAGTACCAACACCTGAGCGAACAGAGACTTTGCTGCTGTGCGGATACTCTTACCCCTAAACTAACGCACACTCAACCCTGCTGGACGTATGGTGTCGTTGTCCAGTATTCAGGAGCGCCAGGGTAAAGTCCGGGTCATGAAAGCTTGCAGATGGCAAGCCTCAGTCGGCCCCAGGCCCAGCTTCACCGAATAGACCTTTATGAAGCAGGTCTGTAGCCGGCCTGTAGCCCCAGGGCCCCAAAAAGCCCGAAACCGTTCTTCAACCCGAAACCTTCAGACACTTCAGCCGTCAACCCTCAGCGAATTCGTCTGCTACGCAAGACCGAAGATTACCCCCCGGCAAAAACATCCGCTCTAACTCAAGAAGAAGCTGGGAGGCAGCCAGCCGCTGGTGCCAGCTGCTGACGAAAGCCCGCGAGGACTGGCTTTTGCAGCAGGAGGCCGCGCGCTGAACCGTCATCACCCGAAGCCCGAAACCCGGGGTTTGTGGCTTCGAGACTAGGGTTCTTGGTACGGTGCACTAAGTTACCATACAGGGGATGCTCTTCTTCCCCACTCTGGTAACTTAATTTTTGTTCCTGAAGAACCCCCTTGCGGCCGGAGGGGGGTTGAGGGTTTCGAGTTTAGGGTTTAGTGTGGTCAGGATTTGTCGGGGTGTAGGCTTTAGGGATCTTTAGCTCAAAAGGTTGAGGGCTTCGGGGGCTCAGTGTCTAGAGGTCCATCCCAAAATCCTTGAGTCCCCTTGCTCCAAAACCTTTTTTGAAAGCTGCGGGGGGGGGGGGGGGGGGGGGTTTCGAGTTGCGCCCAATCCCCCCAACTCACCCCCAAACCCCCAAACCCCCAAACCCCCCAAACCCCCCAAACCCCCCAAACCCCCCAAACCCCCCCCAACCCCCCCAAACCCCCCCAAACCCCCCCAAACCCCCCAAAACCCCCCCAAACCCCCAAACCCCAAACCCCCAAACCCCCAAACCCCCAAACCCTCAAACCCCCTAACCCCCAAACCCTAAACCCTAAACCATGAACCCTAAAACCCAAGACCCCGTTCAAGGGCTTAGGGCTTGCGAGGGGCCGCACTTGAAAAAGCCCCCGAGGCACCGGGAAGCTGAGGTCGAACGAGTTTAAGGGTTCAGGGCTTTAGGCTTTAGGGTTTAGGGTTTAGGGTTTGGGGCTTTAGGGTTTAGGGTTTAGGGCTTTAGGGTTTTAGGGTTTAGGGCTTAGGGTTAGTTTTTTTTGGTTTCCTCCGGGATTTGTGAGTTTACGGGTTCAGGGCTTGCGGGTAAATGGCTCAGGGATTTGCAGGCTCACGGTGTAATTTCTTTGGGGTTCCACTCAATACTGCCCTGCGCCAACTTGCGAAAGCCCTAAGCCGCCCTGAACGGTCCCTAAACCCTAAACCCTAAACCCTAAACCCTAAACCCTAAACCCTAAACCCTAAACCCTAAACCCTAAACCCTAACCCCTAACCCCAAACCCCAGAATTTGCCCACGGCTTTGAAGCGAAGGGCTCGAAGATGGTTGGGTCAACGCGGGATGCCACGCCACCACTCCCCAATCCTTGAACCGAAGCCCCGAAGGTGTTTTTTTAAATATGCAGTCATATGTGGGAATATGAGCACGTTTTACTAGTCTATAGTCTTGTAAAACAATAGAATCATATGTTATATATATGGATAGATGTTCCCTACAAGCCCTCAGCCCTGAGTGTCAAATCCCACCCCCGAGCCCATGGACGACGCCGTTGGCTGCGGTGTCATGGACAGCGATGAGTCCTTCGCTGTGCCAATGCACACCATACTCTTCCCGCCCGGAGGCTTCTCAGAGACCCAAGGCCCTGATCCGCCTGAACCCTAGACCCTAAACCCTAAACCCTAACCCTAAACCCTAACCCTAAACCCTAACCCTAAATACTAAATACCCTAAACCCTAAATCCTAAACCCTCAACCCTCAACCCTAAACCCTAAACCCAAAAGGACTTTGAACGGCTTCGAGAGCTTTACTTAGACACCAGCCCCCGGGGCTCCCTTTTCGATTCCGGCACCCTGGAAGGCTGCGAGTGCGAAACGACCAAGGATGCAGAGGGAGCGGCTAGGGTTGGGGGGGGGAGGGGCTTGCGGAGGGGCTTGCGAAGTCACAGCAAAGCATGCGGTAAAATTTGCGTTACCGTTTTTAATTTCTGCAAGAAGGAAATTCTGCACGAGGATTACCACTACAGAACGATCTGTACTAGTATATAAGAAATATATAGCACATCATGAAAATATCTGATACGATGTAGTAATGTGCAATAGCTGCAATAATATAATGTAATATTATTTATTTGTATATATTGGTAGATATTGCGATATATTCTTGAATGTTTTTTAGAAAACAATATACTTACATGATATATATATATATGTATATACACATACATATACACATACATACATATACATATATATCTTCTTATTATGGAACGTACAGGTATTTCTATACGTATGTAAAAAGTACATAGCATTATTTAGTAATATAATCAGTTATCATAGCCTATAAGAAGACAAAAGACGAAGCTATTCACAAACGAACACTAAAACAATAGTTCTACCAACAATAGTCATAGCACAGCACACGCACACACTCATCTAAATAACTACATGAAGAATGAAATATAAACATATGTATACATTTTCTTTATATATATATGTTAATGCAGAGAGAGCGAGAGTCATATGACATCTTGCATAATCATATATATATATATATGTGTGTATGTATGTGTATATATATACATATGTATGTATATATACATATATAGATATATTCATGTATGCTATTGCATATATAGCTGTACATCATGTATCATATTCTTAAACATATATGTATATATGGAGCAGTGCATTTATCTACCTGTCTATCTGTCTAGATACATATCCATGTGCATGTACATGTACATGTATATGTATGTGTATATGTTTTTATATACGGATGTGTATATGTATATGTATATGTAAATGTATATGTATATGTACATGTACATGTATATGTTTTTGTATATGTATGTGTATATGTATATGTATATGTACATGCATATGTATATGTATATGTACATGCATATGTATATGTATATGCATATGTGTACGTACATGTATACGTATACGTATACGTATACGTATACGTATACGTATACGTATATGTATATGTATCTGTATACGTATGTGTATATGTATATATACATATATATATACATATATATATATATATATATATATATATATTTAGATGCGATAATATGTAAGGGATGCTGGAGACACAGAGAGTTGGAGATTTGGCAAACAGCCCGCTTAGGGCTGAGGGGCTGAGGGCTGTTTGGTTCTTCTTGGGGGGGGGCGGGGCTTGGAGCTTTGGGGTCAAGTCAAAGCTTCACATGCTCATGAGGGCGCAGTCTGGGCATTGGAGTTTGTGGAAGGTCTCAAGGGTTTGAGGGCTTGGGCTTGGTGATGGCTTGGGTTGTTGGCCTTAAGGAGGATGTCGGAGCTCCATAGAACGTGGCCTCACCGGAGTGGACAAGCAGACCCTTGTGTCAGGAACCCTCCGCTGGCCGCTCCCTGTATTGGTGACCGTGGAGGTTTTCCCCCCAGACAAGAACACTGAGTGCTTCCTCATCGCCACGGACAATAAGAAGCAGTGGGGTCAGAATGGGGATGGTCTTACTGTGTGTCCCTGGGCTGCAGCGGGTCAGGAGGGCATCCAGAAGCGCGTTTTTCGGGGATCATCGTAGGCCTCGCCTGAAAAGCACATGCGAAAGCAGCGGCGCTGGAGGGGAGGAGATCTTGTAAGATCTACTCCTCCCAAAAGCCATAAACCCCCGAAATCCATCACCCAGCTGTAGGGGGCCTCGGGTCACCACAAGCCTGGAACACCCAAGAGCTGTAGGCGCCAGTGTCGATCGAACTGACTTCGACTTCCGCTACGAGGTCTTCGGAAGCTTCCTGAGGAAAGGCGCGATGCCCGCCAATCATGAACCTTCAGCCCACCATCTTCCAGCTCACCCAACAGTTTGGGGTTTAGGGTTTAGGGTTTAGGGAACAGACTCTAAAACACGGAGCGCTAAGCCCTGGAGCCCAAAGGGCCCAAGGGTGAGGTCCAGTTTTGGTAGATCCCTGCCCCCACGCTTACGCCCCCACCCGACTCAATCGTCAGAGTCTGCGCACAGCACGGCAAGTAAGTAAGAGTGACCAGAGCCGGAAAAACCCCTTAGCTGCAAGGATGAAAGGAGGACAAAGTATGGCCCCATGCCGACGGCTCTCCAAGCGCCCGCACTTCGATGAGCCATAAAATTGAAGAGCCTCCGGCTTATGCCACCGCAGGAGGGTTTAGGGTTTAGGGTTTAGGGTTTAGGGTTTAGGGTTTAGGGTTTAGGGTTTAGGGTTCAGGGCAGGGAAGGGCCAGCCAGCCAAACTGGCGAGGGCGGGGGGGGGGGGGGGGGGGGGGGGGGGGGGGGGGGGGGGGGGGGGGCGGGGGGGGCAGGGGGGGTCGAGCAAAAACATCCCAAACCCTTCATGATGCAACCAGGGTTGGGGGTTTTGGGAGGGTTTAGACCTGCCCAGCCCATCCAACACGCCGCCGGGGTCCGCCCTAAACCCTAACCCTAAACCCTGAACCCTCAACCCTAAACACTAAACCCTAAACCCTAAACCCTATACCCTAAACCCCAGATCCTAAACCCCAAACCCTAAACCCTAAACCCTAAAGCCTAAACCCCGAAACCCTAAGCCCCACATGCAGGCTGCCGCTACCGGTCCCGGAAGCTGACGCGCGGCGCCTGGAACTCCATGGCCCTGGCGCTCAGGGAGGATTCCGCGGTGTACTTCATCAATGACGTCCAGGCAGTTGGGTTAGGGTTTAGGGTTTAGGGTTTAGGGTTTAGGGTTTAGGGTTTAGGGTTTAGGGTTTAGGGTTTAGGGTTTAGGGTTTAGGGTTTAGGGTTTAGGGTTTAGGGTGGTTAGGGTTTAGGGTTTAGGGTGGTTTAGGGTTTAGGGTTTAGGGTTTAGGGTTTAGGGTTTAGGGTTTAGGGTTTAGGGTTTAGGGTTTAGGGTTTAGGGTTTAGGGTGGTTCAGGGTTTAGGGTTTAGGGTGGTTTAGGGTTTCAGGGTTTAAGGGTTTAAGGGTTTAGGGTTTAGGGTTTATTAGGGTTTAGGGTTTAGGGTGTAGGGATTAATGACTTCCAGGCAGTTGGGTCCTTCCAGGCAGTTGGGTCTAAATACAGGTTGTATAGGGTAGTGTGAGAATTGCAGTTTGTGTAGGGTTATAGTTTTAAGTGCAGGTTTTATAGGGTAGCTTTAATTGCAGGTTTTGTAGGGAAGATGTATTTGCAGGTTTTATGGGGTTGTAGTTTATGTTTCTTAAGGGGATGTCTAGGGTGTATAGCCAGAGATTTCTAGAGGGGAGGGCTTCCTTGAGGGCCTTGGTAACATCTGCGGAAGGTCCACTCGGTCGAGCTGGAACCGGGGATGCTGCCCACGAGGACGCCGGCTTTGGGCGCATCTTGGCATCTCAAACCCTAAACCCTAAACCCTAAACCCTAAACCCTAAGATCTAAGACCCGAACTCCTAAACCTTAAGCCCCACTTTGGCACGATCTCAGGGCCGCCAGAGCCTGAGCCCTGAATCCAAACAACGCCCCCAAGTCTTGTAGTCCCCAGAACCCCGTTTTTCAAGTTCCAAGCCTGGTGACCAAAAAGCCCATGAAACCTGAGACCCCCCCAAAAACCCTCAAACAGCTCCGAAGCGCCCAAGATTTCAAGTCCCAGATCTATGGCTTTACGACGCAGTACCGCGCCCGTGGCTTCGCAGTGCGACCCCTACGCCCGCAGGCAAGGGGTTCAGCGGTTTAGGGTTTGTGACACCTTCAACCCCAAACCCAAAACTCCTAAACCTGAAGCCCTCAATTGCCACCCTGCGCACTCAGCCCTGCGAAACCCTCAACTCTACATCCTAAACCCACTCCCCGCAAAGCAGACGAAGAAATCACGTAAACCAGGTCCTGACCTTGGTGCCTTCGCCAAAAGGCGGCCAGGACAGGGCTGCAATCCGAAGTTTTCCTCCGAAATTTTCGGGTGAAGGTTTCTAAGTCTTTCGTAGCAGGGTTCAGGGTTTTCATGGAGGAGGGCTCGTGTACGTGGGGGCCTTTTGAAGGGAACTAAGCCTGGGTTGGGTGGCCCCCGAAAGCGAGAATTTTTTCTTAGGCTTTTGCACAGTGAACCTGCGGCCCCAAAACTCCAGCTCCGTGTGGTGATTGTGGCTGTTGGGTTTCTAGCGTGAAGGGCAAGCAAGAGCAAAAGCCACACAAGGATCAGGAAACGGATGCCGTGTCCGTGACCACCATGGCAGGCGTGTTCGTGGGACTGTTAATGAGGTTTTGGGTGCATGACTTGGGGTTTAAGAGTCGAAGGATTGAAGCGTGCTACAGGGTCAAGGGTATCTGTCCACGCCCCAAGGCGCCGGCCTTTCCCCCTTACAAGCCCTGATACCTCCGTCGCCTACGCACCCATCGTCCCCAAAACCCTCAGAAGCCCTTGAAAATCCTCAAGACGCAGGGGCCTTCCTACAAAAGCCCTTGACTCTCAACCCCGTCAACCGCCAGCGATACCCTGCGCCGCTCCCCCAAACGCAGGTAAGGAGGTCCTTAAGATGCCGGTGGAGGATCGCTTGAGCTCGGGGATGGTTTGGGTGTTATTCTTTGGGGCCTTAGATTTTCCGGCGGCTTCGGAGGTGCATTTTTTTGAGGGGCGTGAGGTTTGGGTAGGGCGTTTGTTGGTGGGCCTTCGGTTTCTTGAGTGGGCTTCTGCGTGGGAGGCAGCCTCATTCGTGCAACCTCCCCAGGATGCTCCCCCGATGATCACGTGTGTAAGAGCCTAGCAAGTAAGGTGGCGGCATCTCAAGCTCTGACTCACTCGGGAGGAGGCGACCTACCGATCGATTGCAGAGGGGCTTGGGATTCGCCCGCTGATCATGCTGACGCTTGTCGTGGAGTTGGGGTCTCCGCCGCACAGGAGACAGCTCAGGAAGGGGTCTTCCGGTAAGCCCGCTCTTGAGGCCCTAGACCATCACCAGCCAGAGTCGAGTCGAAACATGTTGCCTGCATTGAGCCCCAAGCCCCCAAGCCTCAACTGCCCTAAACCCTAAACCCTAAACCCTAAACCCTAAACCCTAAACCCTAAACCCTAAACCCTAAACTCTAAACCCTAAACCCTATTGCTGAACGCAAGCCCCTAAACCTCGACTCCCCTAAAACCTAAGGCCTAATCCGAGGAGCCTTGAAACCCTGAGCCCCTATTGGTTCCTCGATTCAAACATACCACCCCTCCCCACGAAGCGGGCACCTTGCAGCTGTACTTAAACGCTAACAGCCCCCCCTCAAATCCTAAACGAGAAAAGAAGCAACAGGGTGCTACTCCGGCGGGGCGGGGGAGGGGGGAGGGGGGAGGGGGGAGGGGGAAGGGGGGAGGGGGGTCGTGATACGAAACAGGGTTGATACTTCCTGTTATACTCGCAACAAAAGGCCCGACTTTTCATATGTGGGTTTACGAAAATCAGGGACCCCCGAGTATTCTCCCCCAAATGGTAGGATTCCCGTTTAAAAAGGGACCCCAATAAAGGTACCCCCGAATTTCGGAATACCTCCCGTACGCTAAACCCTAAACCCTAAACTCTAAACCCTAAACCCTAAACCCTAAACCCTAAACCCTAAACCCTAAACCCTAAACCCTAAACCCTAAACCCTCTCTACCTATGTATATTTAAACTTTAATGGGGCTGTGCTCCCGGTTTGGTCGTTTAGGATTTAGGATTTAGGATTTAGGGTTTAGGGTTTAGGATTTAGGATTTAGGATTTAGGGTTTAGGGTTTAGGGTTTGGGATTTAGGATTTAGGATTTAGGGTTTAGGGTTTAGGGTTTAGGGTTTAGGGTTTAGGGTGTTAGGATTTAGGATTTAGGATTTAGCGTCCCAGGCCCTTGGGGGTAGGGGGGGGTGAGAGGGGTGAGGGGCCTAGGGGGGGGGGCCTTGGATTTAGGATTTAGGATTTAGGATGCCACGCTTTTGGATTTAATAGCCATGCGTGCTTATACGAACCTGTGCCACCCCCACTCTGTGCGTATTGTCCGTGCGCCGAATTGACTAGAGACGGTGCCGAATCGAGAAAGAATGTTGCGAGCTAAATGATATAATTGGGTTGATCACAAATACCTAAAGTAAGAAAGAAGATATGTAATTCAGATGAAGAGGGATCTGGAGGGAGGGGTGATGCCAAACACGTAGGGTGATGACAAAAACCCTTAGAGAATGCTTGGACCAGAGATGCTGAACCCTCAACCCTAAGCCCTAAACCCTAAACCCTAAACCCTAAACCCTAAACCCTAAACCCTAAACCCTAAACCCTAAACCCTAAGCCCATAGGAGGGGACGAAGAGCGCGCCCTTCTGCCGAGGCCCGGCTTGCAGACGCTCTGCCTGGTGCGCCGCGGCGGCTCCATGGTGGAAGCGGCCCCGGATGGCCCGCTGAAGCTCGAAGACCTCTGAGGTTTAGGGTTTAAGGGTTCAGGGTTTAGGGTTTAGGGTTTAGGGTTTAGGGTTCGTCACGTCCCCCCCGCCTTCCTGGCCGTTTTCTGGGTGTTTCTCTGGCGTTTCCGAGCCGCCGCTGTACAGAGACCCCTTCAACTCAATAGCAAGAACCAGGAGCCATGTACAGTCCGCACCCCGCAGCTGAAAAAGAGGTGCGAGAGGCGGGGCCCGAAGGCCTGAGATGTTCCCGAAGCCCTGAGCACTAAACGCGGTCGTTGAAGGTGCTGGAGCAGGCAGCATCGCCACTGGCCGCCAAGCAGGCGCTGGCGTGTGTCTAGAATTTGTTGAGATATATATGCTGACCTGACATTTCTCATTATGATCCACCCTTGTGCACCCTTATCGATACCGAAGAGGCATGTGATTCGCATTCTGGCAGCTTCCTCTTACTGTTGATTAGTCGGGAATGGGGGAAGGAGGTACCCTATGTAGCCCCTTGAAGGGGATGCATAGGGGGATCTCGGGTACCTCATTCCCTCATTCCCTAATAACCAGCAGAAAGTCTTTAGATCTTGCGGCTGTCCATGGCGTTTCTGTTGGCTGGAGGTTCATGGTACTGTCTTAACCAACTATATCTGTATTTATAGCCATATTAGGGCACTTCAGGGGCTTCTAAGTGGGTTATAAGCTATAAGTACAGTTATAGTTGGTTAATAAGTACCGCGAACCTCAAAAGTGGCTGTGGTCCGGATTTTAGTTGGGTTCGATCTTGGAGCGCTCCCCATTGTTGCGGTGGAGGTATCCTAACCCGACGAACTCCAAACCCTAGTAACCCCAAACCCTAGTAACCCCAAACCCTAGGAACCCTAAACCCTAAAGAGCCCTAAACCCGAAAAAGCCCTAAACCGCAGGAACCCTAAACCCTAGTAAACCCTAAACCCCAGTAACCCTAAACCCTAGGCACCCTGAACCCTAGGAACCCTAAATCCTAGGAACCCTAAACCCTAAAGAACCCTAAACCCCAAGAACCCTAAACCCCAGGAACCCTAAACCCTAGTAAACCCTAAACACCAGTAACCCTAAACCCTAGGCACCCTAAACCCTACGAACCCGAATCATGTCGGGACGTGGAAAGTTGCTGCTCGCATGGTCTGACCTGCCAAAAACCCTAAACCCTAAACCCTAAACTCTAAATCCCTAAATCCCTAAATCCCTAAATCCCTGAATCCCTAAATCCCTAAGTCCCTAAATCCCTAAATCCCTAAATCCCTAAATCCCTAAGTCCCTAAACCCTAAATCCCTAAATCCCTAAATCCCTGAGTCCCTAAGCAAGCACACGACATGAAGGCGAACTGGTTCAGACCTTGGCCAGGTCTTTGGCACGCAGGTCCCATCCGTGGAAGCATCAACGCCGGTGTCCGCGGAGATGGCCTCCCCTTCCAAAAAGGCCTGGCTTGGTGTAGGGTTTAGGGTTTAGGGTTTAGGGTTTAGGGTTTAGGGTTTAGGGTTTAGGGTTTAGGGTTTAGGGTTTAGGGTTTAGGGTTTAGGGTTAGGGTTTAGGCGGCAGAGGAAGGATGGCTACTTGCTGCTTTCAGGGTTTGCCTGTTCTGGTTCGAAGGTTGGCTTTGGAAATTCGCAGTGGTCAAGACTTTCGGGAGAAGCCCTACACCCTAAACCCTAAACCCTAAACCCTACACCCTAAACCCTAAACCCTAAACCCTACACCCTAAACCCTAAAACTCTCAAACCAGGAGATTTTTAGCCTTGGAAAGTTATTACGGCCAAAACCCTGAAGCGCGCGAAATGTGCAGGGCTTCCGGCAGCAGTGTTGACGGGGCTAGCACACACGGAGCCCTTACGTAGGGTTTAGGGTTTAGGGTTTAGGGTTTAGGGTTTAGGGTTTAGGGTTTAGGGTTTAGGGTTTAGGGTTCACATGGTGCGAGTCAACCCAGGACTTGTCTGCGTGAAATCATTTTTGGGTCGGCGCGCGGTGCCTGATGCTTCGTTTTCACGGTCGCAGTACGTGTGTGCATGCCTGTCCTTGGGGAATGTGTTGTTGAGAAGTGTGCATGTGATGCGACTTCACGCCGCATTGATGTGACTTCTCTCCCCGCTGCGTGTACTCGGGGAGATGCGACTCCTTCCCCAGTGATGTAACACAGCCGTTACCTGAAGCGTGGTTCCCCTGATCCCTCACCCCAAGCACCTCAAAAACCCAAAAAACCCTCGAACTCCGTGAGCCAGACCACAATACTGTAGACCCCTTCAGCGATCGCGGTGCACATCCACGAGGGACCTTCATCGCCCTCACAACCCAAATTCACCCCAAGCTCTGCGAGTCTAACGCGAGGAGCCGCCGGGCAAGCGAGGGAGCAGCCGCGAGGCGTGGCTACGCTGAGGGTTTGAGAGTTTGTGGCGAATACTTAGGGGGTTATAGGGTCCATAATGTAGAGGTTCAGAAGGGGTTCTGGAGTCTAGGTCCAGGTTTGAGGTTTTTTTATTCGGATCACCTTTCGTTCGGGTATTCAGAAGTTCAGGGGTAGCTGGACCCTAAACCCTAAACCCTAAACCCTAAACTCTAAGTCCCAAGAGCACACTGCGCCTGGAAGGATCTGTCACCAAGGCGCGGTGAGCAGGCCTTGTCACTCCGCAAGGGACGGAGCAGGTTGAGAGAGAAACTATGTAGAAGGTACAAGGGCTGCTGGGCTTTGTGGGCTGATTTTGGCTTTTTAGGGCTTCTTGGAGGAGTTACAGGGATTCTGAAACTTTCGGGGTTCAGGGGGTTTGGGGCTTGGGGACCCCAGGACGGTATGGGTATCCGAAACCCCGAAATCCTTAAACCATAACAGCCAAAGCTTCTGAAGCTAGAGTGGGACCCCCAAGCTCAGAACCGAAAGCAGTAGGCAAAAATCGCCATGGAGCCTCAGGGTTTAGGGTTTAGGGTTTAGGGTTTAGGGTTTAGGGTCTTCCCCTCATGAAACTCGCCCCACCCCCTCTTCAACCTCCACGCGTCCCCCTAGGACCCCAGAACCAACATCAAAAAGACCCTTCAACCTCCCCCTCAGCCACCTAAATTCTCTAGCAGTCGGAATTGGGATGTTCCCCCTTATGCTAACAGTCCTTAATCGGGGTGTTCGTACCCCTGATTATAATCCCTATTAAGGACTGTTAGAATAAGGGGGGAACATCCCCGAGTCAGAACTTTGCTGGGACGCCTCTTCGAGAGACCCTTGAGAGAGGCGCGGCTCTCCGACCTCGCAGCGCTCAGAGCAAGCCTTGCCGCGCAGCAGGAGGGGAGGGGGTTTAGGGGCTCTGAGGTTTCAGGTTTTTTGAGGTATTTAGGGTTTTTAGGGGTTTTTGGAGGCATTTAAATTTTGGGGGTTTTGAGGTATTGAGGGTTTTTGGGGTGTGTCAGGTTTGACGGCATTCGAAAACCCTAAAACCCCCGAAAGCCCCCAACCCCTAAGCGCCCCAAGCCTCCTAAACCCTCAACCCTAAAACCCCAAACCCTAAACCCTCAACCCTAAAACCCCAAACCCTAAACCCTCAACCCTAAAACCCCAAACCCTAAACCCTCAACCCTACAACCCCAAACCCTAAACCCTCAACCCTAAAACCCCAAACCCTAAACCCTCAACCCTAAAACCCCAAACCCTAAACCCTCAACCCTAAAACCCCAAACCCTAAACCCTCAACCCTACAACCCCAAACCCTAAACCCTCAACCCTAAAACCCCAAACCCTAAACCCTCAACCCTACAACCCCAAACCCTAAACCCTAAAACCCCAAACCCAAAACCCTCAACCCTACAACCCCAAACCCTAAACCCTCAACCCTAAAACCCCAAGGTGTCCGGGGGGCTCCCAGGGTTCTTGGCTGGTTCGCAGCTGTAAAGTTTAAAGGCTTTGGGGGGTCTTGGTTTAGGGTTTAGGGTTTCGGGTTTAGGGTTTGGGGTTTAGGGTTTAGGGTTTGGGGTTTGGGGTTTAGGGTCTAGGGTTTAGGGTCTGAGGGGTTAAGTAGAGCTTCAGGGATTCATGGTGCTTAGCAGTTTCAGGGTTTCAGGGACCAGGACTGAAGGTCGCCTTGACTTGTTTGGTTTTTTGGGGTCCCTGGGCATCAGGGTTCCTGGGTTTTCGGTTGGGGTGAAGGAGGGTGGGGGGGGAAGGGGGGGGGAGCTTTGGGGTGTGTAAATCCTGTCTGGGCGTTGCACCGTTCATTCGAAAGTTCTCCCCTGAGGCTCGCCTCGAAGCGAAAAGCTCTGAAAGGACATCTCCTGCACAGGCACCTCCCGCAATCCACAATGTCCCGAATCGTAGCCTACGCGTGGAAGCACTCCCTGCACAACTGTGCACATGCACTTAGAGGGTTCCGACGGCTGTCGACCTCGCAACCGGTGAGCCTACACCCGCAACCCCAAACCCCATACCCTAAGTTCAACCTACTCGTAACAAATCAAAAATGGGTTTATTGTCAAAGCACCAGAAAGTCATTCCATTTGGGCTAGGGTTGTTGCCGCGGGTGTAAGAATTCTCCACGTGCACAAGCACAATAAACTGCACAGAACCAGCAACAGCACAACATCGGAGCATAAGCTGCAGACCACTACCACACCAAAAGAGCACAACAACTTGCAGAGTTTCACAGCACACCACAACCGCAAAAAGCAAGGTCGGCGCAAAGCAGAATCCAGAAGCATTCACAAGGTGCTTCCTTTAAAAGTCGTTTGCGCGCACAGTGCGCGACAGCCATGCGCATCAACAAGATTCAAAGCACAAACTGCACATTATGACCGCAGAAAAACATCAGCAGCAACAGCACAAAATCGGAGAACAAACTGCAGATCAGCCCGCTGACAAGAGGCACAAAAAGTTTCGCAATGTCGGTGCACCTTCTACAACTCACAAACCGTGCGCAGAAAATCAGTTTGACGAGAAAAGATCCGTAAGCCACATTTCAGGGTTGCATTTTTTTTGACTGTGTTTGTGCTTATGGTTACTACAAACAGGATCGCCCAAACCTACAGGGCAATCACTCAAAGAAGCTCAAAAAAGGCGGCTCGGGGTCTGAAGGAGTCTAATACGAAATGATTACTGATAATATTCCCTTAGGGTCCCTTCGTAAATGTACTATAATAACCCACAAAAACCCTGTTCTAATGACTAAGGCTGCTACAGTAATTTGCTTAAGAACCCCCCCAAAATAATCCCTATATTACCCTCCTAAGGAAGAACATTCTCTATTTTTTGGGGTTCTTAAGCAATTGGTCGGTAGGGCAGGGCTTTAGGGCTGCAAAGTGTTTCGCGTGCTTCGCTTTGCCTTAATCTTCGGCCACAGCACCCCGAGCCGCGCCGAAGGCATCCTCGGCCCTTCCACTCTATCCCTAAACCCTAAACCCTAAACCCTAAACCCTAAACCCTAAACCCTAAACCCTAAACCCTAAACCCTAAACCCTAAACCCTAAACCCTAAACTCTAAACCCTAAACCCGAAACCCTAAACCCTGAACCCTAAACCCTAAGTTATAAACTCCCCAGACCCTAAAGACCTTGTTCTCCCCCCCCAAGAAGGCCCCCCCAAAGAAAGCCGGGGACTCATTGGCCCTGTACGTAGGCGGGGCCCAAAGTCCGCCGCCCGCTGTCTACAGAGGCTGGGGGTCTTAGGGTTTAGGGTTTAGGGGGCTTAGGGGTTTTAGGGTTTAGGGGTTTAGGGGTTTGAGGGTTTAGGGTTTAGGGTTTTTGGGGTTTAGGGGTTTTAGGGTTTAGGGTTTAGGGTTTTTAGGGTTTAGGGGTTTTAGGGTTTAGGGTTTAGGGTTTAGGCATTAATATGACCGCGGTAGTTTCATGTCAAGAACAGCAAAGGATCATGTTCGCGATCGTATGGATCTCTCTGTAGTTGTATAACGCTCATGACTAGTTCTCAAACAGGCCTGCTAGAAGAACTCCTGGTGACCTGAACCACGACTTCTAAAAGTCTTACACCTCTGCAATGAGGCGACGACCCACCTTCCAGCCCCAAAACGCCAGCGTGGTATATTCAAGATGACCCTAAACCCTAAACCCTAAACCCGAAACCTTAAAGCCTAAAACCCTAAACCCTAAACCCCAAACCCTAAAGCCTAAGCCCGAAACCCTAAAGCCTAAACCCGAAACCCTAAACCTCAAACCCTTGTGCATAAGAGCAGGCCTTCCGCGCGACCCAGTTTCGGGGAGAAGTCTTGGGAGCTATCAGAACTCAATAGGTAGTTGGCATGTTGAAACTATAGTAACTATACATGTCCTGTTTTTGTGGCGTGAGGTCTTTTTGGAGTGAAGTTCTGCGGTTGTGGAGGACTGTTGTGGCTTCAGGGAGTCCGGGGCTGGGTGTTGCATTGATGTATGAGACATTTGGGCATTCGATGCCTTCACGTGAGAGCCCAAGCCCTAAACGCCTTAGCGACCCAGATTCCCTAGAAGCCCTCGAGCCCTAAGAACCCTTTAACACCCTAAAGCCCTAGAGTCCTAAAACCCGAAAGCCTCAAACCCTAAAGCCCTAAAGCTCTAAAGCACGAAGCCCTAAAGCAAGCCCCGCCGCCTAAGCCCTAAGTCGAAAACGCCTAGCGGCGAATCAGCGGCGCCGCTCCCCAAGATTTTGGCGTCATGTGCTCACCCCAACTATCCCTTGGGCAGGGGGATCATCCCCATCCCTTGGGATCCCGTCAGGGGAGCGGCCGAATTTTAGGCCAGAAGGAGGGACAGGAGAGGGAGGAGAGGGTTGGTTTGTGGCTGGGAATTTTGCGGGCGCCAGGGCCGATGCCGCTAATGATCAGATGCTTTTTTTGGGTGCCGCGTCGGGACCCACCCCCCGCCCCCTAATCATGGGCATCAGCTGGGACCGGCCGGGTCTGCCGGGCGCGCTGGCGCGCATCATGAGCATCAGCTGGGGCCTGGTCGGCTCCTCGAAACACGCGCGTGTTTCGCCCGCGCCCTCCATGGCACGGCGGGTTTTTGGGGGTTGGGGGGGGGGGGGGGGGGGGGGGGGGGGGGGGGGGGGGGGGGGGGGGGGGGGGGGGGGGTGACCCTGAACCCTCAACCCTAAACCCTTAACCCTTATCCCTTAAATCCTAAACCCTTTCAATCCTTTGAACCCCTACAACCCTTGAAGCCCTGAAGCGCCGGAGAGACCAGGGCGCTGGCCTCTCGCCCGCGCGTCGCGCAGCGCCTTGGCGCACTCTCGGAGCGCACGGCCGTAGTTTAGGGTTCAGGGTTGGACCACATATTCTTGCGATGCTGTCTTTGCGGCATGCTCGCCATCTTCAGTGATGCATATAGCCAAGTCGAGGGGTTTGATATCCAAGACTGAACATGCATTCATTTGGGCGGCACTGATTGCCACTGAACTCAAGCGAGGTTTTGTGTTGAGCAAGGTGTAGCAGTGATCACTTCTTGTTTTTGCTCCAGCCATGGGCGGGTTTTCTGCTCGCTTGAGTTCTGCTTGTTCTGCTGGGTTGGATTTTTGTACAGGGCATTACAACGGTGATTCTGCGCCTTCTTCTTGTCATTGAAGCTGTCATCGGCTTGCTGCATACCGAATTTTGCCGCTGAGTCACTTCTCGATTGGATAAGGCTTCGAGCTGGCCGCGAGGGTGTTTTTGGCTGTGAATTTTCCTTTTGCTGCGAGCAGGCTCTTTGTCTCAAGATCAGCAGCGGGCAGTTTTACCTTTCGGGGTTCGAATTTGTTGTACAGGCGGCTGGTTTACACTCTGGCCATTGTGAGCGGGGTCCTTTGACGTTGCTCGTATTTAGGAAGCGCTGGTGCTCATCTGGAGGCAGGATGGGCGGCTATCACGATGGCTGTGGGTTTTGCAGGCTGTGCCCCCTGCAGGGCACTTGAGTGTCAGCACTGTTTGGCCGGAGTTCTTTCTCCACAAACCAGTGCCCTCTTCGAATTTGCGGTCGTCTTTGCCACATGACCGCGTTGGTGCACGCGAAGCAAGCTTGGGACCGGCAGGATAGAATCACATTATGCCTCTGCATAACAACGGCCTTCTTGCGAACGCCAGTGCTGGAGAGGTGGGCTGCTATGC
Source organism: Symbiodinium natans (assembly GCA_905221605.1). Classification (NCBI taxonomy): domain Eukaryota; class Dinophyceae; order Suessiales; family Symbiodiniaceae; genus Symbiodinium; species Symbiodinium natans. The sequence goes on from CAJNDS010002342.1 coordinate 85,347, forward strand.
TTGCGCGGGAGTCAGACAAATTGTACATTCACCTGACTTCTTGTGGCCACCAAGCTTGAGGAAGCTGGTGCCTACTCCTTTTGCATGAGCATCTCTACCATGAAACCGGCCGCAGGCAGATTAAACAGTGGCAGCCGTCAACATGATGTGACTTTGCATGTCTCTTCCTGTTCGTCAGCCTTAGGCATCTTAAGAGAAGCCCGAGAAAGCTTACAGCAAGAATGGACCACATATTCTTGCGATGCTGTCTTTGCGGCATGCTCGCCATCTTCAGTGATGCATATAGCCAAGTCGAGGGGTTTGATATCCAAGACTGAACATGCATTCATTTGGGCGGCACTGATTGCCACTGAACTCAAGCGAGGTTTTGGGTTGAGCAAGGTGTAGCAGTGATCACTTCTTGTTTTTGCCCACCCGGCCCACCCTTTTGGGGCTGCTATGCTTGCGCGGGAGTCAGACAAATTGTACATTCACCTGACTTCTTGTGGCCACCAAGCTTGAGGAAGCTGGTGCCTACTCCTTTTGCATGAGCATCTCTACCATGAAACCGGCCGCAGGCAGATTAAACAGTGGCAGCCGTCAACATGATGTGACTTTGCATGTCTCTTCCTGTTCGTCAGCCTTAGGCATCTTAAGAGAAGCCCGAGAAAGCTTACAGCAAGAATTAGGGTTTCGGGTTTAGGGTTTAGGGTTTGGGGTTCAGGGTTCAGGGTTCAGGGTATAGGGTTCAGAGTTTAGGATGTAGGGTTTAGGATTTAGGGTGTAGGATTTAGGGAAGAGGTTTTAGGGTTTAGGGTGTGGGGTGTACGGTTCAGGGTTAGGATTTAGGGTTTCGGGTTTAGGGTTTGGGGTTTAGGGTTTAGGGTTTTGTAGGGTTCAGGGTTTAGGGTTTAGGGTGTAAGGTTTAGGATCCCGGAGTCTTTAGGGGCTCAACCCTAAAAGGCCATGAATTGGGTTTAGGGTTTAGGGTTTAGGGTTTAGGGTTTTAAGGTTTGGGGTTTAGGGTTTCGGGTTTAGGGTTAGGGTTTAGGGGTTCAAGGGTTTAGGGTCTAAGGTTTTCGGGTTTAGGGGTTTAAGGGTATCAGGGTTTGAAGGTTTAGGATATAAGGGGTTTGAGGGTTCAAGGGTTAGGGCTTTGAGGGTTTGCCCTAAACCCTAAACCCTAAACCCTAAACCCTAAACCCTAAACCCTAAACCCTAAACCCTAAACCCTAAACCCTAAACCCTAACCCCTAAACCCTAAACCCTAAACCCTAAACCCTAAACCCTAAACCCTAAACCCTTCAAAGGCTCCCTGAAGCCTTCGAAGCCGAGGTCACGCTCAGGTCTTCGAGCGCTGGAGGCATCCAAGGCAGACAGCCACCTCAACGCCTTGAACTCAAGAAACCATGAAGCTCAAAAACCCTAAGGGTTTAGGGTTTAGGGTTTAGGGTTGAGGGTTTAGGGTTTAGGATTTAAGGTGCGCTTTTTTTGGCCTCAGGGTTGGGCCTTCAGGGGCGTTGTTAGCATGGTCCCTTGCCCTCCGCAGCCTCAAAGATACCCGGCCGCCCCCAGAAGCCCGAAACCCGGAACCGACCCCAAGCCTCTTCAGTTCGAAGCTCCAAACGCACACAGAAACCCTGCTGGAAGCCCCTCATTGTCCACTCCGAGCACCGGCAAAACTGCCACAGTTAAGTGACCACAATCAGCCCGAAAGAGTTTGGCGAATGATGCTGCCCTGCCTCTGAACCCTAAAACACTAAAACGGCTGGAACTATAAAATCCCCTAAACCCTGAACCTCTAAACCCTAAGAACCCTAAGAACCCTAAGAACCCTAAGAACCCTAAGAACCCTAAGAACCCTAAGAACCCTAAGAACCCTAAGAACCCTAAGAACCCTAAGAACCCTAAGAACCCTAAGAACCCTAAGAACCCTAAGAGCCCTTGAGCAGTCTACGCCACCCCCGTTACCAGGGGTTTCGAGCCGACGTCCCGGGATGCTGGCCGCCGTGGGACCCAGCGCCGTCAAGTTTGTTTGGTTTGCTACTGTTTGGGCTTTCGGTTTTGGGATATATATGTATATGAATATGTGTTTCTTGTTTTTATTGTGTGTGTGTGTGCGTGTTTTTGAGGTTTGGGGTTTAGGGTTTGGGGATTGAAGCTTGGAGTTCTTTTGTTCAGGGTCTCGTGTCTTTGCGTAGGCCCTGAACCCATCAACCATCTGTGAATCTCAGCCCCTGAACCCCTAAACCCTAAACCCTAAATCAACCCTAAGCCCTAAACCCTAACCCTAAACCCTAAATCTTGAACTTGCAGAAAAGGTATTGACTGCGCCGCTCTCGCCGCGCGCTGGGAGCCGAGGGCTTTCGTGCGCGGGCTCACCATGATCTCAGTGCTTTTGGGGTTTAGGGCCCAGGGTAAGGGGTTAAGGGTTAAGGGTTTTGGGTCTTGGGTCTAGGATGGGACGTTCCCACTTGTACTAATCGTTCTTGATAGAGCTTACAGGGGTACTATGTTCCCACTTATACTAGTCGTCCTTAATGGAGCTTATAAGGGTACTATGATCCCTACTAAGGACTGTTAGTATTAAGGGGGAGCATCCCAAGGTTTGGTGTTTTGGGGGGTTCATCTGAGGTTTGCAGTGCGGACTATCCGGGGCACTTGGGGCACTTGGGGCCCTTTTGAGGGCCCTGTTGAGGAGAGTATATAGCTCCAAACCCTAAACTCCAAACCCCGAATCCTAAACCCAAAAACCCTAAACCCTAAACCCTTCGGGTACGTATGAGGTATAGAACGCGTATTTGGCAGTGAGCCGTAAGACTTGCTCAACCTCTAAAGCTTCAACATCTGTACGCCTCCCCCCCCCCCCCGCACCCTGGCTTGGACGCTTCGCGTCCATTTGACGCGGTACTCTTTTCCGGTACAGCGGAGCAGCGGGCTCAGCAGCCTCAGCGGGCTCAGCGGGCTCAGCGGGCTGAGCGCGCTGAGCGGCCTGAGCGGGCTCAGCGGCGTCTTCGGCTTCAGCGGCCTCAGCGGGCTGAGCGGCCTGCTCAGCGGCCTCAGCGGCCTGAGCGGGCTCAGGGGCCTCAGCGGGGGGTCTTCGGCTTGAGCGGCCTCAGAGGGCTGAGCGGGCTGCTCAGCGGCCTCAGCGGCCTGAGCGGGCTCAGCGGCCTCAGCGGCCTCTCCTCAGCGGGCTCAGCGGGCTCAGCGGGCTCAGCGGTCTCAGCGGGCTGAGCGGGCTCAGCGGGCTCATGAGCGGCCTCAGCGGGCTCATGAGCGGCCTCAGCGGGCTCATGAGCGGCCTGAGCGGCCTCAGCGGCCTCGCCGCCTCTGCAGCCTCAGCTGCCTCAGCGGCTTCAGCGGGTTCATGAGCGGCCTCAGCGGCCTGAGCGGGCTTAGCAGCCTCAGCGGGCTCAGCGGCCTCAGCGGCCTCAGTGGGCTCATGAGCGGCCTCAGTGGCCTGAGCGGGCTCAGCGGCCTCGTCACGCGGATGGGAGGGGCCCCTCTTTCGCAGGGTGCCGCACGTTCGTTAAAGCCTTGTGAAAGGGTAAGAAAGACCAATGTTACCGGATGCTCAACCATACAGCCCCACAAAGTTCCCGGCTGCTTGAAAGAAGCACGCGTCCCTGAGGGATGTTGGAGCAGAATGAATGGTTGCATGGAAAAGCACACAAAACCATGGCGTCTGCCACGTATGTGACGTTTCTGCACGTTCTTCACGCTGCTTCAAAAGCCGTGCCGACTTGCGGATTCATATTCCTTGATGCATATTTCTTTGATGTGTGCTGTCTGTGACGCAGTGTCTACGTAGGTGATGCATATTCACACCAGGTGAGGTGAGACAAATCTTGAGGGTCTCAGAGCTTTGGGCCTTTTGGGGTTTTAGCGGGATATTTAACAGCCCCTGTCGACCCTTAACCCTTCCGGAAGCCTTGTGTGGGGGCCTTGCCCTGGGGACGGGGCACGAAGCTTACCCGGGCTCCTCCTAAAGTTTCCGCGCATCACAAGCCACCAATGCGCTACACAAGCCTTAAACCCCTGAGCTCGTCACCCCTAAGGCCTCCAGCGCGTGCATCCCAAGCACTGCTGAAGCCCTGAGCCCTTTGATCGTCAAAGACTTCGTCCCTAACACTCAGGGCTCAGGGCTCAGGGTTTCGGGCTTAAGAGGCCTCAACCTGAATCCCCATGCGCTGAAAGGCTCGAAGTCGAAAGCTGGCCTTCCAGCAGCTGCTCTCAGATGACGCCGGGCACTTGCTTGCTTGAGGTTAGAGGGGTCCAGGGTCGATCGGTTCAGGAGTGCAGGTTTTTGGGGGTTCAGAGTTTTAGGGTTTTGGGATGCAGGGTTCGAGGTTTTGTGCCACATGCAGGAATCACCCAAAGGCATGCTCTGAGTCCGCTTGCTGCTGCTCGAGGCTGCTGGGTTTGGTCAGGCTTTCGCGTGTTTCACCCAAGTACAATAGCAATAACTATAAGAACTACAAGAACTATGAGAACAATAATAGCTAAAATCTGCAGAAGCTTTAAGAACTAGAACAACAGAAGAACTACAATCTACTACAATCATATTTTTGGTTATCATAGCAAGAATAACAGTGGTAACTATAATAGCCATCATCACCATAAAAAAGCATAGCAGCTACAAGACCCCTCAGTTGTTCGTTTAGGGTTTAGGGTTTAGGGTTTAGGGATGCCTCTCGACCTCGGCAGGTGCTCCACAAGAACCGGAGGTAGAACCACCGTGGCTGTGCAGGCTCCACGGATTGGTCGCCTTGCAGTTTCGGTGTTTCGGTGTTTCGGGGTTTAAGGTTTAGGGTTCAGGGTTTAGGGTTTAGGGTATCTTGGATTTCATCACTGAAGGTGTGCACCGGTCCACAGACAGGTCCTCAAGAGCACAGACCTGGAGGGACGGGATCCGGGATCCGTGAACCGTGGAACTGCAATGCCATTCTGCTTCATTTAAGGTAGTCCTGATCCCCGTGAGACAGCAAGCACTGAGACCTTGCAGCCGCAGGTAGATGGGCGACACTTCTGATCCATGCGGCAGCTGTCCTAGACTCCCGCGCCCCCGCGCCTACGCCCTGGACCTCGTGCCCCAGATCTTTTCTCGGCTGCTAGGGAAAAAAAGCTGCCGCTGGTGGCAGGGGTCCGTGTAAACATAGTGCAAACCGCGAGTCATGCAACGTGGCGCAGAAGCCAAGGGTCATGGAACTCTGCGTGGCGGTCTGTGCATTTCGGCTCGACCATGCGGTGCACAGCCCGCTGGAAAAGCAACTTGCCGTGTCCATCAATGCTTGTCACCCAACCAAGACACACAACAGCCTTTGAAGTAATCGCAGAGGCTTCTCATGTGATCCACCAGCTGCCACTTGTTGTTAAACTGCCCCTCCAGACCCCTGCGCTACCACGTTTTGCAAAGGAAGACCTTAGGCGTTTCTGCCCTGAAGCTCGCGACATCGTGGGGTTTGGGGCACGAAGGCCTCCGGTTTTGGGTTCGGGGTTTTGGGATCCAGGGCTGACCACAAAGGGGGGAGAGCGCTGATGCCCACACGCCTTCGAGACCCTTAAAGGCCTCCTTCAGAGGTCCTGGGCTTTGGTGTTTCCTTGCAGGGTTGATGTGCGCCCTGTAAGCATGGCTTCCGTGTAGAGGTCACGAATCCAGGAGGGAACCTGATCACTTGAAGCTCGTAGACTCAGAACGCCCCAAAACCAAAACCCCCCCAAAACTGGACTCAGATCTTGCGCCGCAAGCGCCTGTAGCAAGCCAAGGGTTTCCCGGCACCCGGCTCTGCCAGGGGCACTCTTCAGCCTGATGGCTCTTCAGGCTTCTGGGTCTCCAAAAGTTTGGGGGATGGGGAGCTTGTTTGAGCTTTAGGGGCTTTCGTGGCGCGCGTGTGTGGGTTTATAAGCGAAGGAGGTTTTTCCACAAGCCAGGGGGTGTCTGGCTAGCCGGAACATGCAAGGCAGGTACTTGGGTGTTTGGGTGTATGGCATGGTGTCGAGGGGGTGGAATTCTAACAGCATGAGGGTTTAGGGTTTAGGGTTTAGGGTTTAGGGTTTAGGGAGGCCGGGTCTGCACCACATGTCCGGTGGAGGCAGCGAGGACTCCGCAGCCTCCTCCCTAAACACCCCCCCCCGCCCCCCGAATATTATCCTAAACCCGAATTGCGCGTACTAATATTATAAAAATAGTATCAGTTGTGTCAATAATGCTAATTCATGTTTTAATATGATTGAACCGCCAACCTCACCCCTTCTCTGCGACCTCACAGGGTGCCGCCGTGGCGGCGTCAGCCACGTTTGGCTGCTCCGCCCTTGGCGTAGCTGTGTGGCCTGGCGCAGTGGCATCTTTGGTTAGGGTAGGGTTTAGGTTAGGGTGGGGTTTAGGTTAGGGTAGGGTTTAAGGTTAACCTTAAGCATCAGGGGCTGCTCAACCCCGATCGTGGGGAAGGGTAGCGCCCAAGCACGGTCGACTTGAATTTCAGGAAGGGTACAGTATTTCTGGGAGCTAAGGGTTTGGGGTTTGGGGTTTGGGGTTTTGGGGTTTAGGGTTTTAGGGTTTACGGTTTAGGGTTTAGGGTTAGGGCCTTCAGGGCTATAGGTTTAGGATCCGGGCTAGCGGCCCCCGAGTTGCTGGAGGCATGGAAGCACATCCTAAACCCCAAAGCTCACACGCCCTAAACGCCAAGTCTAATTCTGTCTGTTCAGGGCTCAGGGTCCTTATGGGTTGCGCGGCTCTTCTAAGGCTTCAAGGGTTCCTGACGCTTTAGGGTTTTCAGGCCGCATCATGAAGGCACTTGGAGGTTCATGGGTACCTACAAGTAGGATTAGAAGTAGATGAGTTCTAGTCATAGTTATAACCTTGTTTGGAATGCTTAAAAAGCCAACAACCCTAAACCTTCAACCCGAATTAAACCCCTCTTGCAAGTACCCGTGGACCTCCGAGTCGGGCTCCCCGTCAAGGTACTCCAACGTAGCAGCCTTTCTGGCGGAGCGGGAGAAGAACAAGGCCGCCTTGCCTAGGAGTTTAGGGTTTAGGGTTTAGGGTTTAGGGTTTAGGGCTTAGGGCTTAGGGTTTAGGGTTTAGGGTTTCAGGGGTGTGGCGGTTTAGGGTCTAGGGGTGTTGGGGCTTACTGGTTTAGGGGTTTAGGGGTTGGGGGGTTCAGCGGTTAGGGGGTTAGGGGCTTAGGGGTTTTGGGGCTTTAGGGTTTAGGGGTTCAAGGGTGTAGGGGCTTGGGGGTTAGGGGTTTGAAGGTTTCGGGGATTAGGGGTTCACCCCGAAAGTCCAATGCCCAAATCGCTTTGTGATCTTGTGGGCGCTTGAGCTACCGAAACTTGCAGCGAAGTCTTAGAGTGCAGAGTTGGAGGCCCTAAGCCCTAAACCCTAAACCTCTTCTAAAGAAGCTCTGAAGCGAATGGTGTTCGTAGTCCGGTCGCCGAAGCGGTAGGCAATCCCATACTACTTCAAAGAGAACAGCCAAAAGATACTTCCAACACTGTAGACAGGACTTAGACCGCTCTCTCCACATTTGGGCCACGTAAGATATGCTAGCCAGGGCGTTCTGGGAACTTTCTTCAGAGCAGGCGGAATGCTCGCTGAGCACACGCTCAAGGCCGCAGCAAAAGCCATCCTCCCAAAGCCCCAAAACCTTAAACTTAGCCGCAAAACCCGAGGGCCTGCAACCCTGAACCCTAAACCCCAAACCCCTAAGCCTCCAAGCCCTAAACTCCCTAAACCCCAAACCCTAAGCCCCAAACCCTAAGCCCCAAACCCAAAACCCCAACCCTAAACCCTAAACCCTAAACCCTAAACCCTAAACCCTAAACCCTAAACCATAAACCCCCCGAAACCCTCAGCAAGCCTGCAAGGCTCTGGGGGAGGATGCCCCAGACTGCGCGGCTCGCATCATCGACGCCGTGGCGAAGACATGCCGGCAGGTGCGAGGAGCTCCGGACCTGCGGGGTTTTTTTGCGGGGGTTTTAGGGGGGGTTTTAGGGGGTTTAAGGGGGGTTTTAATCCCTTCCCCCTAATACTAAAACCCCCCCTAATTTTAAATAAGATTTTCCCCGGACCCCCCCGGCAGCCAGCCCAATACTAAACCTGTTTGAGAATTAGGGGGGGGGGGGGTTGAGGGCCTTCGCCCTTGAGTTCTTGAGTTGAGCCATTATTAGGTTTCGGAATTCAGGTTTTAGGATTTAGACCCCCCCTAATTTAAATATTTTTCGGGCCCAGACGAATTTCAGAATTAGGGGGGGGGGGGGGGGGGGGGGGGGGGGGGGTTTTAGTATTAGGGGGAAGGGATTAGGGTGCTTTTAAGTGGGGCGTTTCAAGTAGGGGGGTATAGGTGACTGTAGCGGGCTGACTATGGGGGGGTTACGGCGTTTCGGGCCTTTTAGCATTCGGGGTGTAGGATTTTGCAATGTCAGGGTCGGAGGTTGCTTAGAGTGTGCGTAAAAAAGGCGCTGACCGTAGAATCTGGACCAGCTGAAGGTGGTCTCTGATGCTTATCAGATTCGTATGAAGTTTCTCAGTGCAGGGTCAAGAGTCCGAAAGGCAGACGAGCAGAATGGGCCGCATTTCCTTCGGTCTTGCCTCCTCTCCCCTGCAGCCCTTTGTGTTGCTTGGTCATTGACGTTTTTGCTTGCTGTTGCTAGATCTGTGTGTGCTAGCTCCTCGCGTGCTTATGCTTCTCATGTGGTCAATATGCCCGTTGTTACTTTTTTCGTCCCAGCAAACCCTAAACCCTGAACCCTGAACCCTAAACCCTAAACCCTAAACCCCTCTTGAAGTATGTGCGCCTCGGAAGTCTCGGCAGCAAGCTGGGAGGTCTCGGAGACTCCGGAGCTCATGCGTGCAGCGCAACTCGCCGGCAGCTTCGCCAGAGACCCCTTGAGCCCCAAGCCCCCTGCGCCGGTCAAACCTAAACCCTAAACCCTAAACCCTAAACCCTAAACCCTAAACCCTAAACCCTAAACCCTAAACCCTAAACCCTAAACCCTAAACCCTAAACCCTAAACCCTACTAATCATGGCATACAAGGGTGTTTTTTTCAGGGGGGTGCCCTTCTAGGGGCCCATGCGAAGGGACCATGTAGCTACCCTAAGGCCCGAAGAGACGCTCTCCAAACCTACAGCACCCTCTACATGTTGGGGGGGAGGGGGGGCTGAACGTTCGAACACTCTTGGCGGAGGGCTTCAGGGCAGAAGGTTTTGGGCGCCCTAAACCCTAAACCCTCAAAGCCACAACCCGCAAAAACTCTTAAGATTTTTGTACCCAAAAGCCTTAAAACCCCAAAGCCCAAAGCCGACAGCCCTAAACCTCGAAACCCTAAAGCACTGAGCCTTAAAACCTAAACCCTTAACTCCTCTAAAGCCCTACAACCCTAAAGTCCTAAAACTCTAAAACCCTGTGAAACCCTAAGCTCTTAAGCCCGAAAAGCCCGAAAGACCCAAACCCTAAACTGCAGTCCTTGGAGATCAGCTTAGGGTTTAGGGTTCGGGTTTAGGGTTTAGGGATTCGGGTTTCGGGTTTAGGGATTAGGGTTTCGGGTTTAGGGTTTAGAGGGCTTTCGGGGCTTTTGGGGCTTTCGGTGCTTTTAGGGCTTTCGGGGGTTTTGAGGGTTTTTGGGCTCAGGAGGGCTTTTGCTGTAGGGGCTCAGGGAAAAGCGAGGGCTAAACACTTTTGAACCCTAAACCTTCCTCAAACTTCAACCCTGAGCCCTAGACCTGAAACTCAACCCCCGGGCCTCGCAAAGTGGAGGTTCACAGACCCTTTGGAGGAGCTGAGGCGCCATCATGGTGGGTTTAGGGTTTACGGTTTACGGTTTAGGGTTTAGGGTTTAGGGTTTTGGGTTCAGGGTTCAGGGTTTAGGGTTGGGGGGTGGGGGTGGGCTTGTGCGGCGAGGCTCTTCAGGGCTTCAGGTGTTCAAGGGGCTTCCATGGGCTTAGCGCATCCTTAAGAGCCTTGAGCTCATAGGCATGACAATTCCCCAGTAGAGCGGGCTCACATTCCCCCGTCACACAAAAGGCCGGCACCTTCTCTGTTTGGCGGGAAAACCAAAAGCCCACAGCCTGCTTGAGGACTTTGGGAACTCCCTGTTGAGTTTCAGCACTTTGGGGCTCGGATGCCTGCAAGCCAGAGAAGCAGCATCCAGAGAGCCCTGGTAGTTGCTTTGGTGTTTACGCGGCAAGGCTCGGAGGGCCCCCCCCCCCCGCGCCCCGCCAGACGGTAAAGCGCAGCCTCTTGGCCCAAACCCGGACACCCTTAACAGAAGCCCCAAACCACCAAGCTTTCAATTCAGACCCAAACCTGCAACCCTGCTCCTCAAATCTAAACCCCAAAGTACCAACAAGCCCCCTCAAAAACCCAAAACCCAAAACCCGAAGCCCAAAAGCCAAAAGCCTAAACTCAAAATCCAACACCCAAAGCCCGAAACCCAAAAGCCAAAACCCAAAGGCAAAGCCCTAAGCCCAGAACCCCAAACCACAAACCCTAAACCGTAAAGCCCTCAAGCAAAGACAGGCCAGGAGACCCCAAACCCTAAACCCTAAACCCTAAACCCTAAATCCTAAACCCTAAACCCTAAATCCTAAACCCTAAACCCTGAACCCTAAACCCTAAACCCTAAACCCTGAACCCTAAACCCTAAACCCTAAACTTAAACCCTAAACCCTAAACCCTGAACCCTAAACCCTAAACCCTAAACCCGAAACCCTAAACCCTAAACCCTAAACCCCAAACCCTAAACCCTAAACCCTAAACCCTAAACCCTAAACCTTAAACCCTAAACCCTAAACCCTAAACCCTAAACCCTAAACCCTAACCCCTAAACCCCAAAAACGCGCGGCCAGGAAGGCAGGACAGGAGCCCCACATGCAGCTGGCCAGCCGCGCGGAGTACTCGGCGCCCTGGGCTGCGGTTCTTGCGGCTTTCTTGCGGGTTTAGGGTTTAGGGTTCAGGGTTTTTAGGGGGTTTAGAGGCTTTAGCGGGTTTAGAGGGAGGGGGGGGGTTTAGAGGGGGGGGCTTAGGGGGAGGGGTTTGGGGGGGTTTAGGGTTGCAATAGTCCTGAGCCACCATATCAGGCTTCGTTCGGGTAGGGCAGCTCCGCCCCAAAACTATCACGGAAGCCTGGGGCTCGAATGCTTTGGGGTTTAGGCTTTGGGGGTTCAGCGCTCACCGGGGGGGTTCAGAGATTCAGGGGTTTGTGTTATTGGTACTTTTTGGATTTATTGCAATTCCTTCTCTAGTAGTGTTTATCATTGTTAAGAGTTCTTTTTTTGTAGGGGTGGGGGAAGGAGGGGCGCGGTGTATTGTAACAATCGTAATGGTGCTGTTTTGGTTTTTGGGATCACACCTTTAGTTAGGGGGGTTTCGGGCTCAAAGTTTTTGGTGTTTAGCGGTTTAGATTTTGTTTAGTATGGGGGGTTAGAGCCTAGAGCGGTTTAGGCGCAGGATTCTTTGGGTTCAGAATTTTTCATGCTTATCTTGGCCGTACTTAGCTTCTGAGCCTTCTGTCTGCCCATGTGTGCAAACAAGAACAGTCAGGGTGTGTATGACATCCTTCACTTACACCTTCCAGGGGTCTTTGTATACGTTAAATGGGTTCTTGTATACCTTCTTTAAGGGGTTTAGGGTTTAGGGTTTTGTATACCTTCCTTAAGGGCTCGCGTTTGCCTTCTGCCTCAGAAGGTCGAGGGAAAGCAGCTGATGAGCGGCTACGCCACCTTCAATGGCGAGGTGAGCCTGTTGTAGCACGCCAGGGGCGAGAACCCTAAACTCTCAAACCTGGGCCCCAAGCCCTAAACCCGAATGGGGCGTCGGGATCTAGGGTTCAGGGTCTAGGGTCTGGGCTTTGTGCTCAGGGGTGGAGGGTTTGTCTAGGGAGCGGGGTTTCGGGATGTCATGCCTGAGTCGAAGCCTGAACCCTGGGCCACGAAGCTGACAAGGATGCAGAGCTTGGGGGGTCTTCTGCAGCTGAAGGAGCTTGAGGGCTTAAGGTCAGGCTTTCAGCAGCACTTTGCACACCCCCCAGCCCGAAAGGGCAGATCCTGCCTAGAGTTTCCTTTTAGGTGTTTTGTTCGCTCAGATAGTTTCAGGGAATATTCAACATGATCTTATATTCATTGTGGCTCTAGGGGGAGTCTGGAAGCCAGCGGGGCTGCTGTTGGGTGTGGGGGTGTAGGATCTTCAAGACTCTCAAACCCCCCAACCCCCCTAAATCCTCAAAAGCCGCAGTCCCCACACCCATACATCCTGAACCCCTCAGCCCGGAAAACCCCGGGCGCCCACCTGAACCCTACAAACCCAACCCCCTTCCTCCCAAGTAAGGATGGAGGCTTGTCCGGGTAGGGTTTCGATTTTAGGATTTAGGGTTCGGTTGCGCGGAGGCGTGGATGGGAACAAAATCCCAAGAAGCTCTCGTCCAACTGTTGAGCCAACCCTGTACCTCAAGCCCTAAACCCGAAACCCTAAAACCTAAACGAGACAGCGGCTTGGCTACATCCCGCCCACCTCCGACCCCAAACTTTTAAACCCTAAACCCCCAAGCCCTGTAAACCCTAAACCCTACCACCCCCCCCCCCCCGTCCCCCCAAGCTCCAAATTTGGAACCCTTAGACTCCTGAACCCTGAACCCTAGAACCCTAAACCCTAAACACCAACCCTAGAACCACAAGCCCTGGAGCTCCTAAAGAATCTTCACCCCCCCTGAATCCTAAAACCCTAAACCCTAAACCCCCCCCAAGCTCTAAGCCCCAAGCTCTAAGACCGCAACCTTCTGCGGAGGTCCTGAAGGTGGGTAGGACGGTCTCGGCCGTAATGTCCCTTGGTGCCTTTTGAGGAGTTCAGGGTTTAGGGTTCAGGGTTTAGGGTTTAGGGTCCAGTTTAGGGTTTAGGGTTTAGGGTTTAGGGGTTAGGGTTTAGGGTTTAGGGGTTAGGGTTTAGGGTTTCGGGTTTAGGGTTTAGGGTTAGGGTTTAGGGTTTAGGGGTTAGGGTTTAGGGTTTAGGGTTTGGGTTACAAGCCCAAGCCTTAGAAAACCGGAGCCTATACATTGACAAGCCCAACAACCCTAAAGCCTGGAAGGCAAACACCCGAAACCCTGAGCACTGAAACCTAAGCCCTGAACCCTAGAACCTTAAAGCCTGAAGCCTAAAAACCCGAAATCCCCGGAAAAAAAGAACATGTTTTTTGGGATTCTTGGGCCCGTCAGGGTCTGAGCCCAAAAACCTTGAAGGAGAAGCTTGTTTACTTCCCCTCATGACTGCGTGGGGTTCTTGTGATTGCTTTGGCTGGCACCTCCCCGCCCCACCAAGATCGACGCATGAGACACCTGAGACATCGCTGTTACAAGAAGTCGAGCTCGCTGGGGGTCAACACCCTCTCAAAGCCTCGCTGTGGCCGAGGTTTCGGCTCCTTTTAGGGGGACTTGCTTCACGCGTGTGTGTTTTTTTCAGACTGCGCCTTGTGGGGTTGCTTGTGGAAGAGGCAGGTGCAGGAGTACGGAGGTGTGTTTTTTGTTGTCCTCCTTCGTGCAGCTGTTCCAGGCATGGTTCCTGCGTGGTCTTCTTGACCGTCTTGACCACTTCTAGCAGAGAAGGCAAGCGCCAGCGAGAGTGGCAAGCTCAGAGCTCGCGGTCCTACGAAGCCATGATGCGTGACAATGGTGGGATCCTCTACCGTCCTGGTCAAAAGCGTCACCTTCCACTGGTCAAAGTTAGACGGGTCCGGTGTGTCGGCGGGAATGACTGCTTTTCGAGCCACACTGGAGCATGCGTGGAATTACAGTCCAACTGAGCGTGGTGCACTGGTTCTGGATGCTGAGGATGGGCGCCGGATGGCGCCGGCGTGAGTCCTCGAGAGGCTATCCAGCACGGCCTTTGCCTTGCAAGCGTGCACATGATGGTGCTTGCCGCAGGTTAAAATGAACGAGGCGATGACGGAGCACGTTAACCCCACGAGCAAGCACGTGCGAACACATCCGCGCACACCGACCGACGCGTGTCGCCCTTCCCTTCTCCCGATCTGGCAGGCCAGAAAGAATGGACATGTGAGGTTGTACGGTCCTTTAATTCCTTTTGGGACGGGGGTTTAGGGTTTTAGGGTTTGCTGTTTGAGGGTTCATCTTCAGGGTGTACTATGGGCATGTATCCTGGGTGTTCTCACCCCCTAAGCTCAAGGACTCGAAGGCTCTACAACATTGACGCCCGCACCTTGTCAACCCGAAGCCCCCAACCCTGGACCCCCAAACTGACTAATTTCCAAGCCCTACACCCTCAATCCTAAACCTTTAACACCCTAAACCCTAATCCCTAAACCCGAAACCCGAAACCCTAAACCCTAAACCCTAAACCCTCCTAAACCCTAAACCTCTCTGAAACTCCAAATGGTGCCCCTCCGGGTCCGAGGCCCCTCCTGGCGCTTGCTGGCGCCCAGGTCTGCGCCCAAGGGTTTGGGGGTGAACTGCTGAAGACATGATCCAAATCATGAGGATTAGGGTTTAGGGTTTAGGGTTTGGGGTTTAGGGTTTAGGGTTTAGGGTTTAGGGTTTAGGGTTTAGGGTGTTTTGGCCGTTCTTAGGGCTGTTAAGGGCGCCCCGTCAAGACCTGGCCTGCCAAAATGCCTCGTGTGCCACAAGTAAGGAGTCTCACATATTTTTCAGCCTTCGAGCCCATTTGAACCAGGGGTGGAATGGCCCAACCCTCAACCCTAAACCCTAAGGCTGTCTATGACAATTCCGAGCCGGGAGCTAGGGGCCTGAGGGGCATTTCAGGGGCCTGAAGGGGCTTGAATACCCTTAAGAACCCAACGTCTTACATCCTCAAACCCAAAGTCCAGGGAACGCCACGTGCTCAACTGCAAGTGCAGGGTTTAGGGTTTAGGGTTTAGGGTTTAGGGTTTAGGGTTTAGGGTTTAGGGTTTAGGGTTTAGGGTTTCGGGTTTAGGGTTAAGGGTTTTTGGGGGGGCCCAAAGCTCCGAAGCTCTGCGCTGTGAGGTCGAGCGCGACGGGAAGACGCTGACGGTCATCCCGAAGCAGGCAGAGACCCTTTGGGGCTTTAGGGTTTAGGGCTAGGGTTTAGGGCTTTAGGGTTTAGGGTTTAGGGTTTGGGGTTTAGGGTTTGGGGTTGAGGGTTTAGGGTTTGGGGTTTAGGGTTTCGGGTTTCGGGTTTCGGGTTTAGGGCTCAAGGAGTTGGAGGGTTCAATGGGGGGCAGGGGTTTGGAGTTCGAGTTCAAGGCAGAAGTCCTAAGCCTCAGGAGCCTGAAGGTCGAAACCATAGAGCCCAAACCCTAAACCCAGCTGGGAGTAAACGCTAAATCCTAAACCCTAAACTTGCCCTAAACCCTAAACCCTAAACCCTAAACCCTAAACCCTAAACCCTAAACCCTAAACCCTAAACCCTAAACCCTAAACCCCAAACCCCAAACCCCAAACCCCAACTCCGAGACCCCAAGCCGTGACCCCTTAATCCGAAACCTAAACCCCAACCCCTGAACCCTAAATCCTAAAACGTAAACCCCAAGCCCTGAACCCTAAATCCTACAACCTAAACTCAAGCCCTGAACCCTAAATCCTAAACACTGCAAAGGCTCCGGTCTTGGTCTTGCAGCTGGAGGATGCGGAGCAGGCAACAGGATGTAGTCGTAATGGCCTGTTTTTAAGGCTTCAGCGTTGCAGGGTCCTTCCAGGGAGTTTAGGGATCTCGAGGGAACTTCGGGAATTTTTAGGGTGTTCAGGGTTTAGGGTTTAGGGTTTAGGGTTGCGCGATAAACCCTTCAACCCTACCTCCCAGACCCTTGAGGGCCTTTCAACCCGTTGTGGCGATGACAGCCTGGGGGGGCCCGGGGCCCTGACCCAACAGCCCTACCGGAGGGACAGCTTCACCCTGCATCGGCATGGCCCCCTCTCTTGCAAGGCGATGCAGGACCCTGATACTAAACTCCCCTTCTATACCTCCCGAAGTCCAAACCCTGCAACCCCAAACGCCGTTCAGGTCAAAGCCCCTGTCACTAAAACGTGCGTTCCCCCTTAGGTTGCTGTTCAAACCTGCAGTCTAAACGACCAACGGCAGGAAGCAAGGTAGTATGAGGGCATACATTGCGCATGGTGGAGGTAGTCGCCGGACCGTGCAGGGGGGATAGGATGAGCCAGAAGCCCTAAACCCCAAGCAGCAGACGGTATGAGTTAGGAGCTCACAGCTCTGAATGCGGATGCGATGTGATGGCCACAACAGGAGGATCGTGAGACCTGGACGCGAAAACGAAGCGAGGGGTCGCTGTCAAACACCACCGACCACCACATTCCACGGTTGGATGCAGCTGAGCCCGACTCTGCCAAGAAAACCTCGCGCTAGCACCTTTAATCTGAGTAGCGTGTGGTTGGGTCGTGCTGCCGGGGTGAAACCCAAGCACCCAAAAACTCAGAAGCCCAAAAACCCAAAAACCCTAGAACCCTAAAACCCCAAAACCCAAAAACCCCAAAACCTAAAAACCCAAAAACCCCAAAACCCAAAAACCCAAAAACCCAAAAATCCCAAAACCCCAAAACCCAAAAACCCAAAAACCCCAAAACCCAAACACCCAACAACTCAGAAGCCCAAAAATCCCAAAACCCTAGAACCCTAAAACCCCAAAACCCCAAAACCCCAAAACCCCAAAACCCCAGAACCCCAGAACCCCAGAACCCCAAAACCCCAAAAACCCAAAACCCCAGAACCCCAAAAACCCAAAACCCCAAAACCCCAAAAACCCAAAAAACCCAAAACCCAAACACCCAAAAACTCAGAAGCCCAAAAACCCAAAAACCCCAAAACCCAAAACCCCAAAAACCCAAAAACCCAAAAACCCCAAAACCCAAAAACCCAAAAACCCAAAAATCCCAAAACCCCAAAACCCAAAAACCCAAAAACCCAGAAACCCCAAAACCCAAACACCCAACAACTCAGAAGCCCAAAAACCCCAAAACCCCAGAACCCTAAAACCCCAAAACCCCAAAACCCCAAAACCCCAGAACCCCAGAACCCCAGAACCCCAAAACCCCAAACACCCAAAACCCCAGAACCCCAAAAACCCAAAAAACCCCAAAACCCGAAAGACCCAAAAACCCAAAAAACCCAAAAACCCGAAAGACCCAAAAACCCAAAAAACCCAAAAGCCCAAAAACCCCCAAAAACCCAAAACCCCAAAACCCAGAAGCCCAAAAACCCCAAAACCCAAACACCCAAAAACCCAAACACCCAAAACCCAAAAACCCAAAAACCCCAAAAACCCAAAAACCCTAGAACCCCCAAACCCCAAACAGCCAAAAACCCCAAAACCCAAAAACCCCAAAAACCCAAAAACCCAAAAAACCCAAAAACCCCAAAACCCAAACACCCAAAAACTCAGAAACCCAAAACTCCAAAAAACCCTAAGAACCCTAAAACCCTAAAGTCCTAAAGTCCGAAAGTCCTGGACCGGCAGGCCACACAGTGGCAGACTCAACTGGGTACGGCCTCCAACAGCCAGCCTGATCCGGCTTGGGCCTTGTTAACTTAGGGTTGTTTAGGGTTTAGGGTTTTCGGGTTTAGGGTTTAGGGTTTAGGGTTCAGGCGTGTTTCTTTCTTTTTTGCCAGCCTGATCCGGCTTGGGCCTTGTTCATTTAGGGTTTTCGGGTTTAGTTTTTGTTGGGTGTTTTTTTTCGGGTTCAGGCGTGTTTCTTGCTTTTTTTTTTTGGGGGGGGGGGGGGGGTGGGGGGGGGGGGGGGGGGGGGGGGTGGGGTGGGTTGTGGTTTTTGGGGTTTGAGGGTTTTTTTGGGGGGTTTTAGGGCTTGGGTGTGTTTTTGTTGGGAGGTTTGTGTTTGTTGGTTTGGGGTATTTAGTTTTTGGGTTAAAGGGTTTGGGACTCCCGGAAAGGCGGTCTGGAATCAGGGCGGCGATCTAGGAAGACAATCTACGGGGTAGGGGTTCAGGGATCTTAAGGCATAGCTCTTGCCATAGACCCTCCACCGTGAACCCCCAAGCAATGACGTCCAACCCTAAACCCTGAACCCTAAACCCTAAACCCTATATATCCTAAACCCTAAACCCTAAACCCCAAACCCCAAATTTTAAACCCCAAATCCTACATCCTAAGCCCTAAAACCTTAAGCCGAAAACTCAAACGGAGGGGCTCCAGTGCTGGATCTGAAGTCTGCAAGCCAGACCCCAAAACCCGAAGCGCTGCCTTTTTTTTCCGGTGGCTCTGTAGTTGTGAGTAGTGTTATACGGGCCATACACTCTTGAAAAAAGGTACATTGACACACAATTTTTATATTGTACATACATTTTTCGAGAAAGTACATACATTTTTTGGAAACTACATACATGTTCAAACAATGTATGCAGTTTAAGTTTTTTTCAGAAAACGTGCATACCTTTTTTTTCAAAAAGTACATACATTTTCATTAACAATGTATGTACTTCTCGCAAAAATGTGTTTTTTGCAAAAAAGACATACACTTTTTGAAAAGGTGTAGTCTTTTTTATAGTGTTTTTGAAATTTCATGAACATAAAAAGTTTGAGTAAAATCTTAGAACTACAAAAACCAAAATTTTGAGTAATAATCTTGAAACAGCCTTTAAATTTTCAGTAGAAGTTTTACATTTTCATTAAAAACCGAAATTTCGATAAACAAACTCTCGTTTCATTTAAAAACACAATTTTTTAAGGAACAACTTAGAACACTTTTTTAAACTTTGTTTTCTGTGCGAACGCTTTTTTCCCTCTTGGGGTTTCGGGCCTCGGTTTAGAGTTTGCTGCCGCAAAAGGCCCTAAAACCCTAAGCCCTAAACCCTGCACCCTGCACCCTGCACCCTGAACCCTAAACCGTAAAAAAGCTCATGTGCTCCAAGGGTTTGAGGTTTCGGGCCTCGGTTTAGGGCTTGCTGCCGCAGAAGGCCCTAAAACCCCCTGCACCCTGCACCCTCCCCCTTAGCTAAACCCTAAACCCTAAACCCCCGACTCTGCACCGGGCAGGTCGATCGCCTGGACCGCGTGGTCAGTCAGGCAGGGCTCCCCCCCACTCCCGCCAGTCGACAGCTCATTGGGTTGTTCCTGCAGAATCGACCTATTGAAATTCGTGGGCTGAAGCCCTGAGCCCTAAACCCTAAACCCTAAACCTTGGACCTCAAACACAGGCGCACGACTTGATGAAGCACCTCTTCGATGTCCGGGCCCAGCTGAAGAGGCCCTTCAGCGGGTTCAAGGTTCAAGTCGTCTACCCCTAAGCCCTAAACCCTAAACCCTAAACCCTAAACCCTAAACCCTAAACCCTAAACCCTAAACCCTAAACCCTAAACCCTAAACCCTAAAGCCTAAAGCCTAGAGCCTAGACCCTAAACCCTAAACCCTGAACCCTGAAGCATCCCCGCGGCCCAGCAGCCCTGAACCCGGAGCCCCATTTCGTTAGGGTCTAGGCTCAGGGTTTAGGGTTTCAGGCTTAGCCCCAAGCCCTCAACCCTAAACCCCAAACCCCAAACCCCAAACCTTAGGGCCTGCAAAGCCTGCTTTCTCAAGATGTTGGTTAGCCCCAATCCCCAATCCCTAATCCCCAAGCCCAAGCCCCAAGCCCTAAGCCCTAAACCCTAAACCCTAAACCCCAAACCCTCTTCCCTAAGCCTAAACCCAACCAGGCCGGCCACGCCAAGGCACGAACACAAGTCGGAGGCGGCGCACCCCTCTTTTTAATCAAAGGTTTAGGGTTTAGGGTTTGGGGTTTAGGGTTTAGGGTTTAGGGTTTAGGGTTTAGGGCTTAGGGTTTAGGGTTTAGGGTTAGAACCTAGCACCTGAGCCGCAAACCCTAATCCCTAAACCCCCAAACTCTAAACCCCTGCTTGGGGTAAGGGAGAGTGAAATGGACGCCTGGCGTCTTTGTGATAAAGCCTCAAGCTCGAAACAGAGCCCAGAAGGGATCCAGGATCGTGAGGTTGAATGGTCCGGGGTCGAGGGTCTGGGGCTTAGGGCTCAGGGCTTCGGACTTCTCAGGATTTTGAAGTTGAGGGTTGAGGGTTGAGGGGCCAGGCTTGGTCTGTAAGCTTCTGAGTCAATGTTAGACATGCACGCATGCAGGCTTTTGCACACAGGGCACGTACATACGTACGCACATACATTCCTAGGTACCTGCGCACCTATGTGTGTACGTGCATGCATATGTACACATATATACAATACATACATATATGGAGCATATACACAGTTATATACATGTGCGACGTTTCTCTGGTGACTTCTTATTCGTACTGTGGGGCATATCTTGTCAAAGTGGTAAGGGCTTCAGGGTTTTGCTGTTGTTTTCGGGGTGTGGGGTGTAGGGTTTTGGTCGCTACAGTAAGCCCTAGATAGGTGCGAAGAGTAAGTTTTAGGACTTCAGGCTGTCCAGTCGCAGAGTCTGCAGGACCACGGGCATGGGCATGGGCACGGCCACGGGCACGGTCACGGCAGCCCAGCGCACGGGCACGGCTCGCTGTGTGCCTCGTCGCCCCGCAGCGGCTTGAGCCCCAATGCTGGGTTGCTGTTAGGATGCCGCCCCGCTTTCTTTGCTTCGGGTTCAGGCGGTTAAGGCCCCAGCCTGTAGGGTGAGAGTTGAGGGTTGAGGTCGATGGCTCACGGCTTGCGGCTTCCCAGGTCTTTATTTTTATTTTTTTTTGGGAGGGGGGGGGGGGGTTCTTTGTTAGCCTTTGTGGAGGTTTTTGGGCTCAAGCCGGTCGAAGGGCTCTAGCGTTGGGCTGCAAGCGGCCCCAAGAGGAAGAGTTTCAGCTCACAAGTGCTCCAAATCATGAGGGAGTGCTAGGGTTTAGGATTTTTAGTAGGGTTTAGGGTTTAGGGTTTAGGGTTGAGGGTTTAGTGCTCACCGGCCTGTGCATGTCTGTTGCGCATTGGTTGATGGGCCAAACCCTAAACCCTAAACCCTAAACCCTAAACCCTAACCCCCCTAACCCCTAACCCCTAACCTAACCCTAAACCCTAAACCCTAAACCCTAAACCCTAAACCCTAAACCCTAAACCCTAAACCCTAAACCCTAAACCCTAAACCCTGAACCCTAAACCCTAAACCCTAAACCCTAAACCCTAAACCCTATTCTGATTCTTATGGCCCCTATGGTATCTCAGTGCCTCCGGGCTTTCCCGTTTGAGAAGGCACCGACTCGGCCTCTCCGCGCCCTCCCTCGAAAGAGCCGCTGGACCCGGCAAGGGTTGAGGGTTAGGGTTTAGGGTTTAGGGTTTAGGGTTTAGGGTTTAGGGTTTAGGGTTTAGGGTTTAGGGTTTAGGGCTCAGGGCTCAGGGCTTAGGGTTTAGGGTTTAGGGTTTTTCGGGTTCCGGCTATACGCCTGTATCATTGCGATTACTATTCATGATTCTTTTTTACTATTACTATCAGTCTTAATAATATTCGTGTTTGGTTTTATATCTTTCAGGAGTACACAGTGTGCGAGCGGGAGGTTCTGCCACCCCCTCCAATTCAAACTCGGCCCCTCGGTCTTCACAAAATCATCATCTGAATCGTGGGGTCTGACATGGGCTGTCGCAGTCTCAAGCCAGGCCTTGCAAGAGACCTCAGTTCAGAACCTCCAAAAGGGCAAAACGTGACATCCTCCAAACCCCACTCCCCCTCCAAATAGCTGGAGCCGATGCAGAATGAAGACACAGCACGATGGCTGACACGTGCTGACCCTTTTGGGGCTTTACCTCGAATATAGAGCCCAATATAGACCCCAATATAGACCCCAAATAGTAGGATTCCCTTATGACACGGACCCCAATAACGTGCCCAAATTTGGGAAACCACCCTTTGAGGGCGCAAACCCCTCCCAGGTCGCCGGAGCTTGTGCGACGGGGCCTCAGATTACCATGGGCAGACCCACTCCGACATTTGGGCAGATGGGGTGTTGGGGCTGGGGTTCGGGTCTTGGGGCCCGGGGTGTTCTCGGATGTGGTGAACCCTAAACCCTAAACCCTAAATTTAAGAGCCTCCGGCTCAAGCCGCCGACCCCGCTGGAGCATAGTTGAAAGGTTTAAACGCGCTCGTCAGCTCAAAGGATGCCAAAAGTTGATCTGCTTGAGCCTCTGTGAAACGTTGGGGGGGGGAGTAGCACTGAAGCCAGCTTGAAGCACATCAATTCAAGCCCAGCAAGCAGGGGGGTGGGCGGGGGTAGGGGGGGGGGGGGGGGGGGGCGGGGGGGGGTGGTGGGTGGGTTGGGGGTAGGGGGGTGGGGTGGGTTTATTCCCAAAGGGCCCCTATGTCCTGTGCGAAACCGCCTATGGTCCGTGAGTTTATGCGGTGTGGGTGGCCTGGCCCTCCATGGAAAAGCTGCCCGGGTACCCCCCCTACCCCCCCCCCCGTTTTGGGGGGGTAAGGAGGGAAAGAGGGAGGTTTTCACCTCCTTTTCCCATCCAACACGCCGCCAGGGTCGGCGGACCCTAAACCCTACACCCTAAACCCTTAAACCCTAACCCCTAAAACCCTAAACCCTAAACCCTAACCCTACACCGGACCCTACACCCTAAACCCTACACCCTAAACCCTAACCCCTAAACCCTAAAGATGCAGGCCACGAGAACCCGGGCAGCCCAGCGCATGCTGCTTTCCTCTCCCTGTGCCTCGTCGCCGACCCCCCACGCTTTCTACCGCGCCGCGCGCAAACACGACGCAGCCCCCCGACCACCCCCCCCACCCCCCGCGCACCCAACGCCCCCCGCGGACCCCAAAAGCCACCAACAGCGGCTTGGCATCCCATCTTTGGGGGTTTTAGGGTTTCAGGGTTTTACAGGTTTAGGGTTTTATGGGTTTTTGGATGCTCGGCACCCCTCACCCTAAACCGCTAAACCTAAACCCTAAACCCTAACCCTAACTCCTAAACCCGAAACCCTAAACCCAAACCCTAAACCCATAAACCCTAACCTAAACCCTAACCCTAAACCCTAAAAACCCTAAACCCTAACCCTAAAAACCCTAAACCCTAAACCCCAAAAACCCTAAACCCTAAACCCTAAACACCTAACCCTAAACCCTAACCCTAAAACCCTAAACCCTAAACCCTAACCTAACCCTAAACCCTAAACCCTAAACCCTAAACCTAAAACCCAAACCCCTAACCCCTAAACCCTAAACCCTACCCCCTAAACCCTAAACCATAAAACCCTAAAACCCTAACCCTACACCCTACCCCCTAAACCCTAAACCTAAACCCCTAAACCCTAAACCTAAACCCTAACCCTAAACCCTAAACCCTAAACCCTAACCAAACCCAACCCTAACCCTAACCCTAAACCCTCCCCCGAAAGGCACCGGGGGGGGGGATGTCGGCAGCGCTGCGCCGCGCCCGTTGTCGAAGGAGCCGGCTTGGCCCGAGGTTGAGGTTTGGGCTGGGCAAGACTGCCCCCAAAAACAACACGCAAAACGCTCGAACTATTCAGGGCGCGAAGGCCCCGAACTAAAGCTAGATTTTTATGAGTGAAGCCGAGCAGCGCGGGCCTCTTCAGACCTTAATGGTGTGTTTTTTTAAAGTTTTGGAGGCCCTTGAACACACCAAGTGGGGTGTCAGGCATAGTCCTATATCGCCAGCATAGGCTCACACGCCCCCCCCCCCTCCCCCCCCCCCCCACCTCCCCCCCCCTCCCCCCACCCTCCCCCCCTCCCCCTCCCCCCCCCCCTCCCCCCCCTCCCCCCCCCCTCCCCCCCCTCCCCCTCCGCCCCCCCCCCCCCCCTCCCCCCCTCCCTCCTCCCCCCCCCCCTCCCCCCCCCTCCCCCCCCCCCTCCCCCCCCCCCTCCCCCCCCCCCCTCCCCCCCCCCCGCCTCCCCCCCCAGCCCCACCCCCCCCCCCCCCCCTGTGTGTGGCCCCCCCCCCCCCCCCCCTGTGGTTTCATGGTGGGTTTTGGTTTCCCCCCCCCACCCCGCTGTGGTTCATGATCCGTGGTTCATGGGTTTAGGGTTTAAGGGTGTAGGGTTAGGCTGAAGGGTTCAGGATTTTGACTCTGGTCCATTGGTTCACTGTGGGTTTAGAGTTTGATTAGGGTTCAAGGTTTTGGGTAATGATAGGTTTACGGTTTCCCCCCTCCCCCCTGTGGTTCGTGCTGGGTTTACGGTTGAGGGTTCAGGGTTAAAGCAGCAAAGGTTTCGGGTTTACCCTTCTCCCTCCCATCGTTCATTGGTGGGTTTAAGTTTTCGGGCGTAGGGTTCATGGTTTGGGGTTTAGGCTGAGGCTTTTCTGTCCCCCCCCCGTGGTCCGTGGTGTTTTTAGGGTTAACAGGCAGGGTTTGGGGGGCTTGCCATGGGGGGGGGGATACCATTGGGGGGGGGGGGGGGTCGATTACGCGGAACGCGGGCGCATATAGGCTTCGCGCAGCGGGAGAAGAAGGAATCACCAGTCTCTCTGGATTGTTTTTTGTCGTCGATGCACGCGTCCGCATGCCACGGAGGCCGCCAACTTTGCGAAAAATCTTTCTTCCCGTGCGCGGGGAACCTCAAAACCCAAAGCCCCACACCCTGCCGAGGTCGCCGGAGCCGGAGCTTGCGCGACGGGGCCTCAGATACCATGGCAGACCCGCCGACGTTTCGGCAGATGGGGTTGTGGCCGGTGTGTTGAAGCCCCGGCACAGAAAGCCCAAACCCTTTGAGGTCTCACGGAAATGCACGACGATAACGTTTCCAGAAGCTACCTGAATCCGCCTCCCCCCCCAACATATTTGCCTCCGGAAAGGGAGCCTTACCTAGGTGAGGACCTGAGATTTTGCATTTTCTCTCGGCTGGGGTCAAGAAGATCTTGTTCAGAAGTGTGTTTCATTTTCACAGGGTTTACAGGGCACGTACTTAAAGGGCTGGCGAGGGGATTGCGCTGCTGGAAAGGCATCAGCAAACCATAAACCCTAAACCCTAAACCCTAAACCCGAAACCCTAAACCC
The DNA here is from genome assembly GCA_905221605.1 of Symbiodinium natans. Lineage (NCBI taxonomy): Eukaryota > Dinophyceae > Suessiales > Symbiodiniaceae > Symbiodinium > Symbiodinium natans. Next base: position 110,234 of record CAJNDS010002342.1, read on the forward strand.
TAAACTCTAAACCCTGAAGCCGTGCACACAAACCTTAAGCCACACCCCCTCAGCCGGAGGCATCGCGGAAGCTCTGGAGGAGGCTTGGGGTCTCTTGTCTAAGATAGCGGCCGCAGGTCATCCAAAGCCACTTGTGGAATGCAAGGCCCTTGACACTCTTTGCTGTAACTTACAGTGCCTCGGTGTTTCAGTGAACCGGTGTCCAGCGTAAACCCAAAAGCATAGACCAAAGTATGTGGTGTGTATGGCTTGCTGAGAGCGAGGTTGTGGCAGTAGAAACCCTAAACCCTAAACCCTAAACCCTAAACCCTAAACCCTAAACCCTAAACCCTAAACCCTAAACCCTAAACCCTAAACCCTATTGGGATGGGCTTCAGGGTTTCAGGGGTGAATGTTCAAAGCTCCGGCGAGCTTGGGTGTGAAAAATTCAGTACCCCTTTGCCTAAGCTTGGAACGGACCCTTAGGTATGGTCCCTCACCCGTGCTTGTGGGGATTGAAAGTATGGGCCCTTACTACGTCTAGTGTATAGGAAGGGTTATAGAGCCAAGGGGCCCCCAAAAGAGGAGCCCATCCTTCGGATCCCCTGCTTTTGGGTTTAGGGTTTAGGGTTTAGGGTTTAGGGTTTTGGGTTTAGGGTTTAGGGTTTAGGGTTTAGGGTTGCAAAGCGCGCTCCCGCAGACCAAGCACAGCCTGATGGTGGCAGAGTGCAGAGAGAAGGCGACGCTGAACCCTAACCCCTAACCCCTAAACCCTAAACCCTAAACCCTAAACCCTAAACCCTATACCCTATACCCTATACCCTATACCCTAAACCCTAAACCCTAAGCCCTAAACCCTAAACCCTAAACCCTAAACCCTAAACCCAGCAGACAGCTGGTGGTAAGGGTTAGAGGTTTGAGGTTTTGAGGTTTCGGGTCGAGGATTTTAGTGGTTTTGAGGGTTAGATTGTAGGGTTTTAGGGTTTTGAGTTTGAGGGGTTCCAGGGTTTTGCGTTTAGACTTGAAGGGTTTTGTTGATCTAGGGTTTCGGGGGTTTTAAGGTTTGCGGTTGAACGCTCATTCCGAAACTCCTGAGCTCCACCCCAAAACCCTAAATCAGCCCTAAACTCTAAACCCTAAAACCCTAAACCCTAAACCCTAAACCCTAGACCCTAAAACCTAAACTCAAGGATCTCCAAGCCCTGCGCCTTCAGTCGTAATTAGGGTTTACGGTTTAGGGTTAAGAGTTCGGTGTTCGGGAGCCCTAAAGCCCTCCACCCTTATCCCAAAGCTGCCAAACCCTAAACCCTAAACCCCTGAACCCTAACCCTACAGCCTAAACCCTAAACCCTAAACCTTAAACTTTAAACTTTAAATTCCAAACCCTAAACCCTAAACCCCAGACCCCGGTCACCCTCACCACCGTGTCAAGAATGGACTCAGAAACCCCCAATGCCCTGAAGCCCTAGAAGCCAAAAACCCGCTTCTCCGAACACCTTACAGCCCACACCTCAGAGACCCTAAGCCCTAAATGCCTTACTCCAGAAACCCCATGCAGAATGAGTTTGAAGAGGGTGCTGGCATGAATTGTCAAATTTTTTGGCGAAGATGAGATAAATGAACCTCTGCCCAAGTCCATTCTCAGATTTTACTTGATGAAGGAGGCTCAGGCATAGACCTTCACTGCTGGGCAGTCGCTTGATCTCGCAGCGCCTGGCAGGAATACGCATTGGGGATCTCCAAATTGAGGAATCACAATGTAGGCAGTCAAATTGAGTCGAAGGTGCGTCCACATTGGGGAGTCGCGCTTTGGGCAGTCGCGTTCGGCATGTTCTTGAGTGTAAACGAACGAGCGTGTCTGTTGGGGATCTGGAGCAAGCAGGCAACCCAAATTGTTGCAAAAACTGCCCACCCATGATTGAATGTGTCTACAACATCAGCGTCCGCCAGGGAATCGTGAGTTTCGAGTTCTCGCGCGCTCAGACCCTTGCGCAGCATCCACTCTGGGGTTTGGCTTATGTTGGTGTGCATCCTGGCGCATTGTTTTCCTGCCTGAGGATGTAGTTGCTGACATTTTGTCAGATGATAAAAATATGCAATGGAAGGGAGTGTAGCAAATTTGTCACGCGGGCTGTGCGTCGTGATGGCGTCTTCAGTGGAAACTGACTACGGATGCCGCGAGCCTGGATGCATCGGAGGCATCTCAACACCCGAAGTCCTATAAGCTGTAAGACGTAAACCGCGAACTTTAAACCTAGAAGGCCCCTTCATGCTTTAGGATTTGGGGGTTTACGATAATAAGGGACCCCGAATTTTGACCCCCCAAAACGTAGGATCCCCTGATAATGAGGACCCCCAATCAGGTGCCTCCAATATCGTAAACCTCATCTAGGGTTTCGGGGCTAATGATGCCACACCAGCCGGCCAGGCCTTGCAGGAGCAGGTCGCGTCCTTGAAAGCGGATCTGGCGGCCAAGGAGCATCGAGTTCAGAGGGTTCAGGATTCAGGGCGAGGGCTGCAGGGCTTCAGGTTCAGGGTTTGAAGTTTTAGGGCTCAGGTTTTTCGGGTTGAGGATTGAGGGTTCAGGTTCAGTGTTAAAAATTGTCGGAGACGACATTTTTATTGGAACAAGTTTCTTGTTATCATTGCTATTACTGTATTCAACATTGAATGTTGTTGTGATCATTATTCCATGCATACTTCAAACTTAATCCGAATTGTATATCTAGTCTTTCAAACTAGTGCTAGTATTATCGTTTTCATTGTCATGATTATCGTTTGCTGAAGTGGAAAAAGAACAGTCTCCAACTGGAAAAAAAAGCACGGACGACAAACATATGTCGGTAGCTCTGCTTGTGAAATTCCCAGCGCTGCAACTCTAGAGACTGAAGCAGCATTCCAATCTTCCAATTCGTACGCGTGGAAATAGAAACAGATCAGTTGAAACAGCTTAACATATCGCCTGGAACTACATCAAGACGATTGGAAGTGCTCTGATGCTTGGAAACTTTCGGTTCGTATGTTCTCCTGCTACCATTCATTAGACATAATTGGCAAAGACAATCGTGCGTATGTGCATGTGTTTTTCACAGAAGTATAGTGTCAAACTGCCACTGTGTGTAATTAATGCAGTACCATATCCGCCATCGTTTTCAAACCCAAAGAGATCCATGTTATAAGCATCATGATTGGTATTAACGTCTATTGCTAATAATAGCTGGTGTTTACACTGCATGTATTTTCTTTTATTTAGTTTGTACATATGTGTATATATAGACACGCAGATGTACACATATTATATATCAAGTGTAGTCTGTCTGAAATTTCAGCAACACACCTGAAACTTTCAACTTTCAACACATATCTTCAGTCACATCCTCATAAATGTGCTTAACAAGAGCATGCTAACGATTGGCATGCATGAAGGGTTCAGGTTGCAGGGTGTGGGGTTCAGGGCGGAGGTTTTTGGGTGGCTTGGGGTTTGGGGTTTCAGGGATTGGCTTTGGGACGTGACTTAGGCATTTCGGGTTTCGGCTTGAGCCTTTCATTGCGGGCGGCTGGGGTTGGAGATTTAGGACCCAATGTCTTGTGCCCCACGAGCCTCGACTCCAAAACCTCCGGAATGCCTTTCAAAGCACGCCTCGAATCCGAGGCCCGAAGCCTGGAAAAGCCCTGAAACCCAAAACCCTGAAACCCTTGAACCCTGAAGTGAGCCGAATTCGGCCCGAAGCCCTTGAAAAGCCCTGAAACCCAAAACCCTAAACCCTAAACCCTAAGCCCTGAAACCCTTAAACCCTGAAGCGTGTTCAGGAAAAGTCGACGCGTCAGCTCAAGGCTTGGCCTGCGCGGTAGGGTTGGAGTTTTGTTTGCTCAGGGCTTTTGGGCTTAAGGTTTAGGGTTTAGGGTTCAGGGTTCAGGGTTCAGGGTTTAGGGGGCTAGGGTTTCAGGTTCAGGTTCTGCTTTTGGTGCTCGGGGCCTTCAGGAGTTTCAGGGCTCAGGGGTTTAGGGGCTTGGTGATTTTTGGGATTTAGGGTTTCGAACTGAGGGCTCAGGTTCGTGTCGGGGGCCTTGAGGTTTGCAGATTTAGGGGGAGGTTCCGGAAGCCCAACCCGCGCATCTTCTCTCAAAGTTTTTACTTGCGAGAGGGGTCGTTTATCCCAGGTCCGTGGGACATTTGTCAGATTTTCTCCGTTATGGGGCCAAAGGGTCATCATTGGCATCCTGAACCCGAAGCAGGATATCCACGCACCGCTGGTTGGTGTATGTGTGTGTGTGTGTGTCTGTAGCGTTTTAGCTGCTTGAAGGGGCCTTGGGGCGCGCGTGTCACCCAAGGGGATGCACCATTTGGGGTTGAGGGCTTGGGGTGCACTCGCAGCCTTCTGAAGAGTCTGTGCACACCTCCGACAGTATCGTGGACATGTATGGCTTTGCAACCAGCATCAGAAGCTGCTGATGTCGCATGTTTTTTTTGTGCACGGGTGTACCTCTTCTTCGCACCCTTATTTGTTACGACCCCCATGTCCTTAAACCTTAAACCATAACGGAGCCTGAACCCTAAACCCTAAACCCTGAACCCTAAACCCTAAACCTTAAAACCTAAGCCCTAAGCCCTAAGCCCTAAACCCTAAACCCGAATTTGGGTGTCAGTGGGGGCTTTGCAACGCGCAGTTTTCAGGCGGAGCTAGACATGGCGCGGCACCATGGGGACAGCCAGGCAGCGGAAGCCAGGGTTTAGGGTTTAGGGTTTCGGGTTTAGGGTTTAGGGTTTAGGGTTTAGGGTCTCAGAGCTTATTTTGAGGGTTTAGGGCCTGGGTTTGGGGTTCTGATGCACGAGCCTAGATACTTGCCAACCTTCTCCTCTTACAACGCCTACTCAGCTGTCAGAATACAACAGGCCTCCAGAGGAGTACGGCCAAGGTTGTGGTGGTTGATATTGGGTTCTTGTGACCTTGTTTACACACAGACTTGGCTAGGTACGTGCATGCCTGAGCAAAATGGGGCGTTCCGAAAATGGCGGTACCCTTTTTGGGGGTTCCTATAACAAGGATTATAGTATACTTGGGGGAATATTGGGGGGTACTCCTCTTGAGGGCTTCATGGTTCTAGCTTTGAAGAGGCTCCAATTGTAAGCCTTGGGTTCGATATGCTTGACATCAGTTTCAATCGCTTTTCTTGTGTTTGTGTGTGTTGTGTGTTGAAAAGGGCTTTTGGGGGCACCAAAACAACCCTGAAAAAGGTACCTCGAAGCCATTCTCAGCATATTTCTCGGGTTCGGGGTGACTACAACATGATGCCCCCAGGCACTGTCTCCAACCTCGGATGGAGCGCAGGCGCTGGGACAGAAGGGTGCAGATGAGTAGGGTCTGGGGTTGGGGACTCCAGGACCTCTTGACCCTAAGCCCTAAACCCTAAACGGCCCTAAACCCTAAACTGCCCTAAACCCTAAACGGCCGTAAACCCTAAACCCCAAACCCCAAACCCCAAACCCCAAACCCTAAACCCCAAACCCTAAACCCTAAACCCTAAACCCTAAACCCTAAACCCCAAATCCCAGCGGGGGCTGTCGGAGCCTCTGGGATGCTCGGGAACTCTTGAGAGGGGGCCTGTGTGGAACCCGAAACGCCAAAAGGCACCGAAACCCATGCGGTGTGGTCCCGAACCCTGTTTAGGGTTTAGGGTTTAGGGTTTAGGGTTTAGGGTTTAGGGCGTAGGGTTTAGGGTTAGGGTTTAGGGTTTAGGGTTGAAGGGTTTAGGGTTTGGGGTTAAGGGTTAAGGGTTTAGGGCTTAGAGTTTGGGGTTTAGGGTTAGGGTGATCCCGAAACCCGACCCCCCCCCCCCCGCGCCTTGGTTGGCCACCAGGACCCCGAGGTGGTCAAGCAGAAGATGCAGATGCACACCGCTCAGGAGGTGCTTGGCTTTCGTTTCTTTTGTCTTGTCTTTTTGTTGGGGGAGGAGGGGGGGTGGGGCTTAGTGTTTCGGGTTTAGGGTTTGGGGTTTAGGGTTTAGGGTTTAGTGTTTCGGGTTTAGGGTTTGGGGTTTAGGGTTTAGGGGAGGAGGGGGGAGTTGCGCTTCCTTCCCTTGCTGGTTCAGGCTGCTGTGCGTGGTGGGAGACCTCGACTCCCAATCCTCAGCCCGTGCAGGCGACGCGCATCGACCATCTGGAGAGGGAGCTCCGCTCCTCTCGAGAGGCCGGGGAGCGGCACGCTTTCACATTTCCATTCAAGAGCCCAGGGCTTCGGTTTTCAGGAGCCATGAGGGGGTTCAAAGGCATGTCGCTACTCTCACAAGGCAACCCCGGTATGCCTCGGTCACCATACTGCCGCCCAGCAGCTAAACCCGAAACCTAAACCCCAAACCCCAAACCAAAGCCCACACCCAAGCGCCGGTCTTCTCAGGAGCTGAAGGAGGAGCGGGGGCTGTTCGCGAAGCAGGCGGATGCTTGCGTTGTTTTTGGACGTTTAGGGGTTTAGGGAGCCGAAACAGTGAAGCCCCACTGCTTAATCAACCGCTCGAGGTTGAAGTGGTTCTTCGGATTCAGGGTTCAGGGTCCCCCAGACCCGTCGCAGCGGAATCATTAAACGAGGAAGGTTCCTACCCCTTTGTAAACTCTTGTCACCGGTCCTCTTTGGCGTCCCAGACAGGCGCCTGCACTTCCCCCCGTTTCCCCTTTGGGATCCTTGCCTCGAAGGCGGTCCTCGTTGGGGACTTGCAGGAGAAGCTCCGGAAGTCCGAGGAGGCTCAGATGATCTCGGTTTTTATCATAGGGTTGGGCACCTTGGGTTACATACCCCCTTGACCCCTTTCCTTAAGGACACTCTAATCTTTCCGTAATTTTTCCATTCTGGACATTCGGTTCTTGGGTTTGGGGTGTAGGTGTCTGGACTTCTTGGGTTTGAGGGAAGCTCATGGGATGCTTTGTAGCACAGTTCTAGGCTTCAGTGCCCTATGGAGGCCTACAGCCCTGGACCCTGCACAAAATTGTAAGCCCAAAGCCAAAGCCACATGCGTGCGAACAAGAGTGTCCCGTGTGCTTCGGACGCCCCAACACAAAGCCTCGAACCTATCCCCAACCTCCTTCCCGGCCCCATCCATCCTCCCCATCAGAGGAGCTGCGGTCCTCCCGCAAGCAGGCGCATGGGCCATGGGGCTTGCAATCAAGTGGGAGCGTCAACCTTGTGCCCCAAAGACGCCTAAAGCCTCACGGTCTGCTAGGATATTGGGTAGCCGTGCCGTTGTCATTGTTGATTCCTTTGCCTACTGAATGCGAGATCCCGAAACCCTGACTGACCCGATAGCAGAAAGCCCGACAAACCCCAACAGCTCAAAAAGTACTGAGCCCTGAGCACTGTTTGGCACTGTGCCACTTCCCTGTGCGGTCTGTGCAGTCCTCCCTTCATGGCAGTGCTGTGCGCCTGTGCACTGCATGACATGTACGAACGCGGCACACCCGCGGGTTGCTGGAATGTCGCCGAACTCTCCCACTCTGCCCTCATAGATGGTCGACTGAGCGATGCGCAGTGGTATTCTTCTTGCTTGCGCATCTCATGTTCACTCAGATGGGGTTTAGGGATTCAGGGTAAAACCCTGAAGTTCTCAAGGTTTGACCGGTCTGGAATTTTGAAGAGCGGCACCTGATCCCTGAGTGAGTCTTGAGCAGGAAACAGAGCAGGGGGCCCCTGGATGCTTGCTTCGGAATCATGAAAAAAGAAGGTTCCTATGGCATCACCAACTTTTGTCACCGGTCCTCTTTGGCGTCGGCGTGAGAGCGCCCACACAGGCGCCTACACTTCCCTCCGTTTCCCCTTTTGGAGCCTTGCGCCTTGAAGGCGGTCCTCGTTGGGGACTTGCAGGAGAAGCTCCAAAAGTCCGAGGAGGCTCCGATGTTTTTTGGGGGCATCTGATCTCATCGCTCTTTCCATTCTGGACATCGGTTCTTGGGATCTGGGGCGGTTTAGGGCTTTGGCGTCTGGCACGAACCCCCCAAGCACCAAGTTCCAGGCTTCAGGGCCCTATAGAGGCCTGCAGCCCTCGACCCTGCGCAACCTTGTTAGCCCTGAGCCCAAGCTAGATGCCAGCACAGCCGACCTCTGCTTGGGGGAAATTTGCAGCATCTAGTTGCCACTGCTCAGATGTTCGAACAAGAGTGTCCCGTGTGCTTCGGACGCCCTGACCCCGAAAAGCCCTCGAACCTCCCCTCCCCCCCCCCTCTTCCCCATCCATCGTCTCCATCAGAGGAGCTGCGGTCCTCCCGCAAGCAGGCGCATGGGCCATGGGGCTTGCAACCAAGTGGGAGCATCAACCCTATGCCCTAAACCCTGGCAGTCGTCGGTCTGCTGGGTAGCCATGCTGTCGGCACTGTGACTCCGTTGCCTCAGCAATGCGGCCCCGAAACTCTGACTGACCCGATAGCACAAAGCCCCAGAAACCCAAAAGCTTCAAGCGCACTGAGCCCTGAACACTGTTTGGCACCTTTGCCAGGTCCCTGCGTCTCTGTGCAGTCCTCCACTTCATGGTAGTGGTGTGCACCTGCGCACTGCATGGCATGCACGAGCGCGGCACACCGCGGGTTCGCGCTCATGTATGCAGACATTTCGAAACAGCGTCAAAATGTCCCCAAATTCTCCTACTCCGTCCTCATAGATGGTCGACTGAGCGATGCGCAGTGGCATTCTTGTTGCTTGCGCATCTCATGTTCACTCAGACGCCGTCTGCCATATGAGGCCCTAAACCCTTTTCGGGGTTCGGGCTTTGGGTTTGGGGGCAACAAAAAACGCTAAGCCCAAAAATTGGGGTTGGGGCGTCGGGTTTGGGGCAAAACCCCCAAAAAACTCCAAACTTCTTGGGGGGGGGTAAACCCCCCCCTGAAGTTCTCAAGCTTTGACCCGGCCTGTCGCCTCGAAGAGCGGGCGCCTCATTACCCTAAACCCTAAACCCTAAACCCTAAACCCTAAACCCTAAACCCTAAACCCTAAACCCTAAACCCTAAACCCTAAACCCTAAACCCTAAACCCTAAACCCTAAACCCTAAACCCTAAACCCTAAACCCTAAACCCTAAACCCTAAACCCTAAACCCTAAACCCTAAACCCTAAACCCTAAACCCTAAACCCTAAACCCTAAACCCTAAACCCTAAACCGAGCCTGCCTTGCGCAGGAAGCGGAGAAGGGGCCCCCGGATTCTTGCTTTGGGTTCTCGGTTTTAGTGTTTAGTTTGGTTTGTTTTTTTGGTTTTTAGTTTGTTTTTTGTTGTTTATAGTTTGGTTTGGTTTTAAGTTTGGTTTTTCGTGTGGTTTGTTTTTTTTGGTTTGGTTTGGTTTTTGTTTGGTTTTGGTTTAGCTTTTAGTTTGGTTTTGGTTTGGTTTTTAGTTTGGTTTTGGTTCGGTTTTCAGTTTGGTTTTGGTTTTTGGTTTTTAGTTGGGTTTGGGAATGTGGGTTTCTCCATCATTGTTCTTGAGCGTTCAGGGCTTGAGTGCTCGGGGGGGGGGGAGGCGGATGGAAATCTGGGGACAAACCCCAAGGTGGCATCGGCGGGGCTTTTTGGAGATTGAGTCGAAAGGGCTCAGGGCTTTTTTGGGTGGGGGGGGCTCGAGGGGTGCCAGTGAGTATCGAGCTGGCAAGGCCTCATTTCGACCCATTGGGGTTTCAAATATGGGGGTACCCCCTTGCTTGTTCTACCCCAAATGGAATAGAATCCCCTTAAAGGGATACCGGGATACCCCTATTTTCGGAAACCCCCATATATCGGAGAGGGGTCGGAATAATTGCCAAAATTCTTTGTATAGTTATACCAGGATAACCCCAAAACCCTATTCTAATTATCCAGGCCCCTATATTACCTTACAAGTCTGACCTTCGATTTACGCCATCAGCCGTCAACCTCGGCCTAGTAAAAGTCTGTATTTGTTCTCTGTATGGCCAGTTCTCAACCTAAACCCTAAACCCTAAACCCTAAACCCTAAACCCTAAACCCTAAACCCTAAACCCTAAACCCTAAACCCTAGGCCCTAGGCCCTAGGCCCTAAACCCTAAACCCTAAACCCTAAACCCTAAACCCTAAACCCTATACCCGAAATACTAGGGGCCGGGTTATGGTGGCAGCCAAGGGCCCTGAATGTAGAGAAGTGACCATCTTGTTGCCGGCTATTCTAACCCTACGTGGAGCTCCCCATGGATTGTCCCCCAATACAGGTACCCTGAATATACCCCAAAATAGGTAGGAACTCCCAAAAAAGTACACGCTAAATCCTGAACCCTGAACCCTGAACCCGACACCCGAAACCCTAAACCCTAAACCCTAAACCCTAAACCCTTAACCCCTATTCTCTATTCTCGGAATCCCCCGCCCCCCCATGAACCCCTAAGCAATCTTTGGAACCGCGTGAGAGTGATCAAGGCTCCGAGGGCAGCAGCGGGACAAGCGCCAGTCCAAGCTCGGGTTTAGGGTTTAGGGTTTAGGGTTTAGGGTTTAGGGTTTAAGGTTTAGGGTTTAGGGTTTAGGGTTGTAGGCTTCCCTTCTTCTCCGGATATTTTTCGGGGAGTTAGGGTTTGGTGTAGAGTATGGTGTCGTGGCTTCCTTGTGTAGCCCTTGAAGGTTTCTTCTTGTTTTTTTGCAATGGGCTTGTGGGTCCCCCCAGAAATCCTAAGCCCCCCACCACTTACGATAAAGGGGTATTCGAAAAACAAAGACCACACGAACTATTTCGGTAGCTGTCTTTAGACAAGCAGAGAGGAGCAACCTGAGATCTTGAAACCGGGGGGAGTCCAAAACCGAAGCCCTAAATTAAGCTCTGACCTTATAAGCCCTGAAGCCCTGAGAGAACACAACGCTCAACATTGAAGCCCCATGCCTTAAAGCACCCTGAAACCCGAAAACCCTGGAGCCCGAAACTTAGGAGGCCTAGAGTCCATCAAGCCCCCAAACCTGAAAACTCATATGGGGGTTTCCGAAATTCGGGGTACGCTTTTGGAAGGGATGGGTTCTATTCCACTTGGAGTATACACGGGGCGCCCCTACTTTGGGAGATACTCATATCTGTACTTGCGTGAAGCCATTCGCATGAAATTTTTTCGGATGCGTATCTATCGTCTATCGGTATGTACAGACGCACATCGACGTGTATATGCCCATAATATATACATATATATATATATATGTGTGTGTGTGTGTGTGTGTGTGTGTGTGTGTGTGTGTGTGTGTGTGTGTGTGTGTGTGTGTGTGTATGTGCAGATCTTCGCAACGGTTATTTATATTCAGCCCAGCATGTTGTCTTACGGCATGATGCCGACGCAAAGCCCCTAAGCTCTCAACCCGAAACCCTCGACCCCCAAACCCACTAAGCCTTAACCCATCAACCCGAACGGCCAAAACATGGCCAAACGCCCCAAAGCATGGCCCAAAGCCTCCTTTGTCAGGAAGCTGTCGTCTCAGGAGGTGCAGGCGGGTTTCCTCTCCCACAAGGGCCTACGGGGTGGGTGAGCTGATTCGAGTTGGTTCCCCTTTATACTAACAGTCCTTCATGTGGATTATAATGGGGTTTAGGCTTTAGGGTTGAGGATTGTAATAGGGGGTAGGATAATCCCTAATCAGGAGTGTTAGTATAGGGGGGAACATGCCAAGATTCGAGGCTTGCTGTCTGGAGTCGTCTGTTTTGACGTCTCCCGTGTGTGCCGCCGGGTCAACCTATCGCTGTGTATTTACAGGTACCCTTCACCCCATGGCGCAAGAAATTCATGGCGAAGACGCCCATCTGAACCGGATAGGCCCTCTAAGCTATCTGGGGGTTCCGATTTTAGGGCTGCCCTTTGTTTTGGGGGTCCCTTTAAGGGGATTCTATTCTATTTGGTGTATAGAAGGTCCAATAGGCTCTGTCAGACAGCACAATGTGGAGCCTCTGACTCTCATACGACTCCTGACTCCGCGAGGCAAACCCAGCTTCGTGGGTATAACTATAAAGCACCTAAACCCTAAGCCCTAACCCCTTAACCCTAAGCCCGAAACCCTAAACCCTAAACCCTAAACCCTAAACCCTAAACCCTAAACCCTAAACCCTAAACCCTAAACCCTAAACCCTAAACCCTTAGGCCCTAAGCCCATGATAGAAAAATCTCTGTCGCAACAGGCCATGCGGGCGCACCTGCAGTCGTTGCAGCGGCGCAGTCACGCCGAGGCCGGCGGCTGCTGCGTTATTTCAGTTCAGGGGTCTTCGGGGTGTAGGGTTTAGGGTTTAGGGTTTAGGGTTAGGGGTTTGGGGGTTTAAGGGTTTAGGGTTCAGGGGTCTGAGGGGTTGTGGGGGCCTAAGGCCCGATACAGCCCGAACTTCTGGCGGTGGATCGTGAGTCGAAGCCCCAAGCCCTGAGCCCCAACCTTAAACCCTAAACCCCAACCCCCAATATCTGTGAATTTGAGTCCCAAACCCTAAACCCTAAACCCTAAACCCTAAACCCTAAACCCTAAACTCCAAACCCTAAACCCTAAAACACTTCGGGGCTTCGATCTGATAAGGCCCCGGTGGATTCTGAGGTCCACCGCTTCAAGGCTTTACGGTCGCAGGCTGCAGGTTCTATTTTTCCGGTTCGAGGTGATTATGATTAGGGCTTTGGGGTTTCAGGGTTTCAGGGTTTAGGGTTTGGGGTTGAGGGTTTCGGGGGCGGGGGGGGGGGGGGGGTTGTTGGTTGGGGCGGGGGGGGGGGGGGGGGGGGGTTGTTGATGGTTTGTGGGTGGTTTGTTTCTTGCGGCCGCGTGGGCATCGTGATGGGTCGATAAGGAGCTCAGACAGGATGGTTGACATGCCTAAGCCAGGCCGAAGCATTCCGGCTCTGGAAGATTCAGGGCTATGAGGGCTTTCAGGGCCTAAACCCTAAACCCTAAACCCCAAACCCTAAAACCCTAAGCCCTAAACCCTAAATCCTAAACCCTAAACCCTAAACCCGGCCCTCATCTCCACATTTGCAACAATCTTGGTGCGGAGCAGGGTTCGTTGTGCAGTCGGCTTGCTCTCATCCTGTACACTGCATTCCCTACGGTTGGGGTTTAGGGTTTAGGGCTTAGGGTTTTAGGGTTTAGGGTTTAGGGTTTAGGGTTTAGGGTTTAGGGTTCAGGGTTTAGGTGCAGGGTTTAGGGAACTTAGCATGCTCCCCCTTGTGGCAACAGTAACTGGCATTACATTTAGGTTTTGATACGTCATCTCTGGTGACAACTGCTGCTAGAAGGCGAGCAGCCCGGCCCAACCCATACACCCTAGACCCCGTCAACCTCAACCCAAGACCCTAAACCAATCCAAGATAAAACTAAACCCTAAACCCTAAACCCTAAACCCTAAACCCTAAACCCTAAACCCTAAACCCTAAACCCTAAACCCTAAACCCTAAACCCTAAACCCTAAACCCTAAACCCTAAACCCTAAACCCTAAACCCTAAACCCTAAACCTTCAACTCAATCTTCGACCCTCAACCCTCAACCCTCATCAACCTTCAACCCTAAACCCTATGCCTGAAGCCCTGAAGCCCTAAAGCCCCAAAGCCCTGAAGCCCTGAAGCCCTAAAGCCAAAAACCCCCTGGTCCACGATGCCTTGTCCGCCCAGGGGCCTCCCAGCGAGGGCTTGGAAAAGCAGTTCAAGGCGCTTTGGAGGGTTGTGGGCTCCTAAGCCCTAAGCCCTAAGCCCTAAGCCCTAAGCCCTAAGCCCTAAGCCCTAAGCCCTAAGCCTTAAGCCCTAAGCCCTAAGCCCTAAGCCCTAAGCCCTAAGCCCTAAGCCCTAGGCCCTAGGCCAAAAGCCCTAAGCCCTAAGCCCTAAGCCCTCAGCCCTAAGCCCTAAGCCCTAAGCCCTAAGCCCGAAGCCCTAAGCCCTAAGCCCTAAGCCCTAAACCCTAAACCCGAAACCCGAAACCCGAACCCGAAACCACCCTCAATCCTCCTTGCGTCCCGCCTCGGTGGGCAAAGGGCACAGATACGGCAACAAGGGAGTTTAGGTTTAGGGATTAGGGATGCTGGGTTCCAGGGAGGTTGTAAACCAAAAAGGGTTTAAGGGTTTAGGGGTTCAGGGTTTAGGGTTTCCCAGGTTACTTCGGGTGTAGAGGATCTTTAGCGTGAAAGCAGAGACAAGCCCCCTGAACCTTATGTCGGAAACCCTCGGGCCTCAAGAGCCCCAAACCCTATGCCTGACCCTAAACCCTAAACCCGAACACTTATACCGCCTTCATACCCCACCCCCCCCCGTATTCCCCCCTTATACCCCTTGGTCTAGCCCCTTATACCTCCCTTATACCCCCCCTTATACCCCCCTTATACCCCCCTGAAACCCCCATTATACCCCCCTTATGCCCCCTGATACCCCCTGCAGGAGATGGCGAGTAAGATCGCAGATGGCAGTCCTGGTCGATCTCCAGGGAGGACCCTCAGACAAGCATGGGTTTAGGGTTAGGGTTTAGGGTTTAGGGTTTAGGTTTTGGGGTATGGGATTCGGCATCCAGGGAGTTTTTCGTGCAGAGGTTTAGTCGTTTTTCAAGGTACTTCACTTCGGAAGACTGGAGATCAACGATACAGGGTTTATACCCCCAAAAGGACACCCAATACAGACACTCACCAATATTAAACAGGAACCTCATATACACTCACCAAGCAATATAAACCCTGTTTCATGTCGGATGGGGGTCTTGCCTCTGAAGCCTCAGGGCTGGCGATCTGTTGTATTGGAAGGGAGCCTATCCACAAAAGCTTCAAAAAAACTAGTGCGTACAATCAGGGTTAGGGTCTAGGGTTTAGGGTCTAGGGTTTAGGGTCTAGGGTTTAGGGTTTAGGGTTTTTTAGGGCTTGCGATCCGTCGTTTTGGAAGGGCGCTTGTCCACAAAATCCTGGGGGGGCCAGGGCTTGCAACTTGTCATGTTGGATGCAATCAACCTAAATATTCGACTTGCATATGCATATGAATATTGTTGCTTTGGGACACGGGAGGGGTCATAGCTGCAGAGTCGTCAGCAAACGGGGATGTGTTAGGGGTTAGGGTTTAGGGGTTTAGGGCCGAAGATTTTTGGGGTTTTAGGAAGTTAAGGGCAGAGGGTTTGCTCTTATGTGTGTTCTCTTGTGCAATTTGTTTGTGGTGCGGACCTGCAGCTCTCACTGCCATCGAAGCCTCCAATCCCAGGAGTCAGCAGCACATACTCGACCAGCTCGCACAGGTGGTTCCGCTTGCCGCAGAGAAAGTGGTGATTCTCGAGCCTGTATAGGGGTTAGGGTGGAGGGTTTTGGGTTTGTATAGGCATGTTTCATCTGAGTCCTATGGTGCAAGTGTTTACTTCTCGCGACGGGGATGCTAGCCAGCGCTCGCCTCACACTTGAGCCACTGCTCGACTGCAGGTCGCATATCCCGAAGCACACTTAAGCCTCAACCCTAAACCACAGCCCTCAAACCTGGTTTGGGAAGGGGGTTAAGGGATACGAGTTTAGGGCTCAGGGTCTGGCAAGAGCTAGTTCGATGGAAAACCCGAAAGCCTAGTGCGTTTGGGGCGAAGGGCCACGAGGATTCTAGGACACGGTGCTGGAAAGGGAGAGAGTAACCCTCAACCGCAACCCGCACACACCTTGAGCCCTGCAAGCTTAACCGTTCTCCCACGAGAGCACTCAGTAAGCACGTAAACCCCGAGTCCCCGCAATCTTCCAACCTCCCAGAGGCCTCGAAACACGCAGAGAACAGACCCCCTGGGCGGGGTCCTTAAGCTGAATGAGGGTCCCTGGTTCTTCCTGCACCAAAGAGGGTTCCTAAGCAACTAGAAGCCTTGAACCCCTGAGCCCCTAAACCCTGTAAGACATGAACCCTGTAAGGCCTGCCCTAAGCCCCAAGCGCATGACAGGCGGCTGAAGCGAACAGGTCGGAGAGATCCCCCAGGCTCCTTCACACCGGGAGATTAAGGCCTTTCGGTTCTGCATGGGCTGAATTTTTGGCTCCTAAGGTGACCTCCCTCCCCTCTTGTGAGGGGGTCCTGAATGAGTAGGTTCCGACACAGTCCGATCCTTGATGTGAGCCCCCTCAAAGCCTGAACCCCTAAACCCTAAGTTCAAGTTCGTCTAGGCCCAGCACGTCTGGTAGACGAGGCTCCCTCATAGCCCGGATTAAGGCCGTAGTTTCAGGGCTTAGACATCCCATGACGCTCGAGTTTTGTGATTCTCCTCGCCCACTCCTCGCCCCTGGCCTGGGTCTGCCATCCTACCGGGCCTCTCTGGAGTGCCCACCCTCAGGGAATCTTTCAGAGTCCCGCCAAGTATCCCTGCAGTGGCCAGGGCGAAGAATCTTGCAGAGACTCCCTCCGGGTACCCCCCCCCCCCCCACAGCATCCGTGCAGTGTCCAATCCCCGACTAGGAAAGTGACCGCGGCAGAATTTTAGCCTCAGTTGCCTGTCCGAAAACGGAGGATGGCCCCCACATCGGTTCGCCGTAGGGTGGGCATGATCGAAGTACAGTAGCTATTCTTCGTTTCGGGAGGCTGGCCTATAACGCGCCAGAGGGATGTTCACGCGCACGGAAACATGAGGGAATGCTGAAAACACTGCCCCTGCCGAGTGATTCGTACCGCACGGCACACAGCAACCTCATCAAAAGGTGAGATTTTTTTCAGGGATTCGCTACGCCTTCCACGTGCAGAGCCGCTTAAAAGAGCCAATTGCTGTCGTGCTTGGTGGCATCGAAAAAGTGCGCAGGTTCGCACCCCAGAAGATCAACACGTGCTGTACGATAAAGACGCAGAGCCTCAAGGATGGTTTTCAATCGAGGCTTCCGCAACAAGCGACGAGCAGAAAGCAGCGTGGTATGGGCAGTGCGTGGTGCCATTCTGCCCAAAGCATTCAGTCGACGCAGTTGGTTCTTGCCAACCGCTATCTGACTCTCGCATTGGTTGTCTCCGCCAACCACACGGACATTTCTTTCCTTAGGAGAGAAACACGCAGCTGGCTTCTTGGCCGCAGCCGCCTTCTTGAGAACGCGAACCTGCCTAGGTTTCAAAGAAGATGTGGGGAAGGAGACTGTGGGTGTCATTTCATCAACGCCATGTCGAGCTTGGGCTGCAGGAACACCCATTGAGACCAAGCAGCAATGTGTCAGGTTGATGTGGGGCGTCATGTGTCAGATTGGTGTGGACCTCATGTGATCTCATGTGTCAGGTTGGTGTGGACCTCACGTGTCAGGTTGGTGTTGACCTCATGCCCCAGTATGCACTCGCTTACCAAACGTAACTGCCCCCACCCCCCCCACCCACTCACCCCCCCAGAAGACACCGAAAAAACACATGGTTGAACATGGTTTCGTTGGACGGAAAAGGCGCCCGTCGGCAGAATCATGTCATGGACTACTGGCACAAAAACACTGCGCCCACCGGTGTTTTCGGCATGCAAACCACAAAAAACACCGTAAATACCGATGGAAATGGCGGGCGCGTTTGCGCGTGATCCTCCGTCTGGAGGGTGTAACTAGGGCATAGGTCGTTTTGCCATGTTTTTTTTTGCAAAGCATCTTTACAAATGAGTTTTGTTTCGTGCACCATTGGAGTATACGAAAGTGCAATGGCAATCTTCAACAGGACGATAGGGGTTGGAATACTTACTAGTTACTAATCGTATTCCCTTATGGTCCCTTTATAGTTATACAAAAACACCCCCCCCCCCCCCCACCCCAAAAAAAAAACAAAAAACACCCTAAACCTTAAGCCCTAATTAAACCTTGAACCCTAAACCCCCAAAACCTTATTCTAATGATTAAGGCCCCTATATTAGGGTGTCAGGGTGTGGGAGGGAACTGATCCAAACACGGACCGGTTTGCCAGCAAACCCTTTAAACCTCCGAGAACCTTCCTGGACCGCCTGAGACCCTAGACTTTTTCTGACCATCGGTGACGGAAGACGTTTTATTGGAAGTAAGCGATTGTCCCCAGCTTAGGGCTAAACCCTAACTAAACCCTAAAGTTTACCCTAAAGCCTAAAGCCTAAAGCCGAAAGCCTAAAGCCTAAAGCCTAAAGCCTAAAGCCTAAAGCCTAAACCCTAAACCCTCTTACTGTGCATATTTAAACCCTAATGGGCTTCGTCGGCATGTGGTTATTTTCTGGGCCCTAAACCCTGACACCCTTCGTCGGCATGTGTTTTTTTCCCTGGGCCCGGAACCAGAATCTGAAAAATGAGAGGGTCATTTCTGCCATATAAATTCTATTTAAAACTCAGCTGGAATCGGCCACTCTTGGCCGAATCCTGGGGTCCCCCCACAGGGGCTCCCGTTTAGGGTCCTGGAGGCAGGGACCCTAAAGCCTGACACCCTTTGTCGGCAAATCTAAACCCTGACCCCCTTCGTCGGCAAACGGCTTCTTCCCGGGGGGGGGGCCCTAAAGGGCCCCAAACCCTGATACCCTTCATCGGCACATGGTTTTTTTTTTTCTTCAGGGGCGCCCCAAACCCTGACGCCCTTCGTCGGCAAATGTTTTTTCCCCCCAAAGGGGGCCTAAACCCAGATACCTTCGTCGGCAAATGGTTTTTTCCAATCGTTCGTCGGCAAACGGTTTTTTTCACCGGGGGGCCCTAAACCCTGACGCCCTTCGTCGGCAAATGTTTTTTTCCCTCCCGGGGGGCCCTAAAGGGCCTTAAACCCTGACACCCTTCGTCGGCAAATGGTTTTTTCGAATTTCTAGGATTTGGGTCATAGGGTTTAGGGCCTGCAGGGTTTGGGGCACAGGGTAATCCTGGACCCCACAGGGGAGGGGCGGGGGGCATAGGGTTTAAGGCTCCAGGGTTTGGGGCGTAGGGTTTAGGGTCACTAAGATTTGGGGCATAGGCCTACGGTTTGGGGCATAGGGTTTAGAGTTTCTAAGATTTGGGTCATAGGGTTCAGGGCCTGCATGGTATGAGGAACAGGGTTGGAATTTTGACCTTTAAGCCTACGTAATGTATTGAGTGAACTTTGTATTTTCTTAATGTTATGGGATTCTTGGGTGGGTGGTATTTTTCCAACGCTTGACAAGCTGCTTGACTAGTGAATGCTCCGACTGCTGAACCCTAAACCCTAAACCCTAAACCCTAAACCCTAAACCCTAAACCCTAAACCCTAAACCCCAAACCCCAAACCCCAAACCCCAAACCCCAAACCCCCAACAGGAGGCTCAGCGGCAATAGCTCGCCCAGCGACGCGGCGAGGGCCCAGCGGGCGCAGGCGCCCTAAACCCTAAATCCGAAACCCTAAACCCCAAACCCCAAACCCTAAACCCTACACCCTGCACCCTGCACCCTGCACCCTAATCCCTAGACCCTAAACCCTAAACCCAAAGGTCGAAGGTTGCTCTTGGTGTGCGCGGTTGTGCGGGTGTGCGCGGGGGTGTGGTGGAGGAGTGGGGTGAGTTTTTTCTTTTCAATCCCAGACCCTGAATCCTGAAGGGTGTGGGTATGAAACTGCGGTGGGGGGTGAGAATGATGGGCCGGGGGCTCAGGTGCTGCATTCGCCTCTACGTCGGCCTCCCCCTGCCTTGGCCCCAGAGAGGTGTCGCACAGCAGGCCTGCAGGGTTGTTTAGGGTTTCGGGTTTCGGGTTTAGGGGTCCATGTGGGAGGCTCGATGCTTGCAGAAGAAGCCCTAAAACCTCAGGCTCAATGTCACATGTCCCACCTTTCAGCCCTAAACCCTCACCTGCAAAGATCTCCGCAACGCAGCAAAGAACACAAGCGTCAGGTTTAGGGTTTGCGGCAGGGCCTGGCGGATCGACCTACATTTGGGGGGTTTACGACAATAAGGGACCCCCACTATAGACCCCCAATTGTAAGGTACCCCCAATAGTAAACCCCATTGAACCAGCCCAAAACGCCCGCCTAATCCCTGAGCCTCTCGATGGTGCCCACGTCTCAGGCAGCTGTCGCGCCGCCTGAGCTTCACAGCACTGAGAGTGCACAGACCCTCACTGTTGACGATTTCAAGGCCCTCCAGAATTTTTGGGGGCTTTGGGGGCCTGAGGACTTTCAGTGTTCTGCTTTCAGCGTTTTGGGGTTCAGGGTTTTAAGGGCCTTAGGGCTTCGCGTTTTGGGGTGGCTCTCAACTTCGGGCTTCGGCTTAAGATGCTTTCGGGATTCAGCGGCTCGGAGAGCGACTTCCGTGCCTCCTAAACCTTGATTGAGCTCAAGAGCCCTTGCAGACATGCCTCGACCCATGAAAGCCCTTTGAGCTTCAAGCCCTTAACGCCCCCCCTAAGCCGCTGAAGGTTCCGGGCCCTGAAAGCCCCCCTGAGCCCGTGAACCCTTCCGGGCCATGCCCTGGCAAGGCGCCGCCGCAGGTGCTCGCGCCGGCGCGACTTGTGCCGTCGCAGCCGCGGGTGCTTGCAGCCACGCAGCCTCAGTCGGCGATGCCCGAGGTGGGCTTGGAGGGGTTGGAGATCAAGGGTGCAGGGATCATCAATTAGGGGTTTGGGTTTTCAGGTTTGGTCTGGGGGTTTTGGGTCAGGGTTGAAGGGTTGGGCCCCGAACCGCCCGAACCAACATCATCAGTGTTTGGCACGGCAATCTCAAATCCGAAAAGTCGACCAACGAGGGCCGAACAGGTCAATACGGACTCAACCTTTGGGGACCGACCCGACAGTCAAGCCCTAAATATACCTTGATTACTGCTCTTAAGGCTCTTAAGGCCCTTAAAGAGCCAGCCCTTAAAGAGCCCTTAAAGCCCCTGAAGCCTCCAAGCCCTCTAAAATCCCATGGTCTAGAAGCCTAAACCCAACCTCACTCGCAAGGTGCTCGCGCCCGCGCAGCTTCTGCCGATGGCGCAGGAGGTCTGCCATGTGGGTTTAGGGTAAGTAGGGTTGAACACAAGGAGCCTAGACAATTACGAAAAGTATCCCCCTTATCGTCCCTGCGTAGCCATTCTTTTCCCGCAAGAAAATCGCTTCCTGTCCCACCTTCATTGCACAGACTCCGGCCCGAAGGGCCCAAAGTACCTAGTTCATCAGGTCCCAGTGCTACAGCGCATCGAATCCATCGTCCAGGGCTTGGGTTATTCAGGGCGCAAACACGAAACACCCGAAGGTGGTCCAAAGTGGAAGGGGTTGTGCGCTGACAAACGCCTTCCCCAACCCTCCCCCCCCCTCAAAAAAAAGTCAAAAGCAAAGAGCGAAATACAAACCTTGATAGCCAGAACCCCCTCTAAAGCTTGGTTAACCACCACGTGGGTTGTGCACTTGGTGTTCTTGGCTTCTCTCCCCTCGATGTGCAGCCCTACCCTGCGTCCGAAACCCGAAACCCTAAACTCTGTGAGCCATACACATAATCCCCAAACCCACGACCTTAAACCCTTGAGCTTTCAACCGTAGCTGCTGAGGCCTGTTTTTTCTTTTTGGATTAAACTCATACAGACCCATTTTGCATCTCAGACATGTTTCAACTTTGACGTGTTAACGTTGCCATAATGACATCAGCAGGGTGTGGTTCTAAGCTTGAGGCCTTTTGTTTTGCAATCCTTAGACACTTCAATGGATGAGGAGGCCAGTTACAAAAGAGTTATCCACCCAGCAGGACCAGCAGCACCTCCCAAATAGAAGTGGTCCAGCCTCCGTGCAGACATTGCCGTCCAACATGTTCCTCACGTCGAACCAGAGCCAAGGCCGCGGATTGTGGGAAGGTTCGGGGCGTTTATGGTGTAGGGCGACGAGCCCTACACCTCTAGATCCTAAAGCATCTCAGGGCTTGTCCCCCACTTTTGCGGAGTTTCGAGATTTGTTCAGAGTTTCGATGTTTATGGCTTGCTTTTGATTTTGGGTGCTTCAGCCCTGAACCTTGAGCATCAATCAACCCTTCACCCCAAGCGTCAACCCCTAAACCGTGCAAATCGAGGTTGAGGGTTTTGCCAGGGAGGCAGCCCCCCCCCCCCCCCCCACTCCCCCAGAAAGTTTATGTACATGTTGTAACATGTGGAAGGGATTGTTGGCTTTAGGGTTGCAGCGCTTAATCTGAGGTTTCCTCTCTAACCACTTCCCCAAGCCCTAATGGCACCACAACACTCAACAACACAACAGTATCTCAGATTCCACTCATAAAGCCTGACATCCTAAATGCAGAAATCCCTTGGCCCTAAAACCCCGCCATTTCCTAAAATCTTACAAAGCCCTACGCCCTAAGCCACTAAACCCTAACAAGCCTTTTGGCTTAAGGGCTTCGGGTGGTTTGGGCTCGAACCACCTCACCCACCCCACACCCAACCCCCACTCCTCAAACAGAAAAGGTGCGACCCCAAGACCTAAGTTCCGAATTAGGGTCTAGGGTCTAGGAAGACTTGGGTTTAACAGCCTTAAG
>CAJNDS010002342.1:135000-150000 GCA_905221605.1 Symbiodinium natans
AAACCCTAAACCCTAAACCCAACCTCCCAAACCTCAACTCCGTAGGCCCAGAACCCCTGAACCTCCATCATTTTGAAACCCCAAACTCACTTCAGCCCTAAACCCTAAACCCTAAACCCTAAACCCAACCTCCCAAACCTCAACTCCGAAGCCCCCTCTGAAGCCCGTGAAATCGTAAACCCGCCTAAGCCCCGGCGGGTTTCAGGCTTCGGGTGGGGGGTTTCGTGGGTTGAGGAAACCCTAAACCTGAGAAACCTAGGGTACCCCTTGTAAACCTGATAAACCTTATGAACCTGATACACCTTATAAACCTTATAAACCCTATAAACCCTAAACCCTAAACCCCAATAGCCCTCACGGGTTCGGCGCCCGGCCAGGAAGATCCAGCTACGCGCAGTCGCTGTTCCCCCCGAGCCAGGGACCCTTGCCTCGCTGGCGATGCCTTGGGAAATGTTGGGGGCTGCTTAGGGCTTAGGGTTTGGGGTTTAGGGTTTGGGGTTTGGGGTTTGGGGTGGGTTTGGGGTTTGGGGTTTAGGGCTTAGGCCGGTTTAGGGTTTGAGGCTTTGAGGCTTTGAGGCTTTGAGGCTTTGAGGCTTTGAGGCTTTGAGGCTTTGAGGCTTTGAGGCTTTGAGGCTTTGAGGCTTTGAGGCTTTGAGGCTTTGAGGCTTTGAGGCTTTGAGGCTTTGAGGCTTTGAGGCTGTGAGGCTTTGAGGCTTTGAGGCTTTGAGGCTTTGAGGCTTTGAGGCTTTGAGGCTTTGAGGCTTTGAGGCTTTGAGGCTTTGAGGCTTTGAGGCTTTGAGGCTTTGAGGCTTTGAGGCTTTGAGGCTTTGAGTTATTATTTTTTTTCTAGGACTTTCCGGTTTTTAGGGTTTAGGGTTGAGGGGAAAACCAAACCCTTCACCCCAAACCCTTCTCCCCCCCCCCCTCCCCCTCCCTTCCCCAAACACAATCCCCCAAAAATACCAAGGGGTATCAGAGGTCTAGAAGTTATTGACGTTCGCTGCTTGTGGCCTGCAGAGAATTTCGGGCAAAAAGGCTTTAGGAGGCTCCATAGGCATTTCGACGTGGTTCTCCTTTACAAAGTTTGATTCCGACATACATCCTAAACCCTAATTAAACCCCAAACCCTAAACCCTCTACCCCCCCCCCGTCCCCCCCCAAACTAAGTCGAATGGCAGCGGACGCTCACAAAGCACGCTTCCGCTCGGCACGCTTCAAGCCTTCAACCCTAAATTTCGAAGCCCCCTAAACCCTAAACCCTAAACCCTAAACCCTAAGCCCTAAACCCTAAACCCTAAACCCTAAACCCTAAACCCTAAACCACTCTTTCATATATAATATAAATGTTAATGACTTTGCGGGCAAGGTGATATATTTAGCGGGCAAGGTCATATATTTAGTGGGCAAGGTCATATATTTAGCGGGCAAGGTCATATATTTAGCGGGCAAGGTCATATATTTAGCGGGCAAGGTCATATATTTAGTGGGCAAGGTCCATTGGCTAAAAAATGACCTTGCCCACTAAATATATCACCTTGCCCGCTAAAGGGCGACCTTGCCCGCTAAATATATGACCTTGCCCGCTAAATATATGACCTTGCCCGCGAAATATATTGCCCGGGCCAGGTCATATATTTAGCCGGCAAGGTCATATATTTAGCGGGCAAGGTCATATATTTAGCGGGCAAGGTCATATATTTAGCGGGCAAGGTCATATTTGGCGGGGCAAGGTCATACATTGAGTGGGCAAGGTCCCCCCCCGCCCCCACCCCCCGCCCCCCCCCCCCCCCCCCCCCCCCACACCACCCCCCCCCCCTCAACCCCCCTCGACAATGAAGTGGGGAAGCCCGCTTGGCCTGTGCCCTGATCTCATGGGCGGCCCCGGATGACCGCCCCTGATGAAACTCAAGATGGCTTCCAAAGAAGAAGTTTCTGAATGACCGCGCCTGTTTTTGAGGCCCCTGAAGCCCCTCAAAAGAGTCAAGAGACTCAAGATGGCTTCCAAAGAATAAGCTCCCGAATGACCGCGCCTGTTTTTGAGGCCCCTGAAGCCCCTCAATCGATTCAAGAAACTCAAGATGGCTTCCAAATGTGATAAACAGATCCATTCTGTTGACCACGTTTGGTTTTCTTGTCCGCTTGAAACAGAAACGTGTGGTTAACAAATCCATTCTGTTGACCACGTTTGCCTAACCCCTAAACCCTAAACCCTAAACCCTAAACCCTGAACCCTAAACCCTAAACCCTAAATCTTCGAAGCCCGAGAGTGCCAGGTTGGGGAGCTTGCGCACTGCGCCGCCCTCTGCTCGAGCTGGCGCCGGCCTCTCCGAGCTCCAGGCTCTACAGGGTTTAGGGTTTAGGGTACCTTATTGGGGTCCATATCATAAGGGAGTCCTACTATTTGGGGGTCCTTTCTAGGAGTCCCTGTTTTTCGTAAACCCCCTTAACAACCCAAAGCCTGAGCTGGAATCCTTAACAGCGTAGAGGTCCTAAACCCTAGACCTTTCAGACTTCCCCTCGATGCCCTGAAAGCCTAGGACCTAATCATGCAGACTTTTAAGAGCTTGGTCGTCGTTAACAGTGGCGGTAGGGTGTAGAGACCCTCGCCTGACAACAAAGCAACCGAAAGCCTCAGAGAACATTTCAGAACCCTTGAACTCTCTAAGCCCGTTTAAGCCCATGAAGATTTTGGGTTTAGGGTCTAAGGAAAACCCTGAAGTCAGATGGCCATCGGGAGAAGACAACCGTCCGATACACCAAAGGCTGGCGTTCATAAACCCCAAGCCCTCAACCCGTAACCCTAAACCCTAAACCCTGAGCCCCAAACCCTATAAAAACCCTAAACCCTACACCCTAAGCCCTCAACCCTTAACCCCAGTTGCTAGCTGCTGGTCGTGCCTGTAAAGGCAACCCCTGAGCGTCCGGCCTCCATGAGGCAGGACCTGGGCGCCTTGTGGGTCCCTTCCCCCCCCCAACCCCCTCTTGGGACTGGCAATTCTGAACGGTTGCAACTCTGTGTATGACATGTACATAGACACATTCATATACATACACACATATGCATTTCGTATATGATATGTATGTATGTATGCATGCATGCATGCATGTATGTATGTAAGTATGTACCTGCAGCAAATGTCTCATGCTGGTTCCATCCGCTCCCCTCTGCTTATCCACCCGCCCCCCCTACTTAAAGTCTCTTAAAACCGACGGACTTGGAAAGTGCTGTGCCCGATGGAGGGTGTCTTCTCGTAGTCTACTTTGCGTGAAGTCTACACCTGAACAACGTCAGTGCATTCCATCTCGTTTCGGGTACCGTCCTTGAATCCTGGTTCTGGGGTGCTCAGGGCTCGAAACTCGACTGTTGTGCAGAATCTGAGTGAGGGGTTACAGCAGGGAGGTTCAAGCTTTGCAGGGCCCCCACCTCTGTCGGTCAGGTTGCCGAATCGCGCATCGTGGCGCTCCTAGTTCTCTCTCTCTTTCTCTCTGTGTCTCTCTCTCGGTAGGTTTACTTGCGGTTCGGGGTTTAGGGTCTAGGCCCTGGGCTTGGGGTTTGGGTTTAGTTCTACAAGGCCAGGGTGAACATACCCCAAAGACCTAGAACCCCAAGCCGTGCGTCGCTGTCGTCAAGCCAGAGGCTTGTCTTTGGAACGAATGCCCAGACCGAACCCTCGACCCTGAACCCTGAACCCTAAACCCTAAATCCCTGAATCCCTGAATCCCTAAATCCCTAAATCCCTAAATCCCCAAATCCCTAAATCCCTAAATCCCTAAATCCCTAAATCCCCAAATCCCCCTAAAAAACCCTAAGGCCTAAGCCCTTCAAGCCGCTGAACGGCCTTCACCTCCCCTCTCGGTACATCTCCAGGCCCGCCCCGGCGCCAGCTCCCCGTCCTGCCTACCAGGGCCCAGGCGTGAGGGTTCAGGATTTAGGGTTTAGGGTTTAGGGTTTGGGGTTTAGGGTTTAGGGTTTAGGGCTTAGGGGTTCGGGGCTTAGGCATGCACTTGCGGCTGCAGGAGCTCAGGGGTCCAGGGTTCAGGGCTCAGGGTTTACAGCTTGGGCTGGAGCCGAAGGTAGATGATTGGGGTCTTGAGGGTTTTGGAGGTTTAGGGTTTAGGGTTTAGGGTTTGGGGTTTGGGGTTTGGGGTTTAGGGTTGGGTTTAGGGTTTATGCCCTAAACCCCGCAAGCCCAAACCCTAACAACTCGAGTTTGGGCAGTGCGTGAAAGAGCATGGGGAAACCTGCGTAGGGTGTAGGGTTCATCCACGCCTTTTCTGGCTGGATGGAGGCTTATTCGGGGTCGGGAGTGTGCGTTGGACTTGATGGAGAATTTTTGAGGTGATTAGATCTAATAGTTAGCCCTAAACCCTAAACCCTAAACCCTAAACCCTAAACCCTACACCCTAAACCCTAAACCCTAAACCCTAGCAGGGTGGGGTTGGACCGGTCTCATCACTCAGGTCTGAGGGTTTTGGGGGTCCCTGAACCCTGTACCCTAAACCACAACCCTATGGCCCTAAAGCCCCTACTGAACCCCCTAGACCCCATGACCCTTACAGAAGCGCAATAGGGGTCGATTTCGGCTGTCTCCACACGACCTCGGACAGAGAGGGGTTGACAAGGGAGCCGGGCCCCCCAAATGCAGTGCGAGGCCAACGTTCTGTAGCCACAGGTTATATTGGTTTTGTAGCTCTAAGTGAGATTGGGTTTAGGGTTTAGGGTTTAGGGTTTAGGGTTTAGGGTTTAGGGTTTAGGGTTTAGGGTTTAGGGTTTAGGGCTTAGGGTTTAGGGTTTAGGGCCCTGAAGTTGCGACTTAGGCTTCCAGTTCCCGAGCTGTAGTCAGCACAAGGGGGACCGAGCCTCCCCCCAAATCACAGGCGATGTCGTTCTTCCCGCTCCAGGCATGTGGGTTCCTGGCACGCCACACACGGATGTGATTGGATCTACGTCTTGGGAGTGCGGCATATCCTAAACTTTCAACCCCACGCCCCGCTTCCTAAACAAGAATTCGTCCCAGAAGGGCCCCATGATGTAGATCAACCCCCCCATTGCCTTCTCTAGCTGGAGCCCTCCATCCTGGCACTTCGGAATCCGGCGAAATCCCAAGCACACTCTCCTCAAACGCTCGTAGGTTCAGGGTTTAGGGTTTAGGGTTTAGGGTTTAGGGTTTAGGGTTTAGGGTTTAGGGTTTAGGGTTTAGGGTTTAGGAGGTTTACCTTTGGGATCGTCGAACGGGATACAAGCCAGAGCTGGCGTACTCGAGTACTCGACCACCAAGACTTTCAGTTATCAGCTCAGCCTGAAGCCCAAACTCGACTCCCCACGCCAAGCGTAAGACATCGAACACGTGCATTCGAGGTCAGGGAAAATGCATGGAAGAGTTGTGTGGAAGGAACTTCCTCAACCCCAAAACCCCAACCAACCCTAAGCCCTACACCCTGCGCGTTCTGCCATGGGGCTTTTGGTCTGTGAGGGGTGTCAGGGTTGAAGGTCGCGCCCTAACCCCCAAACCCCCAAACCCTAAGCCCTTTCCGTGCAGGGCCCCCTCGCGACCCGATCCTTCCCATCTGAATGTGAGATGCCGGGGGCGGACTCTCTCGTGTCTCACTCACCCTAACCTAAACCCTAAACCCCAAGCCCGAAACCTAAACCCGACACCCAAACCTGAAACTGTTGTTTGTCGGAAGCAGGGATTAGGACTTACGCCTGGGGTTGTGCGAGTTTTAAGGTATTCCCCAAAACAGGGGTGCGCCATTTTAGACACCAAATAGACTAGAATCCCCTCAAAGGGATCCCGAAAGTACCCTCTTTCCGGAAGCCCCAATACTTTCATGGGGGTTTACGAAAATAGGGCACCCCTAATGTGTAGACCCCAATTAGTAGGATTCTCTTTATAAAGAGGACCCCAATACGGAAACCCCCTCATGAAGGAAGAGGGGAACAAAGCCTTAGCGCTGCAGACCTCTCGATTATTTGCGGAAGCGCAAACAAAAAGCCCAAGACACGTAAAGCCCTGAAGCCCAAAACCCCCCAAACCCTTGAAGCCCCTAAGGGTTGAGGGTTTGGGGTTTAGGGTTTGGGGTTTAGGGTTTGGGGTTTAGGGTTGAGGTAAGACCCTTTTACCTCAAACCTCCAAAGCCCTAAGCCCCCAAGCCCTAGAGCCCCGCAAAAGCCCGAATTGCATGCAACGAGGGGGAAGCCTCGAGTGGTCTGTATGTATGTCCTAGGTAGGAGAGGGGGGACCCTAAAAAGGGAACCCTTCTTAACCCTCTTCTGGCTCTCTTAAACAGGGACCTTATTCAGAGGGTCTTTATCCCCAAGGGTCCCCCTAATCCTATCCCCTGGTATGAAGATACGTGTATGTGTTAGGGCTTTAGGGGTTTGGTTGAGGCTTTACGTCTTGTGGCTTGGCCAAGACCCGGGCCGTGCTGTTGGCTTTTGGGCTTCCGCATGTGGGTGTTTCGGGTTTGGGGTTTAGGGTTTAGGGTTTCGGGGTTTAGGGTTTAGGGGTTGAGTGAGGGCTCCTTGCCCAGGGACCCTACGCGGGGTGGCGCAGCAGTTTTGCTGGTTCGTCAAGGGGGTCAAGGGGCCGTCGAAGGGGCGGATCCCAACAATGAAGCCCTGATAAAGCAGAGGAACTTGGATGATACCCAGCTGTTTTCATGCCTTTGAAGACATGATGGTGGCGATGTCCTGGATATATCGTTGGTTCTGTCCAGTTCTACTCCGAAGCACAGATGCGATCGAAGCCGGCAGCGTTGCCCCTTCTGAGCATGCCGAAACAAATACAGACACGGTTTAGGGTTTAGGGTTTAGGGTTTAGGCAGGCATCCCCCGTCGGTTGGACGCCCAAAGCGCTCAAGTTCAAGTAAGGACGGCGACAAGCCACCGAGTGCTTGGAGTTTCGGGGAAAGTGTCAGAAGCCCGAACCCCTAAGCTTCAGGAAAGCCTGAGAAACTCTCAGTCTAGACTTCGCATGGTTCGGCACGCACTGTTAGCCCAGGTGGTTCTAAAGAAGCCCCCCGAAATCCTCTGGCGCGAAGGCGGCACACCAAAGCCCAAAGCCTTGCCTCCGCAGCTGTGACGGGCCTGAGCCGACACCATGAGGGTTGAAGGGGTTTTGGGTCACGGTTTTTAGGGGTCAGGGGTGTCAGGGAACAATGTCGTTGTTCAAGGGAGTTCTGAAGTTGACGGGTCGAGGGCAACTGCGAGAAGCAGCTGGATTCGCTCTCGCGCGGTGTGGAAAGTTTACTAAGTTTCAGGGTGTGTTCTGTGACAGGGGATCCTGCGGCCGTGAAACATGGCGGCTGCAGTGGAGACAGCCGAGAGTGATGCCAACAGGCGTTCGCACTCTCATCCCTTGTCGAGACTTCAGTCCCTCTGGGCGCAAGTGCAGCGATGTGCCACTTCCAGAGCCTCTGCCGTTCTGCTCTGGATCCTCAGCCTTGCGCATTGCACGGTGTACCTGCTGGGCCCCGGGATGTTCGGCCACTTGACGGACTTCGCCGTGTGGGTTTGGGCAACTGGGGGCCCCTTGATTCTGGGGACCGTTCTGGAGGTTGTGGCCCGCGTCTCAGCCGAAGGTGGACCTGTGTGGCGATGGCGGTCACTCGGACCCCAGTGTGGAAAAGTTTTTTTTTTTTTTTTAAACCTCTTAGGGCTCCTTCATGAACACCTGTAGTCGAAGCCATGGTGCAGATTCCTAGGTTTCTGGGCAGCTACAGAAACCTAAGGTCCTGGCGGCGGATGATGATCCCCCTGTACCACCAGCTAGAGGCGCTGGTGCTGGCTGTCATGATGTTCAGGCTGGCCATGAGCATCTACCTCCTCAACGTGGCCTTGCAAGGGGATCCTTTGCCGGTCTCCGTCTCAAACCAGGACAAGGCCACCGTCCTGGTGCTCTGCGGCTATCGCGCTCTCCGCACTTTTGGGGACTGGCGGGGGGTCTCCGTGCACCAGGCCCTGCACGAAAGGCGGAAGAAGGCGAGCATGAAGAAGCTCTGGATGGATGAGTTCCGCGATGCCTGGCAGGAGCACCGAGCACGGCCGGTGGTCAGGGCCCAGCAAGTCCTGAACAAGAAGTGGCTGCAGATGCTCTTCCTCCTCGCCTCCGTCACCTACTGCGTGGTGGAGTTCTTCGACTTTGTGGTTACGTCCGAGGTGCTGGGCTACGTGCTCCTCGTGGCACTTCTTGCCGAGTTCCTAGTACGTACGCGCGCACAGGGTGGGGAGCATTTCTTCCGACCTTTTCTCAACAAGATGGAGCCTTGGAACCTGTAGTTCAGCTCACTTGGATTTGGAAATTTTGGGGGTTGAGGGTTTAGGGTTTAGGGTTTAGGGGGTTTAGGGTTTAGGGTTTAGGGTGGTTCACTCCAAGCACAAGCTTGAAGATTCAAGAACCCCCCCCGCCCCAGCCCAAAGCCCTAGGAAGCCCAATGCCCTAAACCCTAAACCCTAAACCCTGAACCCTAAACCCCAAACCCCAAACCCTAAACCCTAAACCCCAAACCCCAAACCCTAAACCCTCAACCCTAAACCCTAAAACCAGTGAGCCTGGAAAGGAGTTCTGCGTCCTCATCGGCGGCGCTTGGTGCCTGTTCTATGCCACCTGGCCCCTTGGCTCTTTTGGGATTTAGGGTTGGGGTTTTAGGGTTTAGGGTTTAGGGTTTTGGGTTTTGGGTTTGGGGTTTGGGGTTTTAGGGTTTTAGGGTTTCGGAGATCGCGCTTCGAAGCAACCTGGGTTTAGGGTTTAGGGTTTAGGGTTGAGGCTTTAAGCTACGAACATGAGAGCGTAGATTTCTATGAGGGGCTTAGGGGCACTGGACACCGAAGTTGGATTCTGCTTGCGCTTTTGCGCTGAACCCTAAACACTAAACCCTAGACCCTCAACCCTCAACCCTCAACCCTCAACCCTCAACCCTCAACCCTCAACCCTCAACCCTCAACCCTAAACCCTAAACCCTAAACCCTAAACCCTAAACCCTAAACCCTAAACCCTAAACCCTAAACCCTGGCCAAGGTACACGCAGTACTTGGTTTCATCGAAGGGTGAGGCCACCGCTTTTGCGACGGCTACGGCGGTGCTTCTGCTCCTGCATCGGCTCATACGGCTACTGGGAATCCAGCTGCTTGGCTACGGTTTTAGGGTTTAGGGTTTAGGGTTTAGGGTTTTAAGGTCGAGGTTGTTTTTTCTTCCATGTATGGATGGCAGCACCAGTTTTTGGTTGTGGAAGCTGCGTGGCAGGCGCTTGCAACTTGCAAGACGGGGTCAGGGTGTAGGTATGGTTTTTTTTGGACCCCACAGGTGTAAGGGCTTAGGTTCAGGCGTTAAGGCCGTGGGATTCCCTTCATGTGACCTGCGCAGGGCTCACAAGTTTAGCCAAGGTTGAGCATCTCTGCAAGCGAGTTCGATGCCGACAGCGTTGCAAACTCCGTAGCGATGCAGGCCACGCGCACCTGCGAGCCCCGAAACCCGAAACGCGCCGAAGAGCCCGTAGAAACCCCAAAGCCCACAGCCGGAAAAACTTCCCTGCACCCCAAAAAGCCCTAAACCACACAGATACCCCCCTCAACCCTCAACCCTAAGCCCTAAGCCCTAAACCCCAAACCCCAAACCCTAAACCCCAAACCTTAAACCCCAAACCCTAAACCCCAAACCCTAAACCCCAAGCCCTAAACCCCAAACCCTAAACCCCAAACCCTAAACCCCAAACCCTGAACCCTAAACACCCTAACAAAGGCCTTCATGGCCAGCCTGGGCTCCTTCGTGGACGTGCCGCCGACGAACATCAAAGTGGACCTCCCGGGCTCCGTGATACACATCCAGCACCTGGGCTGCAGTTAGGTTTTGGGTTGGGGTTAGGGTTAGGGTTTAGGGTTTAGGGTTTAGGGTTTAGGGTTTAGGGTTTAGGGTTTAGGGTTTAGGGTTTAGGGCTTAAGGTTTAGGGTTTAGGGTTTAGGGCTTAGGGTTCTCGGCTTTTTGAGACTTGAAGGGTTTAGGGGCTTGAGGGTTTCACGGAATATAAGCATGAGCTACTAGAAAGAATGTTACATTGAAACCAAATCATAAGATCATCAGATCATAAGATCATGAGATCATGAAATCATACTACCATAGGAACATAATAACATAGTATCATAATATCACAATATCACAATATCAGACTATCAGAATATCAGAATGTCAGAATATCAGAATATCATAGTATCATAATATCATAATATCATAATATCATAATATCATTACATCATAATATCATAATATCCTAGTATTATAAGTCGTCATCTCAGAGTATCATAATTCATAGTTTCAGAGTATCACGGCCCCAAGCTCCGAAGTAGCTCCAGGAAGGCGAGCCTCAAGAGCGAAGTCTTCGAAGGTCTTCACCTGCCCCTGACGGTGCCTTGCCGGCCCTGGGTTTTGGAGCAGGATTCGTGGTTCAAGGGTTCAGGGTTTATAAGGTTCGGGGCTGTAGGGTTTAGGGTTTAGAGGGTTTGGGGTTTTGGGTTTTGGGTTTAGGGTTTAGGGTTTAGGGTTTAGAGGGTTCAGGAGTGATTTCTGGAAAGTCAGGGAGTACATTGAGGGCCATGTGGGGTTCCCGACGTTCAGAGTTCAGTTACGGCTCCCCTCGGGTTTCGGTGACGTTTAGGGACCTCTTGTAGCCTCAGGGCGGGGGCATGTTCGGAGACTTGCAGGCAACCCTTGAGGAGTTCAACCTTGTGTTCAAGTCTGGATCCCTTGATGTAGGGAGTAGGGTTGGAATCTTGGGGATGTTCCGCCGTACACTCACAGTCCTTAAGGTGGTTTTACAGTACCCCCCCCCCCCCTCCCCCAGTATAATTCCTCTTAAGGACTGTTAGTATTAAGAGTTTTATGGTACCCCCCCGCCCCCCCACCCCAGTATAATTCCTCTTAAGGACTGTTACTGTAGTACCAGGGGGAGCATCCCAATGTGAATCCTTGAAGGCAGCTTCGACACCAGCCTGAACCTAAGCCCTAAAACAGGTCTCCACCCTAAACCCTAAACCCTAAACCCTAAACGCTAAACCCTAAACCCTAAACCCTAAACCCTCAACCCTAAACCCTAAACCCTAAACCCTAAACCCTAAACCCTAAACCCTAAACCCTAAACCCATGTTGGTGAGGTGGTGGGCGCTCTTGTGGAAGACCTCTACGTGGACCTTTCCAGGGACAACATGAAGGCCCCGATGCCCCCCAGTTTGTGGGACTTCTTTGGCCTGTTCTGGAACATCCTAGGAGTAATTAGGCATCTTTTTGTTTTGGTTTAGGGTTTAGGGTTTAGGGTTTAGGGTTTAGGGTTTAGGGTTTAGGGTTTAGTGTTTAGGGTTTAGGGATAATTAGGCCTTTTCTTTTTTTGGTTGGTTTTTGGTTTTTAACGTTCTTAGGCTTTGGGGACTTAGGCTTCAGGGTGCGAAGCCACCCTAAAGCCTAGAATGCCGGACAGAATGCAGCCATGACTGGGAGTTGTGTGCAGGGCTTTTGGGTCGAACCCCGAGCCCAAATAATTAAAAAGGGACCCCTGCGCTGTGCTTTGTGTGAGTCAGGGTTGAGGGACCCAAAGCCCAAAGCCCTAAAAGCCCAAGGCCCCTAAAGCCCCAAAACCGTGAGGGCCTCGAGCCCTTAAAGCCATAAACCCTGAAATCCTAAAGCCCTTCGAAAGCACCTCCTCTAACTCCTGATTTCGGCTTCGGGTTTATCGACGCTTTCCTTCCTGCTAGGTGCCTTTTTTTTTTTTTGGGGGGGGGGGGTGGGGAGTAGGAGCGCTCTCATGCACGTACACTGCCTGAACCGTAAGACTTGAACACTGATCCCTAAACCCCAAACCCTCAGCCCCAAACCCCAAACCCTAAACCCGAAACCCCAAACCCCAAACCCTAAACCCGAAACCCGAAACCCCAAACCCTAAACTCCGAGTGATCCCTTCGGATGAAGGAGACAGGGAGGCTGACTTTTGCGTCGCGTGCGCGCGGCCGCACCCGCGTCCGCGTCGCTGGGCTTCAGGGTCCTGGGACCCGCCCTAAGCCCTCAACCCCAGGGTCAAGGGTTTAGGGTTTAGGGTTAGGGTTTAGGGTTTAGGGTTTAGGGTTTAGGGTTTAGGGTTTAGGGTTTAGGGTTTAGGGTTTAGGGTTTAGGGTTTAGGGTTTAGGGTTTAGGGTTTAGGGTTTAGGGTTTAGGGTTTAGGGTTTAGGGTTTAAGATTCAGGGTTTAGGGTTTAGGGTTTAGGGTTGAGGGTTGAGGGTTGAGGGTTTAGAGTTTAGGGTTCAGGGTTTAGGGTTTAGGGTTTAGAGGTTCGGGTGTAGGGCTTACAGTTTAGGGTCTAGGGGTTGCGGTTTGGGGCTTAAGGCTTTTCTTTTTTGGGGTGAGTTTTTGTGGGCGCAAGGTTTCTTACCGGGTTCCGAGCTTCCGGAACAAAAGGTCTTGGCCTCCTTTGATTTTGAGGATCTGTGGGTTGAATAATCTGAGTGACCCTGAGCCCTTAGCCCCTTGAGCTCTAAACCCCCAAAAACGCCAAACCCTCAACCCCTAATTACCCCCACCCTAAATAAACCCCAAACCCTAAGCCCCAAACCCTAAACCCTAAACCCCAAACCCGAAACCCTAAACCCTAAACCCCAAATCCTAAACCCTAAACCCCAGGTAAAGAACCTGCTGCTGGTCCTGGGACCTGGCCCCGGCCTGGCGAGCTCACCGGAGACTTCCCTAGCCTCTATTGGGTCAACAGGGTTTAGGGTTTAGGGTTTAGGGCATAGGGTTTAGGGGTATTGGGTTTAGGGTTTAGGGGTTAGGGATGTTGGGTTCATTGGGGATATTGGGGGTTTCCGAAATGAGGGGTATGCTTGGGGTTTAGGGGTACGTTGTTGGGGTCCTTACTTTCAGGGGATCCTACTCGAATGCTAAGGGCCCCTGATTTTCGTAAACCCCCATATGGTCATAGGGTTTTCATGCGGTCTTTAGTAGGGTTGTATAGGGGCTGCTACTTGCTTAAGGACACCGCAAAGAACCAAACGGGAATAATCCCTCCATTGCCCTTATAAGGAAGAATCATACTATTTCTTGGGTGGTTTTCCAGCAAATAGTACGTAGCAAGGTTTATAGGGCTTTCAGGGTTCAGGATGGCCTCGCTCGGGATTCGGGTTGATGAGGGCCGATTCGATCAGAATGGGTATCTGGGGTTGTTTGTGCTATCTGTACACTGTGGGGATGATGGAGAAACTTGGACAATCTCTCAGCTCCCGTATGGGTCTAGGGGTTATGCAGGAAAAGCCAGAGTGGTTAACTTGGTTAACTTTGTTATTCACTGCTGTTCTCGGCCTTGGAGCGTGCGAGAGTTGCCGTTTACCAATCAATCTCTCAAGGGTTCAGGTGGTCACATGCCACGGGCCTTAAGTGGTATGAAAAGCCCTCCCCAGTAAATGATTGATGCCATCAATCATCTGGCTCCATTCCCCCATTATGGGTCTGTGTGATGTGATCGATTTCGGGAGGGGGAGGGGGAACCCCCCCCCCTCCCCGTCGCGTAGACCCCTCGACCTCCCCACTCGCTTGCTTGTTGGACAAGTCCTTAAATGATCGTGTTTGAACGTCCAACTCTAGCACTTCAGCGCAAAACCGGCCCGTGTCCAGCTTTCGTAGCCACAGTCTCAAGTTGTCTTTCTGTTGGCCAAACCGAGAACCCTTCCTGGGACGTTCCTGAGACCCCTAGACCCTAGACCCTAAACCCTAAACCCTAAACCCTAAACCCTAAACCCTAAACCCTAAACCCTAGGAACCCTGTGACCCAGTGTTGGAGCCCCAAGGAGAAGGCTGGCCACTGGCAGTACGAGATTCTGGGCTGGCGTTCGTGGCTGGTTCAGGGGGTTTAAGGTCGAGGTTCTCGGGTTTAGGGTTTGCTTAGTACAGCACTTATATAAATAAATATAAAAATAAATATGTGTATATATATATATATGTATATATGTATATATATATATATATGTATGTTATTTATTGGGGTATCGGGCATTCGCTTAGATTTAGGTCTTGGGGTTCCAGGCCGCGGGTCTGAGGGCAGATGCCACTGGACTTGGCATGTGGGATTCGTGCGCACTATGTTTTAAACACCAGTTTGCTTCATTTTATAAAGATAGGAAGGACTGCTTGCAGGTTCATGCTTATAAGTACGCGCGAACTTCCGAGTGAGTTCCACATCGTCGTGGCATCCATGCAGCTTTCGCAGTTTCCGAGCACACGCAAGCACCAAGACATGTATGTGTATACATATATATATATAGACATGTATGTGTATACATACATATATATATATATATGTATGCATATATATATATACACATACAGAAGAGGAGGCTGTGGGGCCTGCGTTTTGGCAGACCCCACTTTCTATAGCTTTTCGAGCACTTGCGAGTACAGGAACTATTTGCTGACGGTATTCTCGTTTTCCCGGGGCTTGCGCTCAGGGTTTGTTAAAGTGTCGTGTTTTTTCTCCGCTTTGGGTTTCGGTGCGTGCTTTTAAATCTGGCTTGTGTTTGTTAACATCGCATGTGTTTATAAACAGCCTGTGTTTATAAACATATCCTATGCTTTCTGGGAGGCCCCCCCCCCTCCCCCCCCCCCGCGCTCTGCCGCTCCGGATTTTTCAGGGCTTATCTCTAAAATTTCTATCGGTTTTCAAAGAGAAGCCACGAAACCCTATAGGGTTTCAGCCTTGAAGCCTTTAGGGTTTAGGGTTAAACCTTAAACCCTAAACCTTTCCCCTATACGGTTGCAAGGTTAAGCAACTAAACCGAAACACTCAACCTTTAAACCATATAGGGTAAGGTTTTGAGGTTTAGGGTTTAAGATTTAGGCATTTAAACCTAAGCCGGCAATTTAGCCTAAACCCTTAGACTTTAACCTCTATAGGGTTAAGGTTTAAAGGTTTAAGGCATTTAAACCTAAGCCGGCAATTCAAATTAAACCCTTAAACCCTATAGGGTTAAGG
>CAJNDS010002342.1:155000-357500 GCA_905221605.1 Symbiodinium natans
AGGCGCTGCAATGGCACCCTGGCCTGCGCCCACGCGACGCGGAGGCTTCTGGAGGGGTACAGGGTATAGGGTATAGGGTTTAGGGTATAGGGTTTAGGGTTTAGGGTTTAGGGTTCAGGATTTAGGGTTGAGGGTTTAGGGGTTTCAGGGTTTAGGGGTTTAGGCGTTTTGGGTTTTCAGGGTTTCAGGGCTTCAGGGTTTTCAGGGTTTCAGGGTTTAGGGTTTAGGGTTCAGGGTTTCGGGGTTTCGGGGTTGCAGGGTTTCAGGGCGTATAGGGTTGTTTAGGGTTTTCGGGCTCAGGAATGTTTAGGGCCTTGGGGCTTCAAATAGTTGATGTTTCTGTCTTAGGGGCTATAGGGTTTAGGGTTTGGGGTTTAGGGTTTAGGGCTTAGGGTTTAGGGTTTAGGGTTTCGGGTTTCGGGTTTAGGGAGATCTGGGCTGGGAGAGGGGAGCCGCCACTTGACATCCCAAGCCCTGATCCGAGGGTGTCGGATCCAAGGATCCGGGATCCGCGTTGGCCCAAGAAGGGCTCTTTAAAAAAGGAGCCATGTAGGGGGCTTCCGACAGTTTGGGGTTTAGGGTTTAGGGTTTAGGGTTCAGGGGGTACCTTCTTGGGGTCCGTATAGTATAAGGGAGATTCCCCACTACTTGGGGGTCTATATAAGGGGTCCCTTCGGTCCCTTACTTTCGTAAACCCGCATGCAACCCTTCAATCACCTGCACGCGTTGTGCCGAGGTGTTGCAGGCCCCGGCAGAGAAGAGGGCGGCGGTGCTGCGGTCGTGGTGGGCCTGTGCCAAGAGGAAGGGGGTGCCTTAAGGTTTCAGCCTTGGGATGCTTCCCCTTATTATGCTAGCAGTCCTTAATAGGGATTATACTACCCCCCCCCATTATAATCCCTTCTAAGAACTGGAAAGTATAAGGGAAACACCCCAAGTTTACTCTCGTACAACAATTTCTTTGTTTCAGCGCCGACCCCCACCTTTTTGGGGTTGAAGGTTCTTTGTACTTTCGGCCCTTTCCCTTCCTGAGGGCTCAACACCCCTTTGCATTTTCTGAAATTCACACTTACTCTACAGATGTTTTGCAGAATAGATATCTTGAGAAACCCAGACATTACCAGGCATTCATACTCGTAGCCCTACCCGTTCAGGGCTCTCGGCGCTCTGGGATCTTTGAGTTTCAGGGTCGATAGGCTCCGTAGGTCGAACGAAGCCCTAAACCCTAAAGTGAGCTTACGCGAACTCAAGCATCAAGTTGTTGCTTTCTTTGATAAGGGGCCTTTTGCTCAAGCCAGGGCAAGCCCTTTCGCTCCTGTCAGTATCGAACCGATACAAACGATCCCAACGCACCAAGCGATTTGTCCTAAGTCTCCGCTAGAGATCTTTGCGTGCCTCTCGCATGGATCGTCCGCAGGACCACTTGCAGAAAGCCCTGATCCCCAAACCCTAAACAACCCACACCTTGAGCCCTTAAGCCCATACACCTCAACCCTAAGCCCTAAGCCCTAAGCCCTAAGCCCTAAGCCCTAAGCCCTAAGCCCTAAGCCCTAAGCCCTAAGCCCTAAGCCCTAAGCCCTAAGCCCTAAGCCCTAAGCCCGAGAATTTTTCTCGAGACCCAGGTGGGTCTACGCCAGCCACCGGGCACTGATTTCCGAAGGCCGCCGGCCCCGCTTCACCTACCTGCGCCTCGTCATCTCCTGGAGGTTTCGGGAATGTAGGGGTCGGAACAATTACGACTAGTATTCCTTCATGGTCCCTTAAGAAAAAAAGACCTTTTTCTAATGATTCAGGCCCCTGGATTAGTCTCCTTTAGGGTTCAGCGTGTGGGGGCCAGTGTTTGAGGAGCTCTGTTTTTATCTTTGTTGATATCAGAACTCAAGGCGCTCCTTAGTTTTTGGAAATTATGGTTCTTAAGGGGTTAGTAGGCCTACTCAACAAAGTCACCACGAACAAGGAAACTTTGTGATTCACCCCTCCACAAACCCGAGAGCCTCCACAATTCGGTCCTGCATTCTAAGCCCTGAGGCCTTTCGGAACCAAACCTCAAGCTCGACCCCCTAAAAGCTGAAAGGCTTTGATGAATCGCTCTTGTTCCTGATGTGTT
Organism: Symbiodinium natans; assembly: GCA_905221605.1. Lineage (NCBI taxonomy): Eukaryota > Dinophyceae > Suessiales > Symbiodiniaceae > Symbiodinium > Symbiodinium natans. Next base: position 157,105 of record CAJNDS010002342.1, read on the forward strand.
TCAGGTTGGCTGAGTAGCTGGGGGGTCTTGATTCAGGGTTGGGGGGTGTAGAGTGTCACTTCAGCTGGAGCCTCCCGTAGGAACCCCCAGACACATTCTACAAAGCCACGTATTGCACAAAGGCAAGGCTTGGGGGGTGCTGAAGGTAGGTGAAGAAGCCTCAGGAATCTGGTGCGTCGGGTGGAGTACCGCCTGAAGCACCGGGCGCTGATCTCGGAGGTGCTCAGGGAGCTGCCCCCCCTGGTGCCCGGCGCGCGCGTGAATCTGAGCCTTGGTCGGTCTTTGGGGATGGGGGAGGGGGTTGGCTTTTTGATGTTCCTTTGCCTGATCCTTTTCTTACTGCTGTTACTTTGACTACTGGGTCCAGATGTTGGGGTTTCGGGGGCAGTTGCTGCGCAGTGCCGCGACCTGGCGTTGAGCTTAGGCTCAGGGACACAGCTTTTTGGCTTGGGGATGTGGGGATACAGGCCAGGGCTTAGGGTTTTGGGTTTTCGGTTTTGGGGTCCAGGCATCAATTTCCTCGGAAACCTGACCTTAATACGGCCTAAACCTCTAGAACCCTTTGCAAGCCTTACATCCCTCGCCAGAAAACCCCTAAACCCTCGACACAACAGTCAGAGTCATAGCAGGACAAATCATCCCCGAAACCCTAACCCTAAACCCTAAACCCTAAACCCTAAACCCTCGACCCTAAACCCTAAACCCTAAACCCTAAACCCTAAGCCCTAAACCCTAAACCCTAAACCCCAAACCCCAACCTAGGAAGCCTTCGGAGCACCACTGCCGGGAGTTAGCTCGTGCGCAGCCCCTTGCTTGCGGTTTCGGGGGTTGGGGTTTAGGGTTTAGGGTTTAGGGTTTAGGGTTTAGGGTATAGGGTTTAGGGTTTAGGGTTTAGGGTTTAGGGTTTAGGCTTTAGGCTTTAGGGTTTAGGGTTGGGGGACGGGTGCTGAGGAATTTGGGTTTGGAGCTTTTTTGGGAGCTCCTCTGCGGTCTGGTGTTGAGGGATGAGGGTGCCGAGTTTTTGGCGCTTATGGTGCTGTTTAGGGTTTAGGGTTCAGGGTTTAAGGTTTAGGGTTCAGGGTCTACTTGAGGCACGGGTTTCGGGCATGTTTTGGGTCTAGGAACTTGGGGTTTCGGATGGGGGGGACTCGGCCAGCCCCGGGCTTAGGGTTTGGTTTAGGGCTTAGGGTTTAGGGTTTAGGGTTTAGGGTTCAGGGTTCAGGGTTTGGGGTTTAGGGTTTAGGGTTTAGGGTTTAGGATTTCGGGTTGAAGCACAAGCTCAAGGTCTCTCAGGGCCGAAACAACCCTCACCAGCGCGCAAACTTTCCATAGCCAGACCTTCAAGCCTCTGCCTAGGAGTTAGGGTTCAGGGTTTAGGGTTTAGGGTTTAGGGTCTAGGGTTTAGGGTTTAGGGTTTGGGGTTTAGGGTTTAGGGTTCTGATTCCCTCCACCAGTTGGGTTTTCAGGTTTCGAGGGCCCTGCTTGATGTCAAGCCAAGGGGTGCCACTACGGTCCTCGGCTTAGGTTTGTTCCTCAACCCGGGGTTTCGGGCTTAGGGAAGCCCGGATGGGTTTAGGGTTTAGGGTTTAGGGTTTAGGGTTTAGGGTTTAGGGTTTAGGGGTTGGAGTCTAGGGGATTTAGGGTTTAGGGTTTAGAGTCCCCAAACCTGAACCGAGGACTCACCTTCCCTACTCCGATATCGTGGCCTGCTTTCGGGAAGAGCTTGCCAAATCGTCGGCCAGAGGCTGACCACTTGTGGGGTTTGAGGGTTTCATGAGTGCACGGTTTTGGGGTGCAGGGTTCAGGGTTTGGGAATTAAAGGTTGACCACTTGTGGGGCTTGAGGGTTTCAGGAGTTCACGGTTTTGGGGTGCAGGGTTCCGGGTTTGGGGGGGGGGTTGAGGGTTTCAGGAGTTCACGGTTTTGTTGCGGATTACAATAAGGCACCCGACTCCCAGCTCCCAGAAACTAGGCCGCTGTCACTGTGACACGGCTCCCGCGTGTTGGCAACAAAAACCGCAGACCCTCAAGCCTCACGACAGCAGCAAACGGGCTTCTGCGTGGTTCGCGTAGCACTTGCTATGTGATGTTCTTGCAAGTGACTTTGCAAGCCCAACAGCGATGATCTGCCCGTTTTCGAGTAGGCTCTGTAAAAACGTTGGGGCGAGAATAGCTGAGTTAACTTCTAACAGCCCCCACGCTGAGGTTATGGAAAAAGACAGGCTGTGCCAAGAATTCGGGTCAACTCTTTTGGGCGCCCGAGCACGTGAGCCCTAAACCTGAGACCCCAACTCTGCCTTCGGCCTTCGGCCCTGAATCGGCGCATCCGCGAAGCCTTCAAGAATCCATCAGTTCACAAGGGTTTAGGGTTTAGGGTTTCGGGTTTAGGGTTCAAGAGCATCCGCAAAAACATCTGGGGGCCTGTACAAGGCTGTTGTTTTTGGGGTATCTTACGCGGTGTCTTTTCAGAGCTCTCTTTGAGGGTCTGAGGGCTTCAAAGGGTATCTTGGGCCTTTGGGGGTTTAGGGCTTTTGGGGTGTTTAGAGTCTTAGGGTGCTTCAGGGTCTCTGAGTTTCAGGCTATGTTAGGGTTTTAGGGTTGTGGGTATTTAGGTGAGAGTTTCAGAGATTCAGAGTTTCGAAAGCTTCGATGAGATTTTGGACACTTAGAGTTTAGGGCTGAAGGTTTCAACGATGCCAGGCCCAACGTCCCGGCGGGCCACCAAGTCAGCCGCCGTGCGTTCGCAGGAGACCAGAACAAACCCTAAACCCTAAACCCTCAAGCCTAAACCCTAAACCCTAAATCCAAGCCCCTGAATGCTCTCATCCTTGGGCATCCAGTATAGGTTTGAATCAGGTTTCCCTGTCCGTAGAGGTTTATCATAAACCATTTGCGTACTCTTTGTGGTGAAACGATGATGCTGAAGAGGAGGAGGAGGAGGACAACGACGACGAGGAGGACGACGATGATGAAGAGGAGGAGGCAAGGTCCTGATGGGAGTGTGTCGAAGCGATGGGTGCCGCTCAGAGAATGCCCTGGTTGAAATGTGTGTAGCATTAGCAAGTTCTTCTGCGGCATTGGATCCAAGAGCTGTTGCAAAGTCAACATGGCAAGTGGTTGTGCAGCGACAAATCGACAATGGGGAGTGCTGCTGGCGCTTGTGGGCGTCTTGTCTTGTTCCCCAGATTCGCTGCTCATCCGCTTAGCTCATGAAGAGCACAAGGGTGAGGGATGCGTGCTCTTCTACAGGTATTGCTTCAAGGCGGCGGCCACCCTGGTGGGACTCACGCTCATCAGCGGGGGTCCCCGTAGCTTGCTTAAGTCATGCTTGGCAACCGGGTGGCACTTCGTCGCGGTGACCCTACTCGATGGCTTGCAGGAGTCATGCTTCACCCTGTCAATCCAGAGAACCTATGTGGCGAACACCCTGGTGCTCTTCAACGCTGCTCCGCTGTGGTGCGCAATCTTGGGCTGCATTGCTTTCAGGGAGAAGCCGCCCTTCTACACCTTGGCTGCCATCCTCCTGGGCTTCTCCTGCGTCGTGGTGGTTTTCTTGGGAAGCAGGACTCAAGGTCCGTCTGGAACAGAGTCAATCGAAGGGGACTGCTTGGCAATTGCTGGTGGATTTTTGCTGGCATTGTACCTGACGATCTCCCGCCATGCAGGAATGAAGTACCCAGATGCCAACCTACTTCCCACAATCATCACGGGCCCTGTCATCCCAGCGTGCATAGCACTTGCGTGGTCGGGCGGTCGTGTTGATGATGAGTGCCGGCCACAATCAGGCCTGATCGGTTGGGTGTACTCGGCTATAAATGGTGCTGTGCTGATGCCACTGGCCTTCGCTTGTATTCTGACAGCACCGAAGTACATATTGTCAGCGGAAGTGGCTCTCATTATGCTACTGGAGGTGCTGCTGGGGCCCCTGCTGGTCTGGATTGTGCTTGGTGAGACACCCTCATCAGTGACAGTGGTCGGGGGTGTCGCCCTCCTGCTAGTTCTGGCGCTTCACGAGATCTACTCTGCCCGAGCAATCTCCGCAAGCTCCGCAAGCTCCGCAAGCTCCGCAAGCTCCGCAAGCTCCGCAAGCTCCGCAAGCTCCGAGCCGGGGGCCGAGAAGCAGCCCGAAGCTCCCACGCCCAGAAGTCCGGAGCCGAGGCCAAAGCCATCTCGCACTGTGAGATTCTCCCAACCCTCCCAAGCCTCCCAAGCCTCCCAACATTCAAGCTGCTTGCGTGGATGGTGCGGGTGCCCCTGCACCGTCGGACGCGCCGGCGACCTGAGCTTCACAGAGATTTGACCCCCTGCAGCGCCTGGACCCTGACACGGGCAGCGCTCTGATGCGGGCGGAGGCAACGCAGAAGCAACAAAGCGTGGACACTCGGCCCAAAGGTCCAGTCTTGGCAAAAGCCTGTGGTGCGATTGCGCGAAGCCCGAGACACCCTCGGCCCTAAGCCCGAGACCCTCAAACGTGCCCTAGGGGGCTTTGCAGGATTGCTCAGGGATTCTCAGGGCATCCGATGACCCAGTCCGATACGCCAAGCCTGAAAGCCTAAGCCCGAAACACTCACCCCTCAACAATAAAAGCCCTCAACCCAAACACGCTCAGCCCGAAATCCGAAATACCGAAGAAACCCTAAACCCTAAACCCTAAACCCTAAACCCTGAACCCTGAACCCTGAACCCTAAACCCTAAACCCTAAACCCTAACCCCCCCCCACCTCCTCCTTACGAGGCTCCGGAGTCGGAGTCCCGGGATGTCTCGGAGGCCTACGACTCAGGCCATCGGCCAGAAGAGTTCTGAGGGGTTTAGGGTTTAGGGTTTAGGGTGTAGGGTTGAGGGTTTAGGGTTGAGGGTTTAGGGTTAGGGTTTAGGGTTTAGGGTTAAGGTTTAGGGTTTAGGGTTTAGGGTTTAGGGTTTAGGGTTTAGGGTTTAGGGTTTAGGGTTTAGGGTTTAGGGTTTAGGGTTTAGGGTTTAGGGTTTAGGGTTTAGTGGGTACGGTTCTGAGCCACGGCCCTAACCACGGCTTAAATGGACCTCTGGGCCAAACCTTCGGAGTAGAACTTTGGGGTTTAGGAAGGGCTCAATAGGGGATTGTCGCTATGAAGGACCTACAACCGAAACCCGAAACCCCAAACCCTAAACCCTAAATCCGTGAAAACCCTAAACCCTGAACCCTAAACCCTAAACCCTAAACCCTGAACCCTAAACCCTAAACCCTGAACCCTAAACCCTAAACCCTAAACCCTCAAGACAAAATAAATAGAAATTGTATGTGGTATCATTCTGAATTTTCAAGTTATTTGTCTAAACAGCTGACGAGCTGAGTTTAAATCTGAGGCCAAATGCTCAATTTACTTAAACCTCGCCCTCCCCACCCCCCTCCCGTAGCAATCTGAATTTTCAAGATATGTCCCCCCCCCTCTCCCCCCCCTCCCCCCTTCCCCCCCTCCCCCCCTCCCCCCCTCTCTTCCCCCTCTCCGCCCTCCAGCAGTTTTAAAAAACAAAACTTTCGTACGAAACTTTCGTACGAAACGTTTCGTTCGAAGCGTTATTGGGACCCAAACCCTACACAATTTCTATTAACCCTTAACCCTAAACCCTAAACCCGAAACCCGAAACCCTAAACCCTAATTGCAGGCATGGATGCGCAGTCTGAGATGCAGCCAAGTATGGATGGACATTGGGAGCTGAATCTTGGCTACCTTTCCGTCGGGAGCTGAGCCCTGAATGTAAGTTTAGGGTTTAGGGTTTAGGGTTTAGGGTTTAGGGTTCTTCAACAAGCTCGGCTCCAACGAACAGTCTGGACGAACTGCTCTATGCAACAAGTCTTTGCCTCCCCACGGCTAGCGGCCTTTTTGTGAACTCGCCCGATGTGTCTTCATCAGGGAATCAGACGCAGAACGACTCAAGAAAGCGGCCATCATTTGAGTCCTTCCCGAATTTCCACCCTGATCTTTAAACCCTAAACCCTACTAAACCCCGCTAAACCCTACTAAACCCTACTAAACCCTGCTAAACCCTGCTGAACCCTAACCTTAAACCCTAAACCCTAAACCCGAAACCCCAAACCCCAAACCCTAAACCCTAACCCCTAAACCCTACTCCCCAAACACCCCTCCCAAACACCCTTGCCAAGAGAGAGCTCCTAGGGAGCTCACCCCTCCAAGGACATGGTCCGCGCTGGAAGTCTGGGTCCTGGGCTCGAGGTGCGTGGGATCTGGGCCAACTTTCTTTTTCTGGTTTAGGGTTTAGGGTTTAGGGTTTAGGGTTCCGGGTTCAGAGGTTTAGGGCTGGGATTAGGGTTGGGATTATGGATTGGTGTGTTTTTCGCGGGTTTAGGGTTAGGTGTATGGTTGTAGATTGTTTTGGTCGTGTCTTGGCCGTGGTTTCAGGGCTTCTGGGCTTTAGTGATAGGGTTTGAGCAGTTCAGAGGGTCTCGGGTTAGCCGCGACGTGGGAGTTGGGGTTTCAGGGTTGAGGGTTTATCGGGTCTGGAGCCTGTCTGCCCTAAACCCTAAACCCTAAACCCTAAACCCTAACCCTAAACCCTAAACCCTAAACCCTAAACCCTAAACCCTAAACCCTAAACCCTAAACCCTAAACCCTAAACCCTAAACCCTAAATGGCCCTGCCCTGGGGGACGCAGGTTTGGGAGCGCGAAGGCTCGCCCCATCCTTCTCTTCGGCGCGACCGGGCCGCAGTTTTCATGAGCCCTGAGCCCTGAACCCTCAACCTTAGGCCCTGAGCCCGAGACCCCCTAAACTTCGTTTTTGGGAGAGACTTCTTCAAGAGTTCGATGGCTAAGTGTTGCTAGAAGGGTACTAAGAACAGTTGAAGAAGCCCAGGACCCTGCTAATTTTTCGGAGCAGGAGAACGAATTGAAGGTTCTTTGCAACAGCCTGCGGGCTTCTCTATATCGTTTAAGTCCATTCCTTACTTGACGGGGTACTGGGCTGCCTGCGCCAAGGACACACTCTACGCCGTCAAAAACCCTAATGCCTTAAAGCAGGCCTTAGAGCCCCAAAGCCAAAACCACAAAACCCGAAGACCCTAAACCCTAAAACCTAAAACCCAAAACCTAAACCCCAAACCCGAAACCCTAAGCCCTAAACCCTAAACCCTAAACCCTAAACCCTAAACCTTAAACCCTAAACCCCAAACCCTAAACCCTAAACCCTAAACCCTAAACCCTAAAACCTAACCTCAAGACCCAAAGCCCAAAACCCCAAACCCAAAACCCAAAACCCAAAACCCTAAACCCTAAACCCTAAACCCTAAGAGGCCCTAAGCAACCCAAAGGAGATGCTTGAGATCGGCCTGGAGGGGGAGGTGCGGACCCTCGCACTGGGTGCCCCAAGCAGGCGGCTGCCTCCCTTCGGTTTGCTGGCCACCCTCAAGGCCTGCTTTGGGGGGGGGGGGGGGGTTGAGGGTTTAGGGTTTAGGGTTTAGGGTGTAGGGTGTAGGGTGTAGGGTTTGGGGTTTAGGGTTTGCGAAGCCTTAAGCCCGAAGCCCTTTAAAATATACCTTTTTGGTTCTGGGTTCGTATTATAGCTACTTATACCTAAAAAAGTATATACTTTTTTGCCAGGGTCTATTCCAAAGTAGCGTTGAAAGGGTGAGAAGGAGTTCAGGGCTTTGGATTGGTACTTGGCAGACCCAGGAGGTTTAGAAACCTCTACAGGGTTTACAGACCAGGGAGTAGAGTAACCCTAAACCCTAAACCCTAAACCCTAAACCCTAAACCCTAAACCCTAAACCCTAAACCCTAAAAGTAAGATGCCGGATGGAGGACCTGGCAGTTCTGTCCCCGTACTCTGGGAGAGCCTGCGGCGGCATGGGCGTGGATGTGGTGCGAATCTTGCATCTGGACGGAATTCGAGGTTCAGGGCCTAGGACGATTATAAGGTGTATATCGTGTTCCGGCTCAGTCTTGCAGGCCCAAACCGTTCAGCGGTTCAGGGTTCCGGGGCTCAAGGTTCGGGGCTTAGAGCCTAGGGTTGTTTTAGGCTTCAGGTTGTGCGCATGCCGTCTCAGTGCTCAGCAACCCCGAACTCCAACCCCACGCCCAGGCAACCCGTGAAGATGTCGCCGGCCTGCCTGGTCCCCAACTTCCCATGGCTTGGCATGGCGCACATGGGCGAAAGGTTCGCGTGCGTCCTGCAACTCGCCTCTTGAAGCCTCCACCCTCTTAGCCCAAAGCCTCCAAACCCCCAAACTCCCTGTAGCCTGAAGCCCTCAACTCTGAAAGCCCAAAGCCCCTGGAGAGAGAGAGAGAGAGAGAGGTAGAAAGAGAGAGAGCCTGGACCAATTTTTTGGAATGCCCATTCCAGTATCGCCGACATCCTTGCGGAGATATGGTGGTTCAAAAGGCCGAAAATAGCACTTTTCCTCCCTACGGAGAATGCTTTGTTAGGTACTTTCCCAAATCGCTAGAAAGTTGAAATTTGAAATTTCGAAATCCACCGATAAGATTTTACATGCCCCCTAAGCCCTAAACCCCCCTAAACCAAAATGGCGCAAGGCGCCTTTGTTCCTTCTGTGGTCTTTACGGGGTTCGCCATGGAAGGGAGGGTTTCGGGAACTTAGGGGTTTAGTGCTTAGGGCTTAGGGAGCCTGCAACGCCCAAGGCTCGCCACCCTGACCTTGCTGCTAGGTCTTCGTAGCTACAGAACCTGTGGGACTAGTCGGCTTGTGATCTTTACCGTGCTGAAGCATGCCGTGTAGATCCTGTTCCCCCGCCAAACGCAATCGTAAACCCTAAGCCCCCGAAGCCTCAGCGAGTAGTAACCCTAAACCCTAAACCCTAAGCCCTAAAGCCTAAACCCCAAAAACCCAAAAAGCCCCCAAAACCCCAAAAACCCCAAACCCTACACCCTACGGCCACTAACCCTACGGCCACTATGTGATGAACTCACCAAGGCAAGCCAGCCCTGCGGGGAGGGAGCTCCTTGTGGAGCTCCATCTTCCAGAAGCCTGGATCACGACGTTAAGGTTTGGGGTGGTTCGGGGTGCAGCGTTGGGGGGGGTGTAGGATTTAGGGTTTAGGGTTGGGGGGGGGTTTGGGGTTTAGGGCAAGTTTAGGGTCTAGGGGGCTTTGGGGTTTTAGGGTTGAAGGGTTTTAAGGTCGAGGGCTTATGGCCCCTAAGCCCGGTACTGTCCTGAAATCCTGGACCACTAAAGTTCCCAAGGACCCCCTTGCTCTAAGCCCCAAAACCCCTCAAGGTGCTTAAGTTATTGTGCAAAATACCACCCCACCCCCCCCCCCCCCCCCCCCCCCCCCCCCCCCCCACCCCGCCCCCCCAAAAAAAGAAGCAAAAAAAACAAAAGCCTCCAAAGCCCAGTCCTCCAGTCAAACCAAACCTTCTAACCTTCTAAACCTGAGCCTGTTGAACTTTTAACCCCCTCCAGAAACCTGAAAAATCTCAAGCTTGAACAACCTCAGGCGCGTATAGGCCCCACACCAAACCTTATAAAAGCCCTGCGAACCCCTCCAAACCCTAAACCCTAAACCCAAAACCCAAACCCAAACCCTAAACCCTAAACCCTAAACCCTAAACCCTAAACCCTAAACCCTAAACCCGAAACCCGAAACCCGAAACCCTAAACCCTAAACCCTAAACCCTAAGCCTTTTCACAAAAGGATGCTCGGATCCTGGTCTGGGAGCCCCTGGCCTTGCCACTGGGGCACTTCCTCGAGGAGCGCGCCGACTTCTCGGCGGAGCTCGAGGCGGAAGGTTGCATCTCCGTTCCCTGGCTCCCTTCAAGGGTATTCCCCTATAGGGTCCCGAAAACCCTATGCTAATAATGGTATTCCCTTAGAGTCACGAAATATCTATACGATAAGATCTCCCTGGCTACCTTCAATGGTATTCCCTTAGGGTCCCGAAATATTTATACCATAAACACCCCCCAAACCCTGTTCTAACAATAGCATTCCCTCAGGGTCCCTAAATATCTATACTATACAAGCCCCCAAGCCGCAACCCTATTCTAATTACTCAGGCCCCTATATTACGGGTGCGCGTCCTCCGCATTACGCGTGCCGCGTGCCCTCACGTGGCAGATTGAGATGGGGCTTCGGGTGGCAGCGCAGCTTCCGGTCCGTTGTCTTCACCGACATGTGGTTGGTCAGGGCTTGAAGGTTCACATGTAGTTCTAAGTGGGGTTGATGAGTACCTTAGATACGGTCCTACTTCAAGGGGTACCGGGATCGCTGAATGCAGGATGCCCACCGCGACCTTCATTGTCAAGGGGCGCCGGAACTCCCCAGACCCTAAAACCTCCACGCCCCTACAGACTTTCCACCCTTACCGTGTCAGCCCAAGCGTAGCAACGAAGGCAGCGCTTGCGGCCTTCCAAGCGGCACTTCTGGCGATGCAAAACGTAGAAGCCGCCGGTTGGCTCCCAAAATGGAACACGCGAAGCCCTGCCTAGTCCAGAGCAACATGTCAGAGCGGACCATCGCCTGTCGTGGCGCTTGCATTCGGCGCCCCCAGCTGTGCACTCAGCAACGTCTCGACCTGAGCGAGCTCCGCCGTGGGGAATTGCAGGTAAAGGCACGTGAGATGGCATTGCAGGACCGCGGACTGGTCCTTGCGCCCTTATGCGCCCTTAACCCCCATGCGACGAAAAAGGAGGAACAACAACAACACACGTACCAGAACCCCTTGCCCCGCACACGCATATACGCACAATCACACGCACACGCACACGCACAACCACACGCACGCGCACGCGCACACGGCACACGAACACGCGCACGCGCAACCGAACGCAGCAGGCGCACGCTCACACACTCGCGCGGGCTCGCGCACGCGCACGCGCACGCGCTCGCGCACGCGCTCGCGCACCTGCACACTTGCACTGCACCTGCACTTGTGCATGCACTTGCACTTGCGCACGCGCATGCGCACGTGCGCCACCCCCCTACACACACCACTCCCCTACACACACACAGAAAGCACCACCTGGACCCTAATTAAAACCCACATCCGAAACCCTAAGCCCTAAACCCTACAAAACCCCAAAGGGGCCGTTCAAAGAGCCCAGGCCTGGCAAGCGCCTGTGGAAAGCGAACGCCGCGAGGTGAGATGGGGCTCGGAGCGCAGACGTCCGTCCCTAGGCTTGCATTTTTTAGGGTTTAGGGTTTAGGGGCTTAGGGCTTAGGGTAACTGGCGTTTATGGGGTGTAGGGTCTCAGGGTCTAGGGTAGTTTAGGGTCTCAGGGCTCAGGGGATGTCTAGGGTACGCTTGCGAGGATTTGGGCTTCTGAGGGTCTTATTGGGTGAAGGGGTTGAGGCTTTGCAGGGGTCTTGGGGTCGGTCGTTGAGGCTTTTTGGGGTTTTAGGATCTTGATAGTTTATAGGGAGCTTACAGCTCAGTTGGGTTTCGGTGATGTTTCTTCCTGAGGGTTTAGGGCAGGCGTGGGATGCTGGAGCTATAGGGGCCGACATTCAGTTTGAGAGCCTTTTCGGTCCTTTGGGTTTAGGGTTTAGGGTTGAGGGTTGAGGGTTTAGGGTTTAGGGGCTGCAGGGCTTTTTAGTTTTGGGGTCCTTGGACCTGGAGGGATGCAGGGGCTGCAAGGTTTGAGGAATCCGGGGGTTCAGGAAGGGGTTTAGGGTTTAGGGGTTAGGGTTTAGGGTTTCGGAGTGTTTCGGGCTTTGGGCATTTTTCCGGCTCCCGGGCCTATCGGGCTTTGGGGATGTAGGGGCTTATAGATCTCTAGGGTTTCAGGGGTACATTCTTGTTTTTTTGAGCTCGGGCCTTGCGGGTTGCAACGCCCGATCCCAGACGACTTATTTTTCCAACTTTTAAGCCTCGATCGCGCTTGAAACAAGTGCGGTAGGGAACCCGAGACCCTACCTAAACCCCAAACCCCAAACCTCAGACCCTAAACCCTTAACCCTAATCCCTACCCAAACCCCAAACCCTAATCCCTAAACCCTAAACCCTAAACCCTAAACCCTACACCCTAAACCCTAAACCCTAAACCCTAGAGTTGAGGCTCCGGGTCACCTTGGCCGTGCAGCGGAAGCCCCGCGCCTTCATCTTCCCTCATCAGGTGGAGGCGCGCAGGCTCAGATGAGCCGAGACTCTTCTGTTCTCTTTAATTCCGGGTTTAGGGTTTGGGGTTTGGGGTTTAGGGTTTAGGGTTTGGGGTTCAGGGTTTGGGGTTTTGGGTTTAGGGTTTGGGGTTTTAGGGTGAAGAGTTCTTGAGATCCTGATACGTTCCTCAACTAAGAGGTGCTGGAGTCTCGGGGGTTTAGGGTTCGGGATTTGGCTCTTGTTGATGACTACTGCGGATGCCCGATTGTTGGCTTTCAATCACCGCTGGTCATGCCGACATACTCGTCGTACGAAACCCTAAACCCTAAACCCTAAACCCTAAACCCTAAGCCCTAAGCCCGAAGCCCTAAACCCTAAACCCTAAACCCGTCGGCATCTTCTGCGTCCTCCGCGTTCTCAGGTGCAGGTGCTGGAGCGCCTACAGCAAGGGGCGGTGAAGCTGCGCCAGCACCTGGGGCTGCTGCTGCCCTGTGAGGATGCAGCTCCCCGGAAATGAGGGGTTTAGGGTTTAGGGTTAAATTCGGGTTTAATTAGGGTTTAGGGTTTAGGGTTTAGGCTTTAGGGTTTAGGGTTTGGGGTGTAGGGTTTAGGGATTACCAGGGGAGCCCTGGGTCGAGAATTTCTCAGAGTAAGCCTAAAAACCCAGATATTTCACCAAAAGCCAAACCATTGGTAAAAACCTAGAGATTCTGGAAAAATCTAGGAATTCACACACCTAGGTGTAAATGCAAACGTTCAGACTCTTTCCATCTCTTGCCGTCGCCTAATACAGCTCATGCCTCCAAACGGCGTGGCAACGTACCAAATACCGCCGAAGCGAGGCTGATATCACAGCACGAGTTCCGCCCTCCTCGTTGCACGGCTGATTCGCCCTACAAAATCCTCGTCCTGTCCTCACAGACAGGATTGAAACTGTATTGATGCAAAAAGCAAGCCCTGGAGTGCATGAAACACCATATGGTGCTTTGGGAACAATGCAAACCGTGGCACGGCAAGTTTTGCATCCAAAGTATTCTTGTTAGGTGACGAAGGCCTGAGAAAATGAAGACCGAGCTGTGCAACTCTGGATGCCTGCTCTGACGGAAGCCACATGTCCGACGTGTAAAGTTCACTGAGGGCGGAATTCAAAGCCGTGGCGGGCGGGTTCATCTCCCAAAGAGCGGTGAGACACAAAACTTGAGCTCAGAATGGTAAGATTTTTCGGCGTCGGGTGCACGGCATTTTTTGGAGTTTTTTCGGGTTTTTTTGGATTTCGGTTACGGGTTTTGCACGCCTTTTTTTGGGGATCGCACGGGTTTTTACGGAGTTGCTACGCTTTACGCTTTTTTTTGGGTTTGCCCTGTGTTTTTGGAGTCTGCCTTTTTTTGGGTTTTTTCTGGGTTTTTTTGGGGTTTTCACGGCTTTTTTTGGATTCCACTTGCCCCTGTCGGTAGCTGTGTAGCATATGGTCTGCTGGGCTCAAAACTGACACCAAAACAGTTTTTAACCCTATACTCCCTTATCACTTTCAAGACTGACTTACAACTTATAAACCCTAAGCACTTTCACCCGAAACCCTAAACCCTATAAACCCTATATAAACCCTATATAAACCTATAAACCCTATAAACCCGATATAAACCCTATATATAAACCCTATAAACCCTAAACCTATAAACCGTATAAACCCTATCAACCCTATAGACCCTATAAACCCTAAACCCTAAACCCTTTAATTCAACCCTAAACCCTAAACCGCGTCGATCTCCAGAAAGAGATATTCATACGAATCATATTGAGCAGAATTGCTGCGCCGGCTGCCCCCATCAATGTTTTTGTGGTTTTCCAAGCACATGCCCATTGCATGGGATCTAGGAGCTTCAACCCCTTCTCGTCAGACTATAAACCCCATTGAGCCTCCCAAGCTTCATTTTGCGTGATTACAGCAGAAGCAACCTCAGCAACTATGCCATTTCTTGGATTTTTTTGGGGGTCTATTGCAATATCCAGAGATCCTGTGGATATCCGAACAAGTTCCTTCTGGGGGTTCCCCCGGTAGGGTTTAGGGTTTAGGATGCAGCTTCGCCGGACTGGCAGATTCAGACTTCCAGGGCTCCCCCCCAAGTCTTTTGCTGATTGTCCTTTGAATTGGGCTTTGGGGTCCTGGGGTTGCCCCAAAACCCAGCCTATCAGGCAGCAACTAGCTGCAAAGGCAGGTTTGGACTTGCACCCCCCTAAAAACGCGAAACCCTTAGGTTTACGGTTCTTTCTCAAGAACACCTGAAGGTTTCGGGAGGGTTCAGGGTTTAGGGTTTAGGGTTTAGGGTTTAGGGTTTAGGGTTTAGGGTTTAGGGTTTAGGGTTTAGGGTTTAGGGTTTAGGGTTTACGGTTCTGTGAGTTGCGGTCCCTCTTGTTGGGTGTCCCGTAGATTTTCTGGCTCGAATAATTATGGCAAGTAGCCCCAACAACGGGCCCCTGTCACCCTGAACCCCAAACCCCAAACCCCAAACCCCAAACCCTAAATCCCAAACCCTGAACCCTAAACCCCAAACCCTCAGTTGGGGAGCCTACCAGGTGGACGTGAAGGTGACTTTGAGGGTGGGCGCCCTACGGGTCTTCCAGGCGATTGGGCCCGCCAGCACGTGCTGTTTCTTTGGGGGTGGGCGCGGCTCGGTTTTTTAAGGAATTAGCGTTTAGGGTTCTAGGGTTTCGGGTGTCGGGTTTCGGGTTGAAGGGCGGGTGGGTAGATTTATGCTTTAGGGTTCATGGCAAGCAACTCCGCCGGCACCGCTGCCCGTCCCCAAAGCGTACAAAGCCTAAACGGCCCTACAAAGCCGAGCCCTTGGCCAACACCTTAGAAAGCCTCACCTGAAACATGTGATACCCCTACCAATGTCTCGACTGTAAGTTCAGGCAGTAACATCAGAGCTGTGAATCGGAAAGAACCCTAAACCTGAGCCCTGAACCCTGAACCCTAAACCCGGAACCCTAAACCCTAAACCCTTAGCTGGTCCTAATAGCAGCCACAATCGCATTTACGCACTTCAAGACAATCTCATGGTTCCTGATATCATCGTGACTTAGGGCGGTGTAAGGGAGCGGCACTCAAGGGCCCACCTTCGCCCCGAAAACATGCTTCCCCCCCGAGAAAGACTCTTCATGTGCCTTAAATGATAAGGGCCTCCCCGACCCCCTCTGGATCCTTGTGTGACGAAACATAATATGTTGATAGATAGATAGATAGATATATATATATATATATATATATTAATATGTATGCTTTACACATATATATATATACACATACATACATAAATGTACGAATTCTAAAGGTCACCTCCCCCTCCGCCCCTCTGCCCTCCGAGCTTTGAGACCCCAGCCTGGCCCGCAGGTGAGCCGCCTGATCGGCGACACCCTGGGCATCGAGGAGGCCCGCATCGACCCCCACCAGCTGAAGCTCCACCTGGGGAACGTGGCCAGGCACCTTGTTGGTGTTTGGGGTTTAGGGTTTAGGGTTTGGGGTTTAGGGTTTAGGGTTTTTAGGGTTTAGGGTTTAGGGTCTTTAGGGTTTAGGGTTTAGGTTTTAGGGTTTAGGGTTTAGGGTTGTTGACAGTCTGCACGCATGAGGGGGGCCATGCAGACATGCACATGTCTTGATTCTTGGCGCCTAGGGTTTGAAGTCTTCGGGCTTAAGTTTGCAAAAAAAAACTTGAAACGACTCATGCTTATAGGGATGAACAATAAGAAGCCAGCTGGCAACCCTCTCTTTTCCTTAGCCTTCTCACAGATCCATCATAGCAAGCCTGTTGCTTTCTCGCATTCTTTCGCTCTTGGATTGCATTTCCGCGCTATGCAGCGGACAGAACTGCAGTTCGCGTAGTGCGAAGCACTTGAAACTAATCACTATCCTGGCCTTCACAGAAAAGCTCCCAAAACCCCGAATCTCAACTAACTACGGGGGTTGAGGACCTCTAGGCCCCGGAAACCCTGAAACCCTGAACTCTGAACCCTAAACCCTAAACCCTAAACCCTAAACCCTAAACCCTAAACCCTAAACCCTAAACCCCAAACCCTAAACCCTAAACCCTATTCAGGGTTTAAACCCTGCACCCCTCAACCCAAGTCACACAGCCCGAAGGTGCAGCTCCCCGGGCTTCGTCAAGAACTTCTCCGTGGCTGCGTGAGAAGATTGGGGTTTAGGGTTTAGGGTTTAGGGTTTAGGGTTTAGGGTTTAGGGTTTAGGGTTTAGGGTTTAGGGTTTAGGGGGTTCAGGGTTGGGGGGGTTCAGGGTTGGGGGGGTCATGGGCTTTGCTCGCGTTTTGGGGTGCATGTTAGGGTTTTCGGGGTTCAAGGCAAACACGGCACCCGTTTTGGCACTCCTCAAAGCCCACACACCCTAAGCCGTCAAGTCCCGAAGCCTACACGCCTTGTGGGAGCTTCCGAAAACCCAGGTGATGGTCGACCCTGGGCGCAGCACACTTTTCCCAAGGCCCTGGCGGGCCGGGGACTCATTCGGGCCCTGCTTCCGCGACTCAGCTGCGGATCAAGGTTTAGGGTTTAGGGTTTAGGGTTTAGGGTTTTGGGCGAAGGCCCCGTTTAGACCCGCGGAAGATCCAATTCGCACCTCTGCGTAGACCCTTGGAGTTGCAAACGCTTGAACAACGCCTCGGCAGCCGGGCTGGCCCATTGCGGGGTGTAGCGGACGAAGGAAGGCCAAGTCAATGTGTCACTTGCTGAAGCACGGCGCACGTCGCGAGTTCAGGAGGGAGGAGGGTTTGGGGGGGGTGGGGGGGGGTTGGGGATTTTGAAGGGGGTCGCAAAGGTCGTCCGGGCGGCGGCGGGTCCAAGGATGGTTCCGACAGGTCCCACGCGGAAAGGGAGGGGGGGGGTTTAGGGTTTAGGGTTTAGGGTTTAGGGTTTAGGGTTTAGGGTTTAGGGTTTAGGGTTTAGGGTTTAGGGTTTAGGGTTTAGGGTTTAGGGTGATCTCTGACCTGGGGGTGTTTGTTCTAGACTTCGCCTCGGCCAGAAGCCGGGGCGGATTGCTTTTGGAAGTCCAGTGCAGTTGTTTCAAGCTTTTGTAATGCCCCTTTTGAGTTGTGTTCATCGAAACCAATCCTTGAGACTCCAGCTCCCGAAGCCTCAACAACCTGAAGCCCTAAACCCTAAGCCCTAAACCCTAAGCCCTAAACCCTAAACCCTAAAACCTCAATCCCTAGCTCCGAAGGCCCAAAGCCCGAATGGAATGAGTCCATGCTCCAGGTGACCAGGAGGATCTGGAGCTTGGGCAGGAGCTCCTGCTGCGCTGGGTTTCGGGTTTGGGCTCTTATGCTTGGGCTTGGTACTTAGGTTTATGTTGTGGGTATAGACATATCCCCCCCACCCCCCTACCCCCCCCAAGCAAACCCAAGCCCCAAACCCTAAACCCTAAACCCAAAACCCTAATCCTGAACCCAAGCACCCAAGCGCCTCAACCCCACAGCCCCCCGGAATCTCAGGCGCGTATTATGCTACAATGATGTTATGTTGCCTTGTGTGATGTGATGTTATGTTATGTTATGTTATGTTATGTTATGCCGTGCTGTGCTGTGCTGTGCTGTGTTGTGTCGTGTCGTGTTGTGTTGTGTTATGTCATGTTATGTTATGGTTATGGTTATGGTTATGGTTATGGTTATGGTTATGGTTATGGTTATGGTTATGGTTATGGTTATGCTTATGGTTATGGCTATAGTTATGTTATGGTTATGTTATGGTTATGGTTATGTTATGGTTATCGTTATGTTATGTTATATTGTGTTATGTTATGTTATGTTCTGTTTTGTGACGTTACGTTATGGTATGTTTATGTTTATGGTTATGGTTATGTATGTATGCGATGTTATGTAATGTGATATTATGCCATGTTATGTTATGTTATGTTATGTTATGTTGTGTTGTGTTGTGTTGTGTTGTGTTGTGTTGTGTTGTGTTGTGTTACGTTGTGGTTATGTCATGTTCTGTTTTGTTATGCCATGTTATGTTATATTATTTTGTGGTATCTTGGGTTCTGCCATATTGTGTTTAAGTATGCAACTGTATGTTTTGCGATGCTATATTGTGCTTTTGTCTGTTCTACCACCATGTTATACTATGTTATACTATGTTATACCAGGTTATACCATGTTATGCTCTGTTATACTATGTTAGACTATGTTATACTATGTTCTGCTACGTTCTACTATGCCATGTCATATCATACCAGGCTTGTGTGTATTTTTTTCCAGACTCCCAAAGAGCGATTACAGGAGGACCTCGAGCCCGATGGGAAGGAGGAGACGGAGGAGACCCTAACGACCCGAATCCCTGAGTCCACAGCCATGTGGTTTAGGGTTTGGGGTTTGAGGTTTAGAGTTTCCGAAACCCCTAAACTTCGCCCGATGCAACTCGGGTCGGCCAAAACCCTAAACCCTCAATGCGCAGCCAGCAGCTAGAGTTTTTGTCGCTCGTGCTGGGGGTGGAGCGTTTCTCATTTCAGGCTTTAGGCCCTCTTTGAACGAGAGAGGGCACCCCCTTTTGGTGTCTAGGTAGCCCAGATCCCAAAACCTTAACTAAGCTCTTGCCCCTAAACCCTAAACAACCCTAAACCCTAAACCCCAAACCCTAAACCCTAAACCCTAAACCCTAAACCCTAAAACCTACACCCTAAACCCTAAACCCTAAACACTAAACCCTAAACCCTAAACCCTACACCCTGAACCCTAAACCCTAAACCTAAACCCGAAACCCTAAACCCCAAACCCTAAACCCTAAACCCCAAACGTTGTTCTTCCCGGAGGCGCACCCATGGCAGGCTTGCCTGACGAGCTGCTGCTCCTTGCAGGGCCAGGCACCGAATCCCCTGACCGGGCTCCGACCGCTGCGGTCGATGACGCCTTTGGCTTGGGCATGGCACGCTTAGGTTTTAGGGGTTTAGGGTTTAGGGTTTAGGGTTTAGGGTTTTTTGGTTTTGGGGTTGAGGTTTGAGGGGACGGATTTTTCCTCCGACAGTTGTACCGTAGCTACGTCCAAGTTTTAAGCACTGTGGTTGCCCAATTAAGACATAATGGGCACGAAGCAGTGCCCCCATGCGCCCTCACCCCTAAACCCCAACAGAACCCGGTGCGAATCCTAGGTCTGAGAGCGTCAGCCTCTCCGACGTCCGGCTGCCAAAGCCCAGCTTCTGCGAAGTCTCTTTCTGGGCCGTCCAGGAGCGAGAGTTCAATGCCAGGTTCCTGTTGAGAGTTGGGGATGACTGGCCGCTGGGTTGGACTTGGAGAAGCCTTTCGGGTTTTAATCCCCTCCCCCTAGTATTACACCCCCCCACTACCCCCCAAGACTAAATATCCATGCCACATACTCTAATATGACTATAATTGGGGTATTTACTGCCAGGGGGTAGGGGGGGGTTTCATATTCGGGGGAAGGGATTATTCGGGCTGAAAGCCTAGAAGTACTGTGATTTCGATTTCGAGTTCGACAGTCCAATAACTCAGGTACCACAAAGTCACAGCAAGACCGAGCCACGCACACCCACGAGCCTGACTGCCGCAGAGCTTGTGAACTCACGGCCACCTCGATCTTCGCATGGGACAACTGTGCTCCTGCAGCCAGAGACACCCATGATTTCCAGATATGGGACACGCACACCGGGAATTTTTATAGTTGTGTCGGAGCATCCTTGCGTGCCAGAAGCCGAAGGAAAGCAATCAGATTTTCTGTGGAAGATGCTCAATCTATACGGACTCCTCCTCCTCGATCCAATGTCGGCCCGATACCCGTGTTCCTCACCAGGGAGATCTGGACAAAGAGGAGCAGCGCGGGTTTCTGAATTTGCGGGCCCGCGTCAACCGCTTTGGCCCTGAGCACGCTGCCAAATGCAGTTGCTAGTAGCTCAGAGTCAGCACAGCTACAGTGGGCCAACCTGGAAAACCAGACCTACGCCCAAAGGTGGACCAGATGTGCCCGTCGCGGCCCAGAAGCTGCTCCCTCTACTTGCGCTCTGCGCCACCGCCTCACGCGTTGCGCCGGCGCGGTGTCCATCAGCTCCGGCTCCAAGAGGAGCACAGGGGCACAGAAGGGGGTGCGTTGTTGGTGCTTTTGACAGTGTTTCCGTGAGTTAGCATCAAAGAAAACGACCCTTCATGGGCACTTCATGGGACAAGGAGTACTAGCACCCGGAACCTACAACTCACTCCCTTTCACCCTGCTGTTGTATTCGCCACGGCAAACGGAAGCCTGCATTCACGTTCGGGCCCCCCTAACTCTCACAGGCTACCTTTATTGACAGGACCCCCCCACAAGGGCGTCGGTCTGTGTAAGGAAGGTGTCTTTGGAATGGAAACAAACGGCCGCTAGTGGCCGTAGACAGTTTTAAGCCTTGCGCGTCCAAAGTGATGGCGCCCGCCGACTGCCAACATGGTAGCCAACACCGAAAGATGCGAGTCGGACTCAGAGCAACAATCCGTATGGTAGTTGATCACAAATATCGGTTTCCCAAAATGACCCTATATTTCCTTCAAAAACGCATAGGAACCCAAGATGCTTTCCCAGAAGGACCTGCAGATCTACCCCCCATGTCATGCCCCCAGAAAACCCTAGCTACAGCGTATGGTTAGTATAAGGTTCTGAAGGGAGGGGGGTTCAAGGGGGGTATAAAGGGTTCCGAGTACTCCGCACAACTCCCTAAAACTCCCTAAGCTTTCCTAAGGTTACCTTAAACCCGACACCCGAAACCCGAAACCCTCCACCCTACATAAACCCTTAACCCTAAAGCCCGAGCCCTAGAACCCTAAACCCTATACTCGAAACCCGAAGCGCACACACACACACACACAAGCCTAAACCCCTAAACCCCTAAACCCCTAAACCCCCTAAACCCCTAAACCCCTAAACCGGCCCCACCCTGCTCTTCTCTGTGAAAAGCAAGAAAGCCCCCCTTGAGGGGGGATTGGGGGGTGAACCCTAAACCCTATAATATGAGAATAGTTTGGGTGGTTGGGAAAGGACTACATGCTAACGCAAGCGAGCGGCCCGGGTGCTTTAGCACCAGCGAGCTTCCCTTCTATACACCCCAAACCCCAAACCCCAAACCCCAAACCCCAAACCCCAAACCCCAAACCCCAAACCCCAAACCCCAAACCCCAAACCCCAAACCCCAAACCCTAAACCCTAAACCCTAAACCCTAAACCCTAAAGGCTTCCAAGTCGGAAATCGTGAATACCACCGCCGCCCTCAAGCGTCCGTTTCGTCAACCCGAAACCTATGCCCCAAGCCCCAACGCCTCCACCGTGAGCCCTGCATGAGCTGCTCTCCGCCTAAAGCACGACAGGGGAAACGCTCCCCACCCTAAACCCTAAACCCCTAAACCCTAAGCCCTCAAACCCTCAAACCCTTAAACCCTTCAACCCTTAAACCCTTAAACCCTTAAACCCGTAAACCCTTAAACCCTTAAGCCCCTAAACCCTTAAACCCCTAAACCCCAAACCCTAAACCCTAGTAAACCCTAGTAAACCCTAGTAAACCCTAGTAAACCCTAGCAGCCTTTGGGCGGCCATGGCCCTTGTAGCGATCTTGGTGGCGCTTGCTTGCCCGGTGATATGCCGTTGCATGACGCCTGGCCCCGATGAAGCAAAGGGTTTAGGTTTTAGGGTTTAGGTTTAGGGTTTAGGGTTTAGGGTTTAGGGTTTAGGGTTTAGGGTTTAGGGTGTAGGTTTCAGAGTCGAGGACGCGGAGCGTTGGGGTGTCGTCAGGGTGAACCCTCAAACCCTGAAAGTTGAACTACGAGCTACGAACCCTGAGCTGGCTACGTGACGGGGCACTATGAAGCCTGGCAGATAGGTTGTTTTGCCTGCAGGGTGTCGATTCCCCCCGACCTCTCAAGCCCTATGCCCTAGAAGCCTTGAAGCCCTGCAGCCCTAAAGCCCTGAACCCCCCAAGCGCGCAAACTCTCAAACCCAAAGCCAACCGTAGGAATCCTAAGCCCCAAATCCGAAGGTCCCAAGCCCGAGACCAAACGTTAGAAGTTGAAAGGTTTGAGTGTTTTGCAGGGTTTGACGAGGGGTCGCCCCCCCAAGGATGCTGCCGGACGTCGTGGGCATCAGCCAGCAGCTCTTTCGCCACCACCGCGTGCCCGAGGATATGTGGGTGGACGCCCCGTGTCTACTGCTCCCGACCACAGAGGAACGTGCAGCGGGTTTGGTGTAGGGCCCCAAGCCCGTTCGTCAGGCTTTTGGGGTCTAGGATTGGAGGCCTTGGGGCCTTTTCGGGGTCAGGCCCTAAACCCTGAACCCTAAACCCTCAACCCTCAACCCTCAACCCTAAACCCTAAACCCTAAACCCTAAACCCTAAACCGCAGCTCTGATCCCCAAACCTTGGGCCCTTGACAGCACCTCTCTTGGAGGAGATCGCGCAGATGCCCTCCAGGGAGCGGGAGCACCGGGCCAGGTACTACCTGCCCCAGAGCCGCGCTAGAATGTGCGCTTTTTCGTTGTGGGGGGTGGGGGGGTGGGGGGGGGGTTGGGGGTATAGAGGAGTTTAGGTCAGAGCGTATGGCTTTGTGGCTCTTGTGCTTTTTCGTTGTGGAGGGCTGGGGGGGGGGGTGGGGGTATTAGAGGAGTTTAGGTTGGGATGTACCCCCCTATACTAACAGTCCTTAATAGGGACTATAGTACCCCCCCCCAATAGAATCCCTATGTAGGACCATCAGTGTAGGGGGAACATCCCAAAGCTTAGGGGTTTGGGGTTTAGGGTTTAGGGGTTAGGGTGCACCCCCAGAGTTTCGAGAGTTTAGGACACATAGCAAAGGACGTGAGAACTCTGAGTCGACGGGCATGGCACAAGCCTAAGCCCTAAACCCTAAACCCTAGCCCTAAACCCTAAACCCTGAACCCTAAATTTAAGAGCCTCCGGCTGAAGCCGCCGACCCCGCAGGAGAACAAGTTTAAGGTTTGGGGTTTGCGGTTCCTGTTGGGGGGGGGGGGGTGGGGGTTGGGGGGGTGGGGGGGGTGGGGGGGGGTGGGGGGGGGGGTGGTGGGGTGGGGGGGTGGGGTGGGGGGTGAGGAAGGGGGGGGGGTAGCGGGGGGGTAGGGGGGGGGGGGTACGGGGGGGAGGGGGGGGGACCCCTCCTTTTCCCATCCAACACGCCGCCAGTCTCGGCAGACCCTAGACCCTGAACCCGGAACCCTGAGCCCTCAACCCGAAACCCTAAACCCTAAACCCTAAACCCTGAACCCTGAACCCTAAACCCTATAAACCGTAAACCCCACTGTCGCAGCTGCGGCCCGATTGCTCCAGCCCGGAATGTCTATCTTTCAGTCGGCCAAGAATATGGCATTATAAGGCCTTAAACCCCTTTTATATAAGCCCCAACTCCAGCACCTTAAGGAAATACCTAGTTGCCAGGGCACCTGAAGCTCTGAAGTTGGTTCAAGCGAGGTCTGCTGTGCTGCTGACCTACGGGGCCACGCTTGCGGTGGGCACGACCGTCATGACAGTTGGTCCTGCAATCTGCGGGGACAGCCGTAATGCTTACGAGCCCATGAACAACAGCATCTCTGATGACGAGGACTCGGACAGTTCGCGGACAGGCAGCGTCAATCTCCCTTGGAATCCGTACGAAGCCTCTAAGCCCTGGATCCTAACACCCGCAACCTTAACGAGCCATGCAAAAACCCTGTTAAGCCGGTCCCCAAAACCTGAACCAAACTAAGAGCTCGGCGGCCCAAAGTTTCAACCTCAGACTGCCACAGGTCAAGCCGTGGCGGGATCTCTAAGCGCGACCAGTCAGAGACTGCTGCTGGCCGCCGTGTTCGGGGCTAACCTCGGCTTTTGCTTAGCAGCGGCCGTTGCAACCTGGGACCGTTTAGGGGTCCTAGCGGGCCCTAAACCCTAAACCCTAAACCCTAAACCCTAAACCCTAAACCCTAAACCCTAAACCCTAAACCCTAAACCCTAAACCCTAAACCCTGAACCCTAAACCCTAAACCCTAAACCCTAAACCCTAAACCCTAAACCCTAAACTTCCGATGACTTCCTGGAGCCAAGGCAAGCCTCACAACGAACCGCCTTTCAAAGACCACCGGCCTGGACTGGGAGGTCTACTATCTCCTCTTCGCGCTGAACTGCGCGTGGCTGGTAGTGCAGGCTGCAGTTGCGGTGCTGCGGCTGCGGGGGCGGCGAACGTTTTCGCTCACTGTTTTCGCAGAATGCACGATTGCGGGCACATGGCCCATTTTCTCTGATGCGTACGATACGCTGAAGGACGTCCTTTTTGGTGCACTTTGTATCCAGTCGGAATACTGGCTGCTGAAAATCATCGGCGCCGTAAGCTGGATGTATCTCATACTAATTCACATGTATTTTGCACGCGATGACAACTGCGTAGCAGATCTCATCGCGTGCTACTTGTGCGTACTCCTGGCCCCAACCATGGCAGCAGATAGCGATGGCATCGCAGCGGAGGGCACTAACAGCTTCAACATCTGCAGCTGCTCCGCTGCAGCGGACACCTTCCTTCCGCTGCTCTACAAGCAGGCGGGCGAGTTTTCGAGGCTAACCAATGAATCCGAACAACACAGAACCTAGCATGTTATCATGATTCGGGAGGCAGACGGATACGCTAGGCCGAAGCTCATTCACTCAGGGCTGTCGGACGACGTCGGGTTTTCTGGAGCGGATCAAAGCGCCAAAAGCGCACCCTGCGCTTTCAGCTCAGGTGACGCCAACGAAGCGCCACTTGCTCTTGTACGAGAATGTTCCACAGGCATTTTTTGCCATCGTGCCTTGGCTGCGTCAGCGGCACACGCGGCTGTCGAGCCGTTTTTTATTCCTTGCAGTCCTGAGCTAATTGGACTGTATTTCGCTTGCTGCTTGCATGCGCGAAGCTGTCAGAACTTTCTCTTGCCTTCCGGAATGCACCGAATTACGCAAGCAAAGCTTGTGACTTGCTCTATCCAACCCAGCACCTTAAGCCTCCGCTTGAGGATTCCCCGCCTAGAAGGAAACCCGACAAGGCAGGCAACACCTAAGCCTATAACCCTGGAGCACAAAATCTTGGAGACATGCAAAAGCTGACCCGAAGCCCTGAACCCTAAACCCTTGGAACCCTAAACCCTTGAAACCCTAAACCTTTGAAACCCTAAACCCTAAACCCCTAAACCCCTAACCCTAAACCCTAAACCCTAAACCCTAAACCCTAAACCCTAAACCCTAAGCCCCAAACCCGTCTGAGGTGTACTTGTATTGGGAGGGCGGCTCCATCCTCGTCGCTCTGCTGAACCTGGCCATCCCAGCGCTCCAGATCTTCCTGACCTACACGCTGCCCCTGGGGCTTGGTTCTTCCTATTGCTGCTACTACCACGACCACGACCCATCACCACCACTAGTACTACTGCTACTGCTGCTACTACTACTTCTACTACCTCTACTACCTCTACTACCAATGCTACCTCTACTATCTCTACTGCTTGCTACTTACTGCTTGGTACTTTCTGCTTGCTACTTGCTGAACTACTTACTACTTCATACGACGACGACGATGACGACGACGACGCCACCACCACCACGACGACGACGACTACTACTACGACGCAAAGCGGGGCAGGGCTTGAGTTAAGTCCCTTGGGGTGTAGGTTATGTTGAAGGATTCCTGTTTTTGCTCTCTAGATTTCCATTGTGAGGATTTCATGTTCGCTGCATGTCTTCCATATGGAAATGTGCTTAAGGCTAGGGAGTCGCAAGAGCGTGCAAGGGCGAAGTGCAAGACTGTTTTAACAAAAGCAGCGGCCCTCGAATCATGAACGACTACATACATACAAGCATATTTTACGTACATATTTACCTGCATATTTACATGCATATTTACATACATATTTACATACATATTTACACACATATTTACATACATATTTACTTACATATTTACATACTTATTTGCATGCATACGTACCAAGCAAGCTGAAGAAGACAAGTAAAGCCCAGGTTCATGCCACTTCGGATGAAGGCTGGAGCGCATTTCCCCGAAGCCTTCTCGGACCCTTTCGGATGCCGCGATGTAACCCCCTCTTCTCCCCAAACGCATTCACACACACACACACACTTGAGGGGTTTAGGGTTTAGGGTTTAGGGTTCAGGGTTCAGGGTTCAGGGTGTAGGGTTTAAGGGTCAGTGTTAGTAGGTCTAGATTCCTTAGCGGGGCTTCTCGAGCAGGGCTTACCGACCTCCAGTCTGGTGGAGTCAGCTGCGACCAGGGAAGTGTTTTTGATGCCTGCTTCGATACGTTTCGAGCTGCTTCTGAGTCAGTTCGCGTTGAAAATTCATCCCCTAAACCCTAAACCCTAAACCCTAAACCCTAAACCCTAAACCCTAAACCCTAAACCCCAAACCATACACCCTAAACCTTAAACCTTAAACCCCAAACCCTAAACCCTAAACCCTAAACCCTAAACCCTAAACCCTAAACCCTAAACCCTAAACCGCTTGGTTGCGCGTACCTGCCGACTCCGCGCCGCCAGCCCATGAGCCGTCCATGACTTACTCTGCCATGTCTCATGTCGTTTGGTTTGACGGGAGACTGTAGGGTTTAGGGTTTAGGGTTTAGGGTTTAGGGTTTGAGGTTTAGGGTTTAGGGTTTAGGGTTTAGGGTTTGGGGTTTAGGGTTTAGGGTTTAGGGTTTAGGGCAAGGCCCCTAAGCTGTGGGGTATCGGTCACATGGGTGATGACCGTGTAATACAAGCAGCGGGCACCTTTGCTGCCAAGATTTGGCTTTGAATCCAGAGGTGAAGAGTCTTCTTCATCCTTGTGGCTGAAAGTCCGCCCTAACACCTGAGTAGCACCTAAACCCTAAACCCTAAACCCTAAAGCCTAAACCCCAAACCCTAAACCCTAAGCCCTAACCCTTGTATAGCTCACCAAGAGTGAGACCCCGCAAGGTGGCCCCATTCTTTGCAAAGAAGCTGGACCAAGCCACTGAGGATGGCAACGTGCTCATGGAGGACCCATCCCTAAGACCCTAACCCCTAACCCCTCTGTCCCCTAACCCCTGAACCTTCAACCCTAACCCTAAACGCTAATCCCTAAACCTTAAACCCTAAATTCTGAACCCTAAACCTCTTGGAGGATGTTTGGGTTCGGGGGGTTGCTGGGTTTTACGCTTTCCGGGGGTGATTTTTTCAGGTTTTCAGGGTTTTGTGGCTGAGTCGTGGCGTTGGGGCTGAGACCCTTGCGAGACGGAGGCCGGACCAGGGCCTCGATACTAACCCTCGCTTGGGCCCAGGGTCACAGGCCCATGAAGCCGATCCCCCCAAAGGGCTCATGGTGGCGCGGGTTCCGTCCCTCTGAACCACGAGCATCTCGACCAGAATGAACTCGGAAAAGGCCCTTATGAGCAGTGATTCTGTGGCTCTCGGCGTGACGATGACGAGGTGCAACAGTGATGAGAGTCTTGAGCAGGATCAGCTTAACGAATGCTGGGGATGGACACAACACGGAGACCTGCATGATCCTCGAACGCAAGCACTTCTTGCTGGAAGACCAGGAGCACAGCTCTTCAATCGCAACTTCGCGATTACCATCGCCCAATGATGATGATGATGATGGTGATGATGATGATGATGATGATGATGACGATGATGATGATGATGAGAAACAACAACAGAAGGCGGCACGCGAGACCATGCTCCGGCTGAACTAAGAAGTTGCAGCCAAACGCTGAACTCTCCTGGTCTCTGAACCCCCCCCCCCCCTCCCATTCTTGGGCGGGCCAAAATGCCCTTAGACTCAACCCTAAACCCTAAACCCTAAACCCGAGCCCTAAACCCTAAACCCTAAACCCGAAAGACCCTAAACCCGAAAAACCCTCAACCCTAAGAACCCCTGAGAGCTTCCCCAGAGGCGCGCGTCCTCCACGAGACGGAGCTGTGCGACGACCCCCAGCTCCTGGGGCCGGTCCTCCACAACTGCCGGAGCTGGCCGGGCACGGGCCGGGCACCCAGGGTTCAGAGGTTTAGGGTTTAGGGTTTGGGGTTTAGGGCTTGGGGTTTAGGGTTTAGGGTTTGGGGTTTAGGGTTTAGGGTTTAGGGTTTAGGGTTTAGGGTTTAGGGGAAGGTAGGGAGATGTTCGCAGGTTCTTTGGCAGCTGTTACTGGATCCAGCCTCGGTCCTTAAGTCAAGTCTGTCTCGGTCTGTGCTCTTGTCAGCCATTGCTGTGCTTGTTGGCCTTGCCCTTGCTGCTTAGGGTTTAGGGTTTAGGGTTCAGGGTTTAGGGTTTAGGGTTCTTGCAAGCTCTTGACGTGCCGACCATGTGAGTGGAATTCGCCTGAGCCGCTTGT
Organism: Symbiodinium natans; assembly: GCA_905221605.1. NCBI lineage: Eukaryota > Dinophyceae > Suessiales > Symbiodiniaceae > Symbiodinium > Symbiodinium natans. Next base: position 185,492 of record CAJNDS010002342.1, read on the forward strand.
CGGCCCGGCGCTGGGCCTCTTTACCCCCATATCCCCTGGTGATGCCAATGCGATACCTTCACTTGCGCTTATGAAGTTAGCCCTAAACCCTAAACCCTAAACCCTAAACCCTAAACCCTAAACCCTAAACCCTAAACCCTAAACCCTAAACCCTAAACCCTAAACCCTGAACCCTGAACCCTAAACCCTAAACCCTAAACCCTGAACCCTAAACCCTAAACCCTAAACCCTAAACCTGCAGCACTAAACCTGAAGAACTGAAGCCCCATGGAGCCCTTAGCCTCGCAGCCCAAAAGGCCCTCGACCCGAATTCCCATGCGCCTCCCAACTCAAAGTCCCAACTCTACAAAGACCCAACACAAGCCCACACCCAAAACAACAGACCCCCCCACCCCCCCCCCTCCCAGGTGGGGGTTTCCGAAAATAGGGGTAAGCTTCTTGGGGGGTCGCCTTAAAGGGATTCTATTCTATTCGGGGTATAAAAAGGGGTAGCCCTAAACCCTAAACCCTAAACCCTAAACCCTAAACCCTAAACCCTAACCCCTAAACCCCTAAGCCCGTGAACCATACCCCCATGTTGGGAACTTCCCAGGTATCCTGGAGCTGAAGTTTGCCGATGGCAAGCTGGGGAAGGCCGGTGCCGACGCGCTCGTGCAGGGCTTGGCAGGGCGGCTTGGCTGAGTTCTTAGCTTAGGGTTTAGGGTTTAGGGTTTAGGGTTTAGGGTTTAGGGTTTAGGGTTGAGGGTTTAGGGTTTAGGGTTTAGGGTTTAGGGTTTAGGGTTTTGGGCCAGGACTCGGGTCTTTTGTGCTCAGAGGCGCGTGGGGCGCACAGAGGGTGTCAAGATTCTTGTGGTTTAGGCTCTGAGGGTCTGTAGGTTTGGAATGTGACTGCGAACGCGCGCTTTCCGCCTCGGCGCCACCTCTAGGGCCTAGGGCTCAACCGGGAGCACGCCCTAAACCCTAAACCGTAAACCCTAAACCCTAAGCCCTTCTTGAAACGACAGATGATGTAGCTTTAGGCGTCAGGAGGTCACTGGGTGGGGATCCACAGGACTTGAACTTGGAAGTCAACCCCAAACCCCTAAACCGTAGTGCGGACTTTTTTTGCACCATGTGTTCATGTAGAATATAGTTGTATGTTGTATTGAGACATCGGCTGGTATCTATCAGGTTCGCCTTAAAACTCGCTTTAAGCCGAATAATGGGCTGGTTTGTGCTATCCGACCCCGTACCGGCTTTAAACCAAGCTTAAGCCGGTTCCGATTCCATGCAACAGGCGAGGCCTGTATATTGAGGATTATGCATGCCATACTATGTTGGAGGTTTCCGAAGAAGGGGGTACCTTACTCTGGTCCTTATTAAAAGGGAATCCTACTATTTGGGGGTTTATATTCAGGGTCCCTGATCTTCGTAAACGCCCCATGTAGTACATATTTCGTTATATAGATATGATGTCATATAGACGACATACTATTCATCATGACATATGACATACTGCATACTACATATATGCCATATGCAATAAACAACGTATTGTATATTTACATGGCGTTATATATATACGTTGTAGAACATGTGTCATCAAGAATGGTATGTATTATATAATCTGTTTATATATTGTTTCTAGTATCTTGTATCTTATCTCCACGCACAGACATATGTGTATTATATATCACATATAGGTAGATGCACCCTTTTCTGTGTGATCTTGTAACATTCGTAGTAATATACATGATACATAAATATCAACAATTAAATAAATCGATAGATCAATAAATATATACACATAGTTTCCATATTCTGTTCTCGAACTCATATGTGTATATATATATATATACACATGTTCTCAATGTGCGTGTTTTTGTAATCTATTCCTCTTCACCATTTTCTGTTTATTGCACCGTGCATACTGTATGTTCTATGCTCTATTGTACACCATTCGTTATGATGATTATTGCTATTATTATTGTTATTATTTTTGTTATTATTATTGTTAGTAGTACTGTGTTTATTCTCATTATTATTCTCATTTTTCTTATTATAATGACTATTATTATTATTGTTGTTAGTATTTAACTTATTCTCATTCTTCTTCTTCTTCTTCTCGTTCTTCTTCTTCTTCTTATATACATGCGTAACAGGTTCCCGACTATGTATCACCAGTTTGTTCCTTGACAAGGCGCGAGCAGCTCCTGAAGGTGCACCTGGACCTCGGTGGCCGCTGGCCTTCGAGAGCCTTTGTGTTTTTTTTTTTTTTGTTTGTTTGTAGGGTTTAGGGTTTAGGGTTTAGGTTTGGGGTTTGGGGTTTAGGGTTTAGGGTTTAGGGTTTGGGGGAGGTTGCCAAAGATCTAATGCCACTGTATCAACGGCCCCCTTGTGCAGTTCACGGTGTGCTTGAGTTACTGCGTCTTCAGCTCCACGTTCTTTCGTTTTGGGGTTGAGAGCACTTTTAAGAGTTTAGGGTCTCGGGTTTGCAGGTTTCAGAGTGTATGGCTTCCTTCGTCCCTTGAGGTTCCACACGATGTTGCTTCTGGCAACTCTTGGTCCCATTCCATGAGCCCCTGACGCCTAATTTTGCAGAACCTGCACCCCAAAAACCCCGCACCCTATGACTCCCAAAATACCGACCCCTAAACTCTAAACCCACAAGATCCCAAGACACCCCAAATCCGACATTCCAAGCGCCAACTCTTGAGTCCTCAACCAGAGCACCGAACCTCGATGCCGAAACCCCAAGACCCTGGAACCCCAGAATCCCAGAACTCTAATCAAAAAAGTCATCAAGATTATAGTCGTAATAAGAAGAAGAAGAAGAACCCTACATCTATAATCCTAGAAGCCAACGCCCTTAACCCAAGTCTCAGGCCCTCGTAGGTCGTTTAGAGTTTGGGGCTCTTGGATTTGGGGCTTAGGGTTTTGTGGAGCCCACCTAGAGTAGCTCATGGAGTAACGCAGCATAGCTCTTATCGAGCACTTCAAGGCGCGTATGTAGAAGGTTTGTAGGTCCAAGCTTTGAGATTCTAGGGCTAAACGCTAAACCCTAAACCCTAAACCCTAGGCCCTTCACCCGCAGGCAATGGCTTGGGGGACGACTTCGCCGCGGCGCTGGGGGACGCACTCGCAAGGCGCTCCTTGTGGGGGACAGTCTTCAGGGCCAGGTGCGTGAGTTTTTTACTTAAGCCCTCAGTTTTTTGCACTGATTGTATTATTCTTGGTTGGGGGGGGGGGAGGGGGGGGGCGGGGGTTGGGAGGGGGGGGGGGGGAGACAGTCGTGGGGCATGGTTTGGGGGCGTCGAAACCGTTAACATGTAGATACACAAGGCCATCACAAACCCACCGTCTTCATTTGTCGGGACTGTCCCACCATCTGCTTGCCATCAATCCGGCCTTTTTTTCTTCCCGTGCTTGGATAGTGCATGCGCATTCCAAGTCACAGCAGGGTGTTCACCATACTGAGCATCGATCCATCCTACTACGCAGCTGCGGACGAATCCGAAACGCAATTTCCTTTCAAGAATGGAGTATTGATGAAACCCTTATGCAGAATGCCAAAGTGCTTCGGCGATGCGCTTCGTATAACAAGGACATCTGCTAAAGACCAGAACGCGAGCAGAGCTCACAAGGACGAAGTTCAGGTATGCCCCCAGGCACAACCACTGACGCCATGGTTAGCCCCAGCGTCCATCTAGGAAGCCTTCTTGGAGGTTCAGAATGTATTCGCAACGTAAACTGTAGGTAGAATTTATTGTAATTGGGCTGTGAGTACTTTTATGATCGGGTTGTACGTGCATGGACCACCAAGTCAGGACCAGGGAGTTCTTTTCTGCCTGAAGCGTAAAAATGTGCTGTTGTTTTACAGCCGAGCTCCCTAAATCACAATTCATTCAGGGACGGTAACAAGCCTAAAGCCTAAGCCTATTGGAGTCTCTGGGAGGTGTCCGCACCTCGACGACTTGGTGATTTCCCTGGATAACAGTGATGTTGGGTGTGCTGGGGCCCGACACCTCGCCGGAAGCCTCGCGAGGCCTCCAGGGAGCCCCCGAAGCGCCCTGCCAAGCCCACCCTCCACTTTAGGGTCTTTTAGCGTTAAAAAACCCATTTCGGGTTTAGGGTTTGTTAACGTTAAAAAACCCTAAACAGCAACCAAGCCCCTGGGCCCTGAGCCCTAAACCCTACCAAGTGGTCTTCGTACTTATGACCAGATAAACAACCGTACTTAGAACCCGAGTACAAGCACCAAAGCCATGTTAACATGGCCAATACTTGGTTTAAGATGTGCAGCCTAGAAGTGCCCATGAACTTCCAAGTAAGTCCGAACCCAGAGCTCCACAAGACGGGCGGGGTCAAGCGTTTGGGGTGGAAGGGTTTAGGGTTTAGGGTTTAGGGTTTAGGGTTTAGGGTTTAGGGTTTTAGGGTTTAGGGTTTAGGGTTGAGGGTTGAGGGTTTAGGGTTCTGGGTTCGGCTCAGTTCTTGTTGTTTAAACAGGGCCCTGGCCTCCACAGAGTCCTCACACCCTGAACCCTAAACCCTAAACCCTAAACCCTAAACCCTAAACCCTAAACCCTAAACCCTAAACCCTAAACCCTAAACCCTGAACCCTGAACCCTGAACCCTGAACCCTGAACCCTGAACCCTAAACCCTACACCCTGAACCCTAAACCCGAAACCCCAAACACCCGAACCCTACTTCTTGGCCCGGAGCTGCCGAAGCAGGTGCGATCGGCTGGCAAAGTTGGAGCTGAGCCTGGCCGGCAGCTTCGCCTCAACCCGGGCCTGCAATTCTAGGGGGTACTTGAGGGTTTAGGGTTTAGGGTTTGGGGTTTAGGGTTTCGGGTTTAGGGTTCAGGGTTTGGGGTTTGGGGCTTGGGGTTTTGGGGGTTTAGGGTTTGGGGTTCAAGGGGGCTTATGTAACCCAAGGTTCCCCAACACCCCCCCACTACTCCCTGAGGCTCCCTAAGATTGTTGAAGGGTTCCTAGCCCTCGGTGAAACCCCCTCCCGTAAGGACCCTATAATCCAAACTGGTTAGAAACTGGGGTGCGTAGGGTTTAGGTTTTGGGAAAGGTTATTTATAGGGGTGAAAAGGTTATATATAGGGGATAGAAGAGACCGACCCAAGAATTTCATTCCCTTCTACAACATTCTGAAGACGCCCTGATATAATAGGTAGTGGTAGATAGTAGAACTAATGATGATCGCGGCAAGTAATACTGCCAACAGCGAAAAAGTATTTATAGCGTTAGGAACCTATTGGTGCTTAGTAGGGAATGAGGGAACTGGGAACCTTATATCCCCCGTATATACCCTTGAAGGCCTAATTCCCTCACTCTCCACGGAGTACCAGTAGTGTAGGCCCAACTTGGGGTGTGACTGTCAAGGCAACAGCCTAAGCGATGAGGGCGCCAATGCGCTTGGAGAGAGGTTGGCGAGGCCTCTTGGTAGTTCAAGAGTGTGCAGGGTTTGTGGTCTAAGGTTTAATTACCGTCTAGGGTTTGGGGCCTGGGGCGGGGGACAGGGGTTCTTACAGCATAATTGTATCATAGTTATATAGGGACCATAAGGGAATGCTCTTCGCAATTCTTCCGACACCTATATTGCACGCATCAGGGCAGTTGCTTGGCTTTCCGTGTGTGGGTTGTCTTGTGTTCTGTGCGTGTGTCAGGACCCTAAGCCCAAGTCCCGGCACCCTAAACCCTAAACCCCTGAGCCTAAACCCTAAACCCTAAACCCTAAACCCTAAACCCTAAACCCTAAACCCTAAACCCCAAACCCCAAACCCTAAACCCTAAACCCTAAACCCAAAACCCTAAACCCTAAACCCTAGCACCAGTCCGTTGGCAGTCGCAGGTTCGGAGTTCAAGATTTCAGTGCCGAAGCACAGACCCCAAACCCTAAACCCCCAAGCCCTAAGCCCTGAGCCCCAAAAGCCCTCAACCCTCTTCCCTAAACCCTCAACCCTAAATCCTAATCCCTAAACCCTAAACCCTAAACCCTAAACCCTAAACCCTAAACCCCAAACCCCTAACCCTCACCCTGAAGCTCCGACCCTGGTGCCTTTTCCAGCTGCCGGAGCCTGCGGGAGCTCATCGTCCGGCTGTCTGGAAATGGCATCTCCGCCAAGGCCCGGAGTGGCCAGGATTTGTTTGGGGTTGTTTAGGGGTTGTTTCGGGCTGTTTTAGTTTTTCAGGTTTTTTTAGTGTTTCTTTATGGGTTTTAGGGTTTTAGAGTTGTTTAGGTTTTCAAGGGTTTCTAGGGCTTCTTCGGGCTTCTATTTTTGACATCGTTTTTTCAAATAATAATTTTTTGCTTCATTTTTGTCAGTTTTTTTTTTCTAAGGGTTTTCGGGTGTTCGAGCTAGGTTTTACCGTATGACTTTTGACCGAAGCAAGGCTGCAGAGGTTCATCGCTGGGATGTGTAGCAGCCTTGCTCTGAAGGGCGCCACCACCGGCTCTAGGAGGGAAACCCGAAACCCTAAACCCTGAACCCTAAACCCTAAGCCCTAAGCCCTAAGGCTTAGGGCTTAGGGTTTAGGGTTTAGGGTTTAGGGTTCAGGGTTTAGGGTTTCGGGTTTCGGGTTTAGGGTTTAGGGGCCAGCCAGATTTCAAGGTCCAGGGTTTCTTAGGCAAAGCACGCACGCCCTGAAGTTTGCCTTGCGGCTGTGCCAAGGCTGCCAAAACCCCAAAACCCCAAAACCCCAAAACCCCAAAACCCCAAAACCCCAAAACCCCACAACCCCTTTAGAAAATGCAAGAAATACTCATAAAACAAAATGAAAGCCTGTGCCAAGGCTGCCAAAGAGCTTGTTGCGCATCTCTCGAGGCCGACGAGTGCGATCCCCGAAGCATATCTACATCCCCATTGGGAATTATTTTGTATTTTGTTTTTATATAACACCCAAGAGGAGATTAAAAAATACTATTTAAAAATTGTTAAATTAAGGTTCTAAGGGGAGTATAGAATAAACATGAGGAGCGAGCGTTTTCTTGCCACAGGTTCAGGAGGTCGCCTTGATGGTTTTAAGTATCCTTCTCTCTTGCCAGGAGATGGGATTGACTTAAGGATTGTTATGGATGCATGGGGTTCTTCAGATGCTTGGAAGTGCGCGTTGCGATTCTCACGCTTGCCGCTTTTGCTCCCGGGCGACAAACGCCCACCATGCCCACACCCACACCCACACCCATAAACCCTGGCCCTAAAACCTACACCCTTTGCCCCTAAACCCCCAGACCCCAACCCCTAACCCCTGCTCGCAGGTGTGATCGGCTTAGCGGGCTGCACCTGGATTTGATCCTGGAGACCTTAACGGATGAAGGGCCGATGGGGCAGCCGGAGGAGCCTTCGAGGCCCTGAAGTGAAAAAATGGTGCTCAAGAAGCTATACTCATACGCATATAGGCACACACACACAGAGTCTCAGAGTGCATACATACATACATACATACGTACATGTGTATATATATATATATATGTGTGTGTGTGTGTGTGTGTGTGTGTGTGTGTGTATGTGTGTGTGTATGTGTGTATGTGTGTATGTGTGTAGTATCTACATTTATATGAACAGAGAGAGAGAGAGAGAGAGAGAGAGAGAGAGAGAGAGAGAGACAGAGAGGTGTGTGTGTGTGTGTTTTGCTGGTCTTGCCTTTGTTGTCGTTTAGGGAGTTGGGAGTTCAATCCGCCATGTCGCAACACTCCCAAACCGGACGGCCAAGAAGAACATTCCAAAGTCCAAGCTCCCAAGCACCCCAAGCGCCCGAACAGCCCCAAAGCCCTAATTAAACGCCCCAGAAGCCCCGAAGCCTACACCGGCCTATTAATGAGGACACGCGACTCGTACGATGTGCGAAAACGCACAGTACGGAAACACTGACAGCGATGTTCCAAAACCGATGCATTGGGCTTCCGTAAGATGAGAGCAAACTCCTGGACCCCGGGTTTTGAGGAGTTTAGGCTCTAGGGGGTTTAGCGAGTCTCAGGGGGTTTTAGGGGGGCTTTCGGTGGGTTTAGGGGGGCTTTAGGGGGGTTTGGGGGGGGTTTAGGGGGGTTTCGGGGGTTCAGGGTTTAGGGTTTAGGGTTTAGGGTTTAAGGTTTAAGGTTTAGGGTTTAGGGTTTAGGGTTTAGGGGTTCAGGTTTAGGGTACACCGGCGCGGCCAGTTTGGATCTGGCGCTCTCGGACGACAGCCCTGGATCCCCGCCCGCCCTGCTGACGGAGTATCTGGCAAGGCACTTCACTAGCCCTAAACCCTAAACCCCCTAAACCCTAAACCCTAAACCTTATACAGGATGGTTCAGAGTTGAGGATGGTTTTCATATTATACGTGTTTCAGGTTTTAGCAGCCCAGTTTTTAATTTTTAGATGGGTGTTCAGGGTTCAGGCTCCACGTGCTAAGGGTTTTTACTTGCAGAGGTTTTATAGTACTTCCAGGTCTAGGGTTGCGTGTTTTTAAAAACAAGTGTTTAAGGCTTGAGGGTTTTAGTGTGTTGGAGTTTGGGGTTCAGTGTTTTTGGTTGAAGGGTGTTTTCAGGTTCATCATTTCCTCAGGTTGAGAGGTTGAGGTGAGGGTCCTTTAATGGTTCAGGGTTAAGGGGTTCACTGTCTGGGTAGAAGGTTGAAGCCTAAACCCTCGCACCTTTCACAACGGAAGGTTGCGCCAACTGCAGTCGCTGGTGCTGATGCCTGGCGCGTCCGGCAAGGAGGCATGCGACATGGGGATGTTTCCAAAAATATGTATAACCCCAATGACCCTAAACCCTGAACCCTAAACCCTAAACCCTAAAGCCTAAACCCTAAACCCTAAACCCTAAACTATACTCCTTGTTCAAGGAACCTCCAGGAACAACACCCCCTATATACTTTGGAGAATCTCTACCGCTTGGGGTTTATGGGGTTTCTGGGCCCCCAAAAGCCCTGCAAGGCAATTCCTCTGGGGCACCCCAAATTAAGTAGCCAAACCCTACATCCGACAAGTCCCCAAAACCCCTTAAAGCCCCGAAAGCCCCAAAAAAGCCCTCAGCCCCAGTATTGCAGAAACCCCTCACTAGAGTAGAGCCCTGCAAAATCCTGTAGAACCCCCAAAACCCTCTAGACCCCTTCAAACCGTATAGAGCAGAACCCTAAACCCTAAACCCTAAACCCTAAACCCTAAACCCTAAACCCTAAACCCTAAACCCTAAAGCATCCCTAAAGCCTAAAGCCTAAACCCTAAACCCTAAACCCTAAACCCTAAACCCTACGCCCTACACCCTACGCCCTACACCCTACACCCTAAACCCTAAATCCTAAACCCTAAACCCTTGAAACCCTGCACAACCCTGAGGCCGCCCCGAAACCCTACCCCCGTCCTCGCGACGCCCGCCAAGGAGCCGGGCCTCGACCCCCGCGTGCTCCACGTGCCAGAGCTGAATGCTGGGTTTAGGGTTTAGGGTTTAGGGTTTAGGGTTTAGACTTTGTGCAGAGTTCGAGGAGTTCGGGGAGCTTGGGGGGTTTTGGGGGGTTTGGGAAGTTTGGAGAGTCTAGGGCTGAGGGGCTTGTGGTTGGGCTTTTATTTTTTAAATTTTAGTTTTGTTTTTATTGTTGTTTATGTGTTTTCGTCTTTGTCTTTATATAGGTTTTTAAAGACGATTGCTTCAGTAGAGCAGCACCGACACGTTCTGATCTACGAGCGTTCTCGTGGTCGCAAGCTCTCCGTGGAGCGTAGGTCCCAGGCCCTCTCAGTTAGCCTGGCCTTGTACTTCCTACACCCCAAAAAACCTAACCCCGAGCCCCAAGCCCACACTACAATGTCCATTTCGGGGGTTTGCGACAATCAGGGACCCCAAATCTAGACCCCCTAAATCGTAGGATTTCCTTATAGACATATTATACTATATTATATTATGTTTTATTATGATATATGATATATGACATTATAGTATATTATACACTATTTCACAAGGACCTCAAGAAGGTACCCCCCCTTATTGTGAAACCGCCGGAAGCAACTGGGAACTGGGAAGCTTCACGACAGGTTCCCTCCTCCCGGTGCAGCAGGCCTGAGTCTCCCACATGAATCATGTACAAGCCCTAGAAACCCTAGACCCTAAACCCTAAACCCTAAACCCTAAACCCGAAACCCTACACCCGAAACCCCAAACCCTGAAAGCCCAAACCCTGAAACCTGAAACCCTAAACCTCCTAAACCGGAGCTCCGCATCGTCCCCCCGATCTTTGCTGGAAGCCCAAAACCCCAAAACCTCCTCCCAGTTCGAAGGTTGGAATGGGCCCTTCGTATGGCCCCGACTTAAAGGGATCCGAAGTATGGGCCCTTATTCTGTAGAGTGTAGATAAGGGTTCTAGAACAGGGGACCCAAATTAAGGGCCTGTGCTTCGGATCCCCTACCAACGGCCTCTTCATCGAGCATGATGGGTATCCCTCACTTGTTGGGGTTCCCCTGCATATCTCGGCACCTGATAAGGAAGGACCCCCCCCCAAAAAAAGGGACCCCAAATTAGACAGCACGCCATGTGGATATGACGACTTAGGGAATCTTCTCCCAAGACGCGCTCTGCTGAGTCATCTCCCAGATTGATTCTGGAGTGTTCCTCCTGGAGAATTACGGGGGGGTAACATGGGGGTCGGAAAAGTACTCGCCGTAGACCCGTTACGCTCCCTGTCTAATTGTAATACAGCAACCCTCCAAAACCCTATTCTAAATCTTTAGGCCCAGATTTCGGAGCTGAAGATGTTCTTATACGTCATGATTTTTGGGATTCTCTTTTCAAGATTTCTTGCTACAACTGCCACAGGCCCCACAGCACCACTGACGAAGTCACAGTGCCCCTGGCGGTCTGAGACATCCGGGACATCGGTGAGGCCTGGGACAAACAGCTAGTAGTCTAAGATGTCCAGTAGTACCTTATTCACTTTTTGGGGGGTTTAGGTCCCCTTATAAACCCATTTAAGCAAAAAGGGCACCCTTTTTAAGCCTAGGTTTCTGGGCAGCCTAGTAGTAGAGTAGGTAACCTTTAACCTTTTTGGCGTAGTATATAATCCCCTTATATTCCCTTTAACCTTGACCTCCCCCAGGTTACTGGACAACTAAGAGCAGCTGAGAAACTAGGGGAAGCTGCCTCTCCCTCACCACTCGGCTCTCTTTTGCGCATGCCGGTGTGCGAATCAGGCCACGAACATGAACGGTTTCCAGGCTTCGCCTGAAGATGCAACGAAGGAAGCACCTGAAATGTCTGCTGCGTGAGGCTACGTAGCCATACAACTCAGCAACGGGAAACGGGAGCATTTTTGCAGTTTTTTTGAAGCATGCCTGTACACAGGGGCAATGCCCGGGAGTATCTTCGGTGTCAAATGGTTTCTGCCCACGCGTGTTGGCACGGCCTTTCTTTTCCTTCTGAGCGGCAGTATGTGGACATCAGGCAATTAGTCGGTATCATGATCATTTCTGCACACATGTAGTCGGCCCGACAGGGCGCCAAGAATGTAGTTGCTGCATGTGTGCAGAAGTAATCGCCGAGTCTGCTACACGGTGCTCCGGAAAAGCATCGCGAAGAAGCGAAGGAACGAAGTTGCTGGTGCCACATGGGGTTTCCAATGTTAGGGGTACCTTATCAGGGCCCTTATTATTATCGGATCCTACTATTTGGGGATCTATGTTGGGGGACCCTAAACCCTAAATCCTAAACCCTAAACCCTAACCCCTAAACCCTAAACCCTATTTTCGTAAACCCCGATGTGCAAGAATCATCCGTGGAGAGCAGGTCCGACATCCGGGACATCGCAGATCCAAGAAGGCCAGGAGCTCCGGGGGCTTAGGGTTTAGGGCTTAGGTTTAGGGTTTAGGGTTTAGGGTTTAGGGTTTCAGTGCTTGGGTTCAGGGTTTCCGCACAAGCCATAGAGCCATAGAGCCCCGTTGAGTTGGAAACCCCAAGCCCGGAGGTCGAAGTGGGAAACTCAAGGATCACATCAGATGGCCTCTATGCTCTGATTCCACTTGCGACACCCGTAGGTTTAGGGTTTAGGGTTTAGGGTTCAGGGTTCAGGGTTTAGGGTTTAGGGTTTAGGGTTTAGGGTTCAGGGTTTAGGGTTTAGGGTGTTGGAGGGCTTGTAGGCCCTCAGCCTTGAAAAAAAACAGCGAACAAACATCACACGCACACCTCTCCACCCGAAACCCCATAAGGCCCTTTGGGGGCCTTGGGGTTTAGGGTGTGGGGTTTAGGGTTTAGGGTTTAGGGTTTAGGGTTGGGCCTTGAGACGTGCAAGGCTTCTGGCTTAGGGTTTGGGGGCTTGTTCCGCTGAGGCGCTGGAGAGTTCGACTGCTTCGGATTTGCATATCTCAAACTGGTGTGGCCTCTACTATGAGACCCGCGACCCTCAACCCCAAACCTTAACCCTAAAAAACCCTAAACCCTAAACCCTAAACCCTAAACCCCAAACCCCAACAAGGCTTCCGGCTTCCAAAGTGAAGCTTCCCGAGCCTTCTCTGTGGGTTGCAGGATGGTGGTGCCGCCGGCCCGGATTGCGACGAGAGGGCGGCAAAAAGTGGGACACGCTCAGAGTTGTAGTTGGTTCAGTTTAGGGTTTGGGTTTAGGGTTTAGGGTTTACGATTTAGGGTTTAGGGTTTAGGGTTGACGGTTTAAGGTTTAGGGTTTAGGGTTTAGTGTTTAGGGTAAGGGAGCTGAGCCCTAAATCATAGTGTCCCAAGGAGCAGATTCAAAGGAGCCCCCCAGAACAAGCCGAAAGTTTGAAGCATGTACGGGCTGTACTGTCTTGAATTCCCCCGATAGCTAGGAATTGCTTAAGAACCCCCAACAAATAAACATATATTCTGCCTTATAAGGTTAATGTGGGGATTATTTTTCATTCTTTTGGGTTCTGAAGCAAATAGTAGATAGTGATCACTTATTCGGGGGGGTTCGTTTCTGGCCCCCCTGCAACTCGAAGTCCGAACCATAAAGCCAGCCCTGCGTTTTAGGGCTTCGGAGGGAAGAACGCGTCGGCCCGTAGCTCCCTTCCTCAGGTCAGAGGCTCCTAGACATGAAGGTTGGGGTTGGGGGGTCCTGCCGATCATTGTCCGTTCCAGCAGTGGATATCCTGGCAGCTGTGGATCCAGCAACATGAAGGGCCCCCCCCCCCCCACTCGTAAGGCAGGCAAGGGCGCTACTCACGAAGCCGAGCTTTCAACCCCTGCCAGCCCCCGACCCAGCACGAAAGCCTGAGGAACTCCCTACCAGACCCGTAAGAGCCTGAAGAGCTGTCATCCCTGAACTCTTGGAGCATCCTAGAGTCCTAGAGCCTTGGAGGAAGCAGGCTTCCGGGAACAGGGCACCCAGCGCACTTGGGGCACTTGAGGGCACACGACCCTCAACCCTAAACCCTAAACCCTAAACCCTAAACCCTCAACCCTCAACCCTCAACCCTCAACCCTCAACCCTCAACCCTCAACCCTCAACCCTAAACCCTAAACCCTAAACCCTAAACCGCGGCGCGACCGGAGCGGCTGCGAGAGGGATGGTGGCGTCGGAGGCGTTGGGGTTTTGGGGTAAAGGGCTTGGCGATCACCATAAAGCCTAGAACCCCAAGACCCCAACCCTAACTTAATCCCTAGAAGCCCCTGATAAGGCCCAAACCCCCAAACCCTAAGAGCACTTAGCCCTAAACCCTAAACCCTAAACCCTAAACCCTAAACCCTAAACCCTAAACCCTAAACCCTAAACCCTAAACCCTAAACCCTAAACCCTAAACCCTAAGCCCCAAGCCCCAAGCCCCAAGCCCCAAGCCCCAAAACCTTAACCTAAACCCCAAGAAACCTCTTCAATTTCTTGGCCCCGCATCACGACGTGCACGGCAAATTCCACCGATTTACATTTTTCCAAGCCATCTCCGGATGTCCCAAGACGCGGTTTAGGGTTTAGGGTTTAGGGTTTAGGGTTCTGAAGCACAGCATTGAACAGCATTAGTCGTGGCATGAGACGTCAAGGTCAATTTCATGTACTCGGCTTGTTGGGCACTTGGGGGAATGTTCCAGCGCCATAGGCGGGATGCTTGTGGACCAGTGAACCCGTAGCCTGTCCGATAGTACGCATATCACCGCAAGGGGTGTGGAACATTGTAGAATTGGAAGGTGCCGCCGCGTTATTTGTAATTGGCCAATCTGCCTCCTAATCTTCCTGCTATGCTCACTCCGATTGTCCGCAGTCTGCCGGCATAGACCCAAAAAAGCTCCCAACCCAAAGCCCCAAGCCCCCAACCCCCGAAACCCCATTCCACCCCCCCAAACCCTAAAACCCCTGCGAGCCCACCCTAAACCCTAAACCCTAAACCCTAAACCCTAAACCCTAAACCCTAAACCCTACACCCTAAACCCTAAACCCAAAAGCCCTCAAAGCCCCAAGCGCCCTCAGCCCCCCGATAGGTTCGGCAGCATGGCGCCCTTCGACAGCCGACTTATCCGAGCCTTGGGTTGCAGCTCAAATCGGGTTTAGGGTTAGGGTTTAGGGTTTAGGGTTTATAGGGCTTAGGGTTTAGGGTTTAGGGTTTCGGGTTTAGGGCTTAGAGTTTGGGGTCTGGGGTTTACGCTATGGGGTTTGGGGTGTAGGGTTTGGGGTGTTTGGGGTGTTGGGATTTTGGGTTCCTTCGTGGAGGGGGAAAACTTAAATTTACATGCTGCAGAGATGCAATGCAAGGGTCTTAGGAATTCAGAGATGTTCTTGGGGGTCGATTTGCTTCGATTTTGAGGTTTCGGGGAATCTTGGGTTTGCGGTTTGGGTTTAGGGCTTAGCGGTTTGGGGTTTGCAGGTCAGCATGTAGCGCACAATGGTGGAGAGACACAGAGACAAGAGAGACCGAGAGACAAGGAGCTGCAACATGAGGTTTGGGGCCTGATGTCGAGATGGGAAGAATGCGGAGATGTGTGTTTGTGTCTGTTTAGGTTTCAAACCCGTCCCCCTAATACTAAACACCCCCCTACCCCCTAATATTAAATACCCCCCCCCCCATATACTCTAATATAACTATAATAGGGGTATTTAATATTAGGGGGTAGGGGGGGGGTGTTAGTGTTTGGGGGAGGGGATTAGAGCCCATTGCCGAACCTGCAACTCGGAGATGCAGCCGTGTCTATCTCGCTGCTCTGAACCAAGCTTCTGAGCAAAAACAATCCAGATCCTACGCCCCAAGCATTCATCGGCTTTAGGGTTTAGGGTTTAGGGTTTAGGGTATTAGGCCACTTTGGCATCCGAATTTCCATGGGATTCAGCCCAAAGCCGAGGCAGAGTCTAGCTCTAAGGTTCTAGCTTTGCCCGTCCGTGTTGCACGTGAGGATACTTGGCGGTTCTTGGACCGGAAGCTGCATCTCTCGAGGACCTGGGTTTGGGGTTTAGGGTTTAGTTTTAGGGGTTGATTGGGTTTAGGGTTTGGGGTCCAGGGGGTTTTTTAGGGTCTAGTGTCTATAGGGTTTAGGGTTTTTGGTTTCAGGGTTTGAGGGAATAGAGTTTCGGGTTTAGGTTTCGGGAAGACCCCCTCAGGAGGAACTGCAGAGGCTGGAGTCGTCCGACGACCTCCCAGACCAGGGTGGCCACGACCTCAGACACTGTTTAGGGTTCAGGGTTTAAGGGTTCGAGTTTAGGGTTTAGGGGTTGGGGTTTAGGGTTTCGGGTTTAGGGTCCTGCGTATCAGGGAGGATTTGCGTCTTGGAGCCCCCCAGGACCCCAGGATTTTGCGGCCGCACCTTCAGGTTTTTTTCCGAAGCCACCCTGCAAGCTGTACAGTACTGAAATGCACGTGAACTTAAGCTAACAGACCCTCTTAGGGAGGGGTTGGTCTGGGCAGCTCGGCCATGGCGCTCCCTGCCAAAGCCCACTGAACCCTGAACCCTAAACCTTAAACCCTAAACCCTAAACCCTAAACCCTAAACCCGGCAACCCCCGAGGCGGCCCCTCTGCAGCGGTCCTGCGCCCGACCACACTCGAGCGCTTCCCCGCAGAGGCCTTGCGAGCCTCCAAACTTAGTAGCTGAGTGAGCACACTTTAGGTTAAGGGTTTAGGGTGTAGGGTTTAGGGTTTAGGGTTTAGGGCTTAGGGCTGAGGGTTTAGGGTTTAGGGTTTAGGAGCACACTTTACACTTTGTGGGATACTATCATCCCCTATCGAACTGAAAGTGTACACTTTTTGGGGCTGATGAACTCAGCAACTGAGTTTACATTGGGAGTTGTTCTACGCTGCGACGTTGCGGTAGTGGAGGCCCTATATGGGGGTTTCCGAAAATAGGGGGTACCTTTTTTGGGTCCTTATTTTAAGGGAATCCTGCTACTTGGGCGTCCCTAAGTAGGAGTCCCTTATTCTCGAAAAACCCCCACATGAAGGGCGCCAACCCGAACTAAACCTCACAGCCTTCGGCCTTCTTTGGGGACGGGGGCTTGAGGGCTTCGGGCCAGGGTTCTTCGGTTCGGGCCGGGGGAGTTTTAGGGTTTTTGGGGATCAAACCTGACCGCAGGTGTCCACAGTGCCCAAACCTCCCGAAAGCCAAAAGTCTTAAAGCCTAAGCCCTGAAACCCTAAGTACTCACTTCACTCTGACTCAAAGACCGGCGTCGCCATACGTTCAGGGATGCCCTCAGAGCCCCACCCGCACCGACAGCTCGACTCAGAAGACATGAAGGTCGCAGGATCAGCAAGCTAGAACAGTGGCCCCCACCCTAAACCCTAAACCCTAAACCCTAAACCCTAAACCCTAAACCCTAAACCCTAAACCCGAAGCCTTAAACCCTAAACCCCCAGTGCCACAAGCTCGATCAGCAAAAACGCACATCCAAGAAAAAGCCGGCATCTTGGAACATGCACAAAGTCTTACTGGGGCGCTGGATGCGCCCCAAGCCCTCTTACATACCGCCTCAACCCTTTTGGCCCTAAACCCTAAACCCTAAACCCAAAACCCTAATCCCCAAACCCCAAACTCCAAACCCTAAACCCTAAACCCCAAACCCCAAACCCTAAACCTTACAAAGTAATGAGCCGGCAAAGTCCCCGCAAGGACGACAGCGAAGTGCCGCTGAGCCCTCTGCTTGCCACGCTGCCAGACTTCTGCTTTAAGGCGCCGGGTGGTGACAACCCAGTACCCCGCCCCGGAGTCTTAGGGTTTATTAGGGTTTTAGGTTTAGGGTTCAGGGTTTTAGGGTTTGGGGTTGAGGGTTTAGGGTTTAGCGGTTTAGGGTTTAGGACCCCAATCACATGAGGGTTAGGGTCCAGGGTTTGGGGTTTTGGGCCATTCTGGTTGCGAGTGTCGGGCGGCTGGGATTAGGGTAGGGGTATTCGGAGTATGAGGGTTCATTTGTGCTCAAAGGGTTTCGGGTTCAGGGTTTAGGGGTGCAAGGTTTATAGGCAAGCACAGGGCGCCAGGAAATTTACGGGTTTGCACGTGCATGGTGGGGTTTTTAAGGAATTATGGGGCCTGAGTGCTGCTAAGCCTCAACAGCTCGATCCTTTGAAGTCAGAGACCCTAAGCCCTAACCCCCAAACCCCTAAACCTCCCTATCCCGAAACCCTAAACCTCCCTAAACCTCCCTAAACCTCCCTAACCCTAAACCCTAAACCCTCAACCCTAAACCCCAAGCTCCAAGCCCTGAGCCTGAGAGCAGACCCTGAGCTGGAGGAGGGCTTGCGCTTGGAAACTACAAAGCCGCGAGGGTGGAGCCCGCCTGGGCCTTTGCGCAGGGTTTAGGGTTTAGGGTTTAGGGTTTAGGGTTTTGCGTTTAGGGTTTGGGGTTAGGGTTTAGGGTTCTCGGCTTCAGGGCGCAGGTTTTTTTGTTCTTAGCTTGAGTTTGACTTATTTGGTTTAGGGCCTGAAGTTTAGGGTTCTTGGGGTCAGGTGCTGCGTGTGTTGCCTTGGGGTGTATCTAAGGTCGTTGTTGACAGTGGGGCTGATGGACAGACCCTAAACCCGAAACCCTAAACCCTAAACCCTAAAACCCTACACCCCAGATAGGCAGAAAAAAACCCAAACTTGGGATTCCCCGAGTTCAGGGTTTAGCTGCCTGGCTTGGGGATTCAAAGTCTCAGGGTTTCAGGATTGCAGTGTTTCAGGGTTTCAGGGTTTAGGTTTAGGGTCTCAGGGTTTTTCAGGGTTTAGGGCAGGGTTTAGGGATGTTTAGGGTTTCAGGGTTGCAGGGTTTCAGGGTTTCAGGGTTTGAGGGTTAGAGGGTTTGAGGGTTGAGGGTGTCAAGGTGGTTGGGGATTCCCGACAGCCAGTATGACGTGTCTTGTCGCCTTTCCCCCAACCCATCAACTGATCAGGAGCCCTGAAACCCCATGCCCAGCTGAATTGAAGGGCATTTGCTTCCTTCGCCTTTACCACGGGCAAGGGTGGCGTGGGGGCCCGGATGGTGTGAGGGAAGGCGCTGGGTTACAAGGCGGTTTCGGAGCCATAGGGATGTAGGGTTGTCGGGTTTAAGGCTTTGGTGAGGGCTTAGGGCTTGTTGAGGCAAGTGGGCTTCGAAGCGTTGGGCAGCTTTGAATTGCTCTTAGTCTGCTTGCTTGAGGAGCTGCAAAAAGCTTGTGCAGCGATGCCCGAATGCCCGCATATACCGAGCAAGGATCGCATCAGTGGTAAGAATCCTAAATCCTAAACCCTAAACCCTAAACCCTAAACCCTAAACCCAGAGTCCAGGACCACGTGGCAGCCGGCACTGAATCTGAAAAAACACAGACCCAAAAGCCCTAAACTCCACCCTCGACTCTGAGCCCCTGGTTAGTTATCTACGTCTTCATTCTTGCTGGGTTCAGGGTTTAGGGCCAAACCCTAAATCCTAAACCCTAAACCCTAAACCCGAAACCTTAGGGTTCAGGGTTTGGTTTTGCCGCAGGGGCTTGATGCTCTGACCCCAGGTTCACACTGCGAGAAGAACGACAGTTGTTGTGGGGTTCAAGGGGTTCCGGTGTTTAGTGCTTGGGGCGGTTAGGGGTTTAGGAGGGGTTTAGGGTTCTGCGGCTAAGGGTTAAGGGTTTAAAAAGGATTAGAGGTTTGGGGGGTTGGGGGTTTTTGAGCCAAAGCTTTGCGTAATCCAGTGTTTAGGGTTTAGCCCGGTTCAGACGAAAGGATTGCAACAGAAAGCCTGGTTCGGCATATGTATGTGTCCTACCCTGAACTGTAGGTGCTCCTATCTCAAGTGCGCCTGTACTCAAGTGCACCTGTACTCAACCCAAATACAAGTCCCCTCAGTCCTCGACAATTGTTGTGCTTGAATGCATAAGACCAGCTGCGTATCGTCTTTCGCACCCATGAACCACCAGGGAAACCCGGAACCCGAAGACCCCAACACCCAAAACCCTAAACCCTAAACCCTAAACCCTAAACCCTAAACCCTACATCTACGCAAAACCCCGTCCCGAGGGCGTCTCTTCGTGGCTTGCCTGATTGTGCATGAGCGGGTGCAGTCACAAACGCGCCGCTTGGCGTCCTGATCCTGAAGGTTCTTCTGGGTTTGGGTATTCCTAGGTAGGACACTTAAAAGGGAAATTCTTCTGAACCCTCTTCTGGCTCTCTTAAGCAGGGACCTTATTCAGAGGGTCTTTATCCCCAAGGGTCCCCCTAACCCTATCCCCTAGGTATTCGGATACTTACAACAGCTACAACCGTCCTCCAGAGACCCCACTACCCTGAAGTTAGGGAGTAGCTCTGAAATCATATTCGGAGTGCTCTCCTGATTCGAGCTTCCTAACCCTAAACCCTAACCCCTTTAATCTCTAAACTCGGACCCCAAACCCCAAACCCTAAGCTTTAAGCCCTTGGGATCAGGTCTTCGTGGGATTGTATGCTTTCGAGGTCTTGGCTTGCACGGGGGAGGGGGGGAGCGGGGAGTGGGGTTTAGGGTTTGGGGCGGTTTAGGGTTTAGGGTTTAGGGTTTAGGGTTTAGGGTTTAGGGTTTAGGGTTTAGGGTTTGGGGTGGAGTTGCGGGAGGTGGTATAATGCTCACGTGAATTATTTGTTGCAAGAGAGCAGCAGGAGAGGCCGATCTGCCTTGTAGGCCCTAAACCCTAAACCCTAAACCCTAAACCCTGAACCCTAAACCCTAAACCCTAAACCCTAAACCCTAAACCCTAAACCCCTAATCCTAAACCCTAAACCCCTGATCCCTGGCCCATCAGAATCTGAAGGTTCCCAAGAAAGAGACACTGCTGCGGACGCGCTGTCATTCCTGTCTATACACCCCCCCAAAATTTCCTCCACAGTTGAGATGAGAACCGGCCATCTTTCATGGGAACTGTAGGGGCTTGGCACGGCAGTCGAACTGAAAGCTCCCGAAACCCTTATGATGCCCGGAAAATTCGCTTTGAGAAAACCCCCCCGAGATGCCTAAACCCTAAACCCTAAACCCTAAACCCTAAACCCTAAACCCTAAACCCTAAACCCTAAACCCTAAACCCTAAACCCTAAACCCTAAACCCTAAACTTTAACCCTTAGCCCTAAACCCTAAACCCTAAACCTTAAACCTTAAACCTTAAACCCTAAACCCTAAACCCTAAACCCTAAACCCTAAACCCTAAACCCTAAACCCTAAACCCTAAACCCTAAACCGACCCGTGCCCAAGCCGGCAAGCTTATCTTCGCAGAGGACCTAAAGAGTTTCCAGCATGAAACTGAGAATCGCGTTTGAGCCCTTTCCCCGAATAGGGTTTAGGGTGTAGGGTTTAGGGTTTAGGGTTTAGGGTTTAGGGTTTAGGGTTTAGGGTTTAGGGTTTAGGCAGACCTCGACTGTGGACTCCACAGCCGCGTGGGCCCAGGTCTTTGCTACACGCCCAAGGCCGCCACGCTTGTCGAATCAGGAGTTGATCTGAATTGCAGGCTCTTTTTGGCATCTAAGGAAGAAACATGTGTAATCAAATCAGATTGATACGCACACACATATACATATGTATATATATATATACACATTATATATATATACACATACATATATATATATATAAAGGATGTATTAACACAGTCTGTGCTCAGATTCATGGTGGGTGTAGCGCTGAACACTCCCTGGAAAGCGCACGTCTAGTGAAACCCCTAACCCTTAACCGTTAGCCCCGCAAACCCTAAACCCTAAACCCTAAACCCTGAACCCTGAACCCTGAACCCTAAACCCTGAACCCTGATCCCTGAACCCTGAACCATAAACCCGAAACCCTGAACCCTGAACCCTGATCCCTGAACCCTGAACCCTGAACCCTAAAGTCGAAGCCTTACAGTTGGGAGGTTCAAGCTTGGCCCGAGAATCCCAACTTAACCAGAGATTCTGCAGAGTTTTCTGCTGCCAAAGGCCTCAACCCTCAACCCTTAGGGTTTAGGGTTTAGGGTTTGGGGTTTAGGGTTTAGGGTTGAGGGTTTACGGTTTAGGGTTTACCAGACCCGAAGCTTCTGAGCCCCTAATTTTTGTGTGCATACCTGACCGACCGTAGTCTCTCTCGAGGTTGACGCTTGGGGTTTAGGGTTCATATTTAGGGTTTAGGGTTTAGGGTTTAGGGTTTAGGGTTTAGGGTTTAGGGTTTAGGGTTTAGGGTTTAGGGTTTAGGGTTTAGGGCAACTGTGACTACAAAGTTCTTGATATGAAGAACTCAACGGGAGCAACAAGAGCGTTCGCTCGGCAGCGTTTAGGCTAACGCTTGCAAGAAGCCTAGCCCCTCCAACCCTCCGCCCCCCCCGCCCCCCCCTAATTACTGCGCTCGCCGGCGTAGTGAAAGCGACATTTGATGGCACTCCGCAAGAGTCGTCAGTATCTGCATGCTAAAGAACAGGCCCCGTAGCTCCAACTTGTCGTCCCGGGGATGTTGAGCTTTCTAAGCCTCAAGAACCTGTTCGGGGAGGGGGTGCGGCGAGGCGTTCTGCTTGGTGTCGCTTTACCCCTGTCTGGAGCTCTTTCGCAACTTGCCCCGCGGCTTGAGATACGGCTGTGGTTGCAAGGAAGAAGGGCATGGAGTCCAAACCGGAATTATCCACCTGATTCAAAGCCTTCCCCTTAGGGTAGGGTTTAGGGTTTAGGGTTTAGGGTTTAGGGTTTAGGGTTTAGGGTTTAGGGTTTAGGGTTTAGGGTTTAGGGTTTAGGGTTTAGGGTTTAGGGTTTAGGGTTTAGGGTTTAGGGTTCATGGCCCCCCACTCCTCACCCTCGGGTTTGGGGGCTCGGGGTTAAACGGACATCGGGCTTCGAGTTTGGGTTTCAAGGTTTGATACATGGCGCTTCAACCCACCCAAGCTCCAGGGATTTGGTGCCAACATCTGTGGGGACCTCTAGAGGTCTGGGCTTCTTGGTTTTGTCTCACCCTTCCCGACTTACACTTGCGGCCTGTGAGGTTTGTTG
Source organism: Symbiodinium natans (assembly GCA_905221605.1). Lineage (NCBI taxonomy): Eukaryota > Dinophyceae > Suessiales > Symbiodiniaceae > Symbiodinium > Symbiodinium natans. The sequence goes on from CAJNDS010002342.1 coordinate 207,814, forward strand.
GGGGCTTCCGGGATGGGGTGCAGGGCCTGCAAACTGAACCCACGGAGATCCTCCGAAGATGAGTTCAGTGCTTAGGCTGAATCATGATGCTGCAACGAACGATGACTGGCTCGGAGAGCTTTCGCCCCTTTCCCCCCCCTCTCCCTAACGACAAACGAAGGCAACAAACAAAAGTAAACCCCAGCTCCTAAACCCTAAACCCTAAACCCCAAAATGCCCGACCAGGCTTGCCGACCTGGTGCTCGCAGCCCGGTCCGACGATCATCCTCGAGGAGTGGCATCTGCTGGGGGGAAGCAGGGGGGTGGTTGGGGTTTCGGGTTTAGGGTTTAGGGTTTGGGGTTTAGGGTTTGGGGTTTAGGGTTTAGGGTTTAGGGTTAGGGTTTAGGGTTTAGGGTTTAGTGTTTAGGGTTTAGGGTTTAGGGTTTAGGGTTTAGGGTTTAGGGTTTAGTTTTAGGGTTTAGGGTTTAGGGTCAGGGCCTACAAGTTTGGGCTGAGTATCTAGGTTCTCCCGCGGTGCCCGTGTTCTTGGGATAGGGTTCCCGCAGGCCTTCTCGAACACACTACACTTATTTGGGTGGCTGTCAAAATTATGATCCTTTTTCGGGTACCCTAAATATTAGGTGCCGTATGATAATCGGGATCCAAGAAGTTGAGTGTTTCCGACAATTCAGGCACCCCTTCTTTAAAACTTACATCTGGGGTGGGGGGGAAATTTGCAAAGGCGACTGAACCCTATGTCTTGGAAACACCCGGAAACCCTCGTATGGGGCGCTGTCCCGAGGAGGTTCGCCACTACTGAACCCACTCGGCAAGACGAGCGCGGGATCACACGCCCGGCTATCGAAACGCAGCCGGGCTTCATACCTAAACCCTAAACCCTGAACCCTGAACCCTGAACCCTGAACCCTGAACCCTGAACCCTGAACCCTGAACCCTAAACCCTAAACCCTAAACCCTAAACCATATCAGTTTGGAGACAGGAGCACGCCGCGGCCAAGATTGAGAGTGTAGGGTTGGGATGCTTCCCCTTGTACTCGCCGTCCTTCATAGGGATTCAAAGTTGAGGGTTTCTATAATCCCTATTAAGGACTGTTAGTATTGTTAGTACAGGGATTCTCGTAGTGGGTTACTAACTTGGTAGCCCAGTGGTACCCTTTTCCCGTTTTTGGCTCAAGGTTCCCTATAAAGTGACCAAACAAACCAAAAAAGGGTGCCCTTATTAGAATGTGGTTTCTGGGCTACCAAGAAAATCCTTAAATGGAATCCTAGGGTTTAGGGTTTAGGGTTTAGGGTTTAGGGTTAGGGTTTAGGGTTTAGGGTTTATGGTTTAGGGTAGAGCCACCTCGACCTGTACCCGAGGCAGCTTACGGACGTCTGCGCCTGCCTGCCAGGGTTTCTTGCTACATAAAACCAGGCTTAGGGCAGCACGCACGCCCGAATGCCTCAAACCCAACGTCACACTCTCCGCAGAACTCTCAGTAGTAGAGTATGTAACCTTTAACCTTTTTGGGGTAATAGAATCCCCTTATCATCCAGAAGGTTAACCTGTAGTTCCCCCAGGTACTAGACAACTAAGAACTTTGTGGTACTTTACTGTAACTTTAGATCCTTACCTTTTTTGGGTTTATTGGGTTTCTTATTAAGGCAGCTAAAAGTTTAATTTATAGCTACCCTCCTGAGTGCAGCTAAGAGAACTTGAAGCTGCAAAGAGGGCCCCTCGAAGCGTCGCCGAGGCCTCGTGGCCCAGATGTTCTTCGACATGCCGACGCCCCTGAACCACCACACCATGGTGACACTTACCGCAGGCGAAGCCCTAAACCCCAAACCCTAAACCCTGAACCCTAAACCCTAAACCCTAAACTGAACCCTAAACCCTACTTCCTCCTAAACTCCGTGTGTAGGGTTGGGTCACTGTGAGGCCTGACTGGTTTTGTGAGTTAACGGCAGGAGCCTCAGTTTAAAACCCTAAGCCTCAACCCCAGACGTTTTAAACCCTATGTGGGCGTACACGCCGTAGTCATCCAATACTCCAAGTCTAACTCACAAGCGCAACTGCACATACAAGTACAACCGCCAACACACCTGCAACAACAAATGCAACAAACATGGGACGAATGATAAACAACTCCAGCAACAAATAAAACACATCCAAATACAAATAGGACAGGGATGGCCCCCGGGGCGTCAACAGGGCCTTTGCCTTCGTTATTCTGCTCATTTGCCCATAGTGCATGGTGTGACATTCGTCCAAAGTCCGCAATTACATTTCTCAAGCTACCTTGTTCAACATGTCAATTTCTTTGATTGCATCCTTCTGAGTTCTTCGATTTCAATCGTTCCGATTGTTTACTCTCTCTCCTTCCTGCGTCAACACCATTGCTTTGCTATTGTTTGGTACCACACCAAGCTCTTCTTATCGAACTTCGATGCCTCGTCTTTCATCACCTGTGGTTGTCTAGGATGCCCAGTAATACCCTTATTCCATTTTTGGGGGGTTTAGGTTTCCTCATAAACCCCTTTAAGCACAAAAGGGCACCCTTTTTAAGCCTAGGTTACTGGGCAGCCTAGTTATGTTCTGTTTCATCTTGGCTGCTCGACATCATCACGCGAACGTTTGAATAGCCAGCTTCGCGGCCTTCATGGCAGGAGCGAAGGTCCCAGAGACTCCAAAACCCCTTAATTAAGGAAGATACCGTAAATCATATTAGGGTTTCCGATTGTAATTTATAAGGTATATTCCTTAATTAACGGGTTTTGGAGTCTGGGGTCGGCAGGAGTTCCTGTGAGCGTTTGGGTGCCCGCGAGTGGGCTGGCCTAAACCCTAAACCCTAAACCCTAAACCCTAAACCCTAAACCCCAAACCCTAAACCCTAAACCCTAAACCCTAAACCCTAAACCCTAAACCCTAAACCCTAAACCCTAAACCCTAAACCCTAAACCCTAAACCCCAAACCCGCCAGCCTCCCCTTAGTTTCCCTTCCCTTCCAGGCCTGCGCGAGGTGACGCTGCTGGATCCATCCGGCGCGACGCGGGACTTCTCCTTCAGGCAGCGGTCTTCATGGCTTCACTGGTTTAGAGTTTAGGGTTTACGGTTTAGGATTCTGATGATGCTTGCACCGCCTGTTGATGCTTATCATGCACACCAGGGCTGGCCCTTGCGTGAAGGACACGTCCAGCTGATGCTCATGATGCGCGCGGGTCCTGGCCTTTGCGTGAAAGACACACCCAGCTCATGATGCGCGCGGGTCCTGGCCCTCGCGTGATGGACACACCCAGCTGATGCTCATGATGCGCACGTTGCGTGAAGGAGAAACCCAGCTGATGCTCATGATGCGCGTGGGTCCTGGCCCTTGCGTGAAGGACACATCCAGCTGATGCTCATGATGCGCGCGGGTCCTGGCCCTTGCGTGAAGGACACACCCAGCTGATGCTAATGATGCGCGCGGGTCCTGGCCCTTGCGTGACGAACACACCCAGCTGATGCTCATGATGTGCGCGGGTCCTGGCTGTTGCGTGAAGGACACACCCAGCTGATGCTCATGATGCGCGCGGGTCCTAGCCATTGCGTGAAGGACACACACAAAGCTGATGCTCATGATGCGCGCGGGTCCTGGCCATTGCGTGAAGGAGACACCCAGCTGATGCTCATGATGCGCGCGGGGCCTGGCCATTGCTCGAAGGACACACCCAGCTGATGCTCATGATGCGCGCGGGTCCTGGCCATTGCGTGAGGGACACACCCAGCTGATGCTCATGATGCGCGCGGGTCCTGGCCATTGCGTGAAGGACACACCCAGCTGATACTCATGATGCGCGCGGGTCCTGGCCAGCTGATGCTCATGATGCGCGCGGGTCCTGGCCATTGCGTGCAGGACACCCAGCTGATGCTCATGATGCGCGCGGGTCCTGGCCATTGCCTGAAGGAGACACCTAGCTGATGCTCATGATGCGCGCGGGTCCTGGCCATTGCGTGAAGGACACACCCAGCTGATGCTCATGATGCGCGCGGGTCCTGGCCATTGCGTGAAGGACACACCGGGTCACACGCGGGTCCTGGCCATTGCGTGAAGGACACACCCAGCTGATGCTCATGATGCGCGCGGGTCCTGGCCATTGCGTGAAGGACACACGAAGCTGATGCTCATGATGCGCGCGGGTCCTGGCCATTGCGTGAAGGACACACCCAGCTGATGCTCATGATGCGCGCAGGTCCTGGCCATTGCGTGAGGGACACACCCAGCTGATGCTCATGATGCGCGCGGGTCCCGGCCATTGCGTGAAGGACACACCCAGCTGATACTCATGATGCGCGCGGGTCCTGGCCAGCTGATGCTCATGATGCGCGCGGGTCCTGGCCATTGCGTGCAGGACACCCTGCTGATGCTCATGATGCGCGCGGGTCCTGGCCATTGCCTGAAGGAGACACCTAGGTGATGCTCATGATGCGCGCGGGTCCTGGCCATTGCGTGAAGGACACACCCAGCTGATGCTCATGATGTGCGCTGGTCCTGGCCATTGCGTGAAGGACACACCCAGCTGATGCTCATGATGCGCGCGGGTCCTGGCCATTGCGTGAAGGACACACCCAGCTGATGCTCATGATGCGCGCGGGTCCTGGCCATTGCGTGAAGGACACACGAAGCTGATTGCTCATGATGCGCGCGGGTCCTGGCCATTGCGTGAAGGACACACCCAGCTCATGCTCATGATGCGCGCAGGTCTTGGCCATTGCGTGAAGGACACACCCAGCTGATGCTCATGATGCGCGCGGGTCCTGGCCATTGCGTGAAGGACACACCCAGCTGATGCTCATGATGCGCGCGGGTCCTGGCCATTGCGTGAAGGAGACAACCAGCTGATGCATATGATGCGCGCGGGCCCTGGCCATTGCGTGAAGGAGACAGCCAGCTGATGCTCATGATGCGCGCGGGTCCTGGCCCTTGCGTGAAGGACACACCCAGCTGATGCTCATGATGCGCGTGGGTCCTGGCCATTGCGTCAAAGACACAATTGCGTGAAGGGGACACCCAGCTGATGCTCATGATGCGCGCGGGTCCCATTGCGTGAAGGACTCAATGCTCATGATGCGCGCGGGTCTTGGCCATTGCGCGAAGGACACACCCAGCTGATGCTCATGATGCGCGCGGGTCCTAGCTGATGCTCATGATGCGCGCGGGTCCTGGCCATTGCGTGAAGGACACACCCAGCTGATGCTCATGATGCGCGCGGGTCCTGGCCATTGCGTGAAGGAGACAACCAGCTGATGCATGATGCGCACGGGCCCTGGCCCTTGCGTGAAGGAGACACCCAGCTGATGCTCATGATGCGCGCGGGTCCTGGCCCTTGCGTGAAGGACACACCCTGCTGATGCTCATCATGCGCGCGGGTCCTGGTCATTGCGTGAAGGACACACAAAGCTGATGCTCAGGATGCGCGCGGGTCCTGGCCATTGCGTGAAGGAGACGCCAGCTGATGCTCATGATGCGCGCGGGTCCTAGCCATTGAGTGAAGGAGACACCCAGCTGATGCTCATGATGCGCGCGGGTCCTGGCCATTGCGTGAAGGACACGCCTAACTGATGCGCATGATGCGCGCGGGTCCTGGCCATTGAGTGAAGGACACGCCTAGCTGATGCCAATGATGCGCGCGGGTCCTGGCCCTTGTGTGAAGGACACACCCAGCTGATGCTCATGATGTGCGCGGGTCCTGGCTGTTGCGTGAAGGACACACCCAGCTGATGCTCATGATGCGCGCGGGTCCTGGCCATTGCGTGAAGGACACACGAAGCTGATGCTCATGATGCGCGCGGGTCCTGGCCATTGCGTGAAGGAGACACAGCTGATGCTCATGATGCGCGCGGGTCCTGGCCATTGCGTGAGGGACACACCCAGCTGATGCTCATGATGCGCGCGGGTCCTGGCCATTGCGTGAAGGACACACCCAGTTGATACTCATGATGCGCGCGGGTCCTGGCCAGCTGATGCTCATGATGCCTGGCCATTGCTTGCAGGACACCCAGCTGATGCTCATGATGCGCGCGGGTCCTGGCCATTGCCTGAAGGAGACACCTAGCTGATGCTCATGATGCGCGCGGGTCCTGGCCATTGCGTGAAGGACACACCCAGCTGATGCTTATGATGCGCGCGGGTCCTGGCCATTGCTTGAAGGACACACCCAGCTGATGCTCATGATGCGCGCGGGTCCTGGCCATTGCTTGAAGGACACACCGAGCTGATGCTCACAAGGGGTTTCAGGGCTTTAGGCGCTTCTTGCGGCTCAAGGATCGGGTTAAGCGCAGTGTAGGGTCCCGCAAGAATCCGACCATCACGACACAGGCGACTGTCAGTTGTTGCCGACGGGGCTTGGTAGGAGAATGCAGCTTGCTACCACGGAAGGCGAAATTCTTGGTTGCCCATGATTGGTGCTCTTTTCCCTTTTTTTGGCTCAAGGTTCCCCTATATAATGGAACCAACCCAATACAGGGTGCCCTTTTTGCTAATATGGTTACTCGTCTACCAAGAACTCGAACGCTCGGGCCTTATCCCTGAACCCTCAACCCTATACTTCAACCCTAAACCCTAAACCCTAAACCCTAAACCCTAAACCCTAAACCCTAAACCCTAAACCCTAAACCCTAAACCCTAAACCCTAAACCCTAAACCCTAAATTTCCTTGAGGCCACTGGTGGCGTGCCTCTCTGAGAAGAGGTGCCCCCGTTCTGCAATGCGGACCTTGGTTGGTTTGGGCCGTAGGGCTTAAGGTTTAGGGTTTAGGGTTTACCGGGGGAACCCCCAGAAGGAACTTGTTTGGATATCCACAGGATCTCTGGATATTGCAATAGACCCCCAAAAAAATCCAAGAAATGGCATAGTTGCTGAGGTTGCTTCTGCTGTAATCACGCAAAATGAAGCTTGGGAGGCTCAATGGGGTTTATAGTCTGACGAGAAGGGGTTGAAGCTCCTAGATCCCATGCAATGGGCATGTGCTTGGAAAACCACAAAAACATTGATGGGGGCAGCCGGCGCAGCAATTCTGCTCAATATGATTCGTATGAATATCTCTTTCTGGAGATCGACGCGGTTTAGGGTTTAGGGTTGAATTAAAGGGTTTAGGGTTTAGGGTTTATAGGGTCTATAGGGTTGATAGGGTTTATACGGTTTATAGGTTTAGGGTTTATAGGGTTTATATATAGGGTTTATATCGGGTTTATAGGGTTTATAGGTTTTTATAGGGTTTTATAGGGTTTATATAGGGTTTATATAGGGTTTATAGGGTTTAGGGTTTCGGGTGAAAGTGCTTAGGGTTTATAAGTTGTAAGTCAGTCTTGAAAGTGATAAGGGAGTATAGGGTTAAAAACTGTTTTGGTGTCAGTTTTGAGCCCAGCAGACCATATGCTACACAGCTACCGACAGGGGCAAGTGGAATCCAAAAAAAGCCGTGAAAACCCCAAAAAACCCAGAAAAAACCCAAAAAAAGGCAGACTCCAAAAACACAGGGCAAACCCAAAAAAAAGCGTAAAGCGTAGCAACTCCGTAAAAACCCGTGCGATCCCCAAAAAAAGGCGTGCAAAACCCGTAACCGAAATCCAAAAAAACCCGAAAAAACTCCAAAAAATGCCGTGCACCCGACGCCGAAAAATCTTATTCTGAGCTCAAGTTTTGTGTCTCACCGCTCTTTGGGAGATGAACCCGCCCGCCACGGCTTTGAATTCCGCCCTCAGTGAACTTTACACGTCGGACATGTGGCTTCCGTCAGAGCAGGCATCCAGAGTTGCACAGCTCGGTCTTCATTTTCTCAGGCCTTCGTCACCCTAACAAGAATACTTTGGATGCAAAACTTGCCGTGCCACGGTTTGCATTGTTCCCAAAGCACCATATGGTGTTTCATGCACTCCAGGGCTTGCTTTTTGCATCAATACAGTTTCAATCCTGTCTGTGAGGACAGGACGAGGATTTTGTAGGGCGAATCAGCCGTGCAACGAGGAGGGCGGAACTCGTGCTGTGATATCAGCCTCGCTTCGGCGGTATTTGGTACGTTGCCACGCCGTTTGGAGGCATGAGCTGTATTAGGCGACGGCAAGAGATGGAAAGAGTCTGAACGTTTGCATTTACACCTAGGTGTGTGAATTCCTAGATTTTTCCAGAATCTCTAGGTTTTTACCAATGGTTTGGCTTTTGGTGAAATATCTGGGTTTTTAGGCTTACTCTGAGAAATTCTCGACCCAGGGCTCCCCTGGTAGGGTTTAGGGTACTTATACCTCAAAAGTTGTAGGCTGTAGGCCTGAGGCTTCCGAAGATTTGATGTAGCCTTGCTTGGGTCTTCGGGTTTAGAATGTTGAGGTTTCCGACTTCGCAGCATGAGGTATTTTCGGGTATACAAGAGGGGCACCCCATCTTTTGGGGACTTGCTCATGTAGCTCGGGGAGGATCTTCTTCGGGAGTTGAGGTCTACTTCCTTTGCCTCAGAAGCCCTGGATGCGGGTTTCCTGGACCCAAGCCCCAGCGTGCAAACCCCTGAAGCCCCAAACCATGAACGGGATTGTGATGACAATCGGGCGACGTATTCCCTACAGGACCTCGAGGCAGATGAGAGTTTCTGGACTTGCTTCTTTTTCTTGGCAGGGTGGGGGCTTCGTGTGGTTTGGGTCGGAACCCGTTTCTGAGAGCCGCCACACATGCACAAATCTACACCTGGAACCATGTAGGGCAACCCTAAACCCTAAACCCTAAACCCTAAACCCTAAACCCTAAACCCTAAACCCTAAACCCTAAACCCTAAACCCTAAACCCTAAACCCTTCAAGTTGTGAGGCTGGCCCAACTCTTCGTCTTAGTGCTCCTGGAGCGCAAGGCATACCATATAGCCCAACAGCCCCAAAATGTGCAAGCCTCTTTGTTGAGGGCTTCAGGGGTTGTAGGTGCTTAGGGTTTAGGGTTTCGGGTTTAGGGTTTAGGGTTGAGGGGCACTTTGAGAAGTTTAGGGGTGATTTACAGTGCAGAGCGGGGCTCCAGTCCTTCACGGCTCGGGTTTACCAGCGGCGAAGTCGCAGAAGACTCTGGTCAGAAGCGGCTTAAGGGTTTGTTTATTAGGGTTTAGGGTTTAGGGTTTAGAGTTTAGGGTTTAGGGTTTAGGGTTCAGGTTCGTCAGGAGGCTTTGAGCCCCAAACTCAAGGCTTCGCCCGCCCACGTGGAGGGAGCGCTCCTCTACCTTAATCCCACGACCTCGGTGCTACCAGAATTACCTTAGTAGCTGAATGAGTACACTTTACACCTATTGGGATACTATACTCCCCTATAGAACTGGAAGTGTGCACATTGTTGGGGCCTATGAACTCAGCAGCTAAGTTACCGACCCGGAATGCTCGCTCGCCTGGCAAAGGAGGGAAGCAACCGCACAAGACCAGCTCCCTGAACCCTGACTTTCGGGACCACTACCGTCACTGTAGTCTCCAGAAGGGGGCAGGTGCCATGTAAAATCAACGGACATGGTCAAGCACAGTAGTGCACGCTTTTTTGCTACTATGGGTCTAGACCAGCAGCGGTGTGTGAGTAGGGTGATGATCGTAAGCTCAAGCTTCATGGTTCTGGGCTTGGCGGGCCCTTTCGGGAGAGTGCCCGTAAGCTCATATTTGCTTAACAACCCTGAAATACCAGGAAGAATATATTTCTGTCGGCGAATACTTGCTTAACAACCCTGAAATATAAGGAAGAATAGTTGCATTTTTGGGGGCCCTTAAGGCAATTAGTAGTACGCTTCAGGCCTTAAATGGTACCCTGCAACCCAAAAAGGTCTATGGGTTCATATGGCCTCCCCTCAGACGCATGTTTTTGGCGAAGAAGAGTTTGAAAAGTGTTCTGTGTCCGGCTCCTAGGGTTTGGGGTTTAGGGTTTAGGGTTTAGGGTCCTGCGCCAAATCACCAAACCTTTAAACTCACTCTGAACTACAGTAAACTCCAGAAAGTTGGAGTAGTTTTGGTTGGGAGCATGGTTGAAGGATGGTTCGAGGTGGGAGTCCCGTTAAGTAGTATACCTTGTGGGGTATGGGGATTTGGATGTTCCAGCTTTTTGGGAGTTTACCCTAAACCCTAAACCCTAAACCCTAAACCCTAAACCCTAAACCCTAAACCCTAAACCCTAAACCCTAAACCCTAAAACCTAAACCCTAAACCCTAAACCCTAAACTCTACACCCTCAACCCTCAACCCGAATCCCCAAACCGCAGGTGGTGCTGACCTCAAAGGAGCTCAGCCACGCCTTGCTGGCAGCTGTGCTTGAAGTGCTTCGAGCGCTGATCTTCCCCTTTGAATGGGCCCCTTGGACGCGGCGTAAGGGTTTAGGGTTTAGGGTTTAGGGTTTAGGGTTTAGGGTTTAGGGTTTAGGGCTCAGGGCTCAGGGCTCAGGGCTTCAGGGTCAGGGTTTAGGGATCCAGGGAGTTTTTGCAGGCCCCGTAGTTCCGCAGTTCCCATTCTTTTGGGGAGGGGGTGGGCTAGGACCCCTTCACCGCCCTAAACCCTAAACCCTAAACCCGAAACCTTAAACCCTAAACCCGGTAAACCCTAAACCCTAAACCCTAAACCCGGTAAACCCTAAACTCAAAAACCCTAAACCCTGAACCAATCAGCCCCCAGGAACACACCTACATTCCGATCCTGCCTGCGAGCCTGCGATGGACTCTCGAGAGCCCGGCCCCCTTTCTGCCGCCTGGTGCTGCAGAGACAGTGTGTCCAGAGGGTTTTAGGGTTTTGGGGTTTTTTTTCGTTTCAGGGTTTAGGGTTTAGGGTTTTGGGGTTTTAGGGTTTTAGGTTTTCAGGGTTTTAGGATTTTAGGGGTGTTAGGGTTTTAGGGTTTTGGGGTTTTAGGGTTTCAGGGTTTTAGGGTTTTTGGGGTTTTTGCGTTTCAGGGTTTAGGGTTTTAGGGTTTTGGGGTTTCAGGGCTTTGGGGGTTTTGGGGGTTTTGGGGGTTTTCGGGTTTTAGGGTTTTAGGGTTTCAGGGTTTTAGGGTTTCGGGTTTTTATGGGTTTTAGGGTTTTAGGTATTGGGTTTTGGGTTCCCTAAGCACCAAGCCCGGAGCCGCAACCAGCATGCACAGGCAGTCAGCGGCGAGTTTTCATGACCCAGGTTTAGGGTTCAGGGCTTTGGGGTTTTGGGGTTTAGGGTTTAGGGTTTAGGGTTTAGCAACACAGCAAAGCCCCAGAGCCCAGCCCTCAAACTCTCGCAGCCCTTGTCTTCGCAAGGCCTCGGAGACCCCAAACACTACAGGCGACTTTCATGAAACGTGTTGGTTTTGTTTTCTTGAGAGCGGGCCAGTTTTTTTTCGAAATCTGTGCCGAATTATTTCTGGAATCGGTCACATTTTCCCGAATCTGGGGTACCCCACATGCACAGACACTAAATCAAGTCTTTATGAAGGAGGCCTCTCGGAGTAAGTTGTTGGAAGCACGCGTGTAGAAGGTGCCGAGTCAAGTAAGAAAAATGTATATATACATATATATATAAATGTATATATATATGTATATATGTATATATATATGTATATGTATGTATATATTTCAAATGAACATTCTGGGAGGTAAGCCCTAAACGTTAAAGCCATAAACCCTCTGAAGCCCTGAACCCAAACACCCCTAAGCCCCCTAAATCTTCCCCCAAACCCCATAAACCCGCTGACGCCCTAAACCCTAAACCCTAAACCCTAAACCCTAAACCCTAAACCCTAAACCCTAAACCCTAAACCCTAAACCTTAAAGATCCTCTGAAGCACCAACCCTCCGAGGATGGGCGTGCCCGGCGGGGTGTCGGCTCCGGAGCTCCCGGAGGATGCCACCGCAGCCGCAAGGGACATGAGGTTCAGGGTTTGTGGCGTTTAGGGTTTAGGGTTTAGGGCTAGAGGTTTAGGGTTTAGGGGTTTGGGTTTAGGGTTTAGGGTTTGGGGTTTAGGGTTTAGGGTTTGGGGTTAAGGGTTTGGGGTTAAGGGTTTGGGGTTGGGGTTTAGGGTTTAGGGTTGGGGTTTAGGGTTTAGGGTTAGGGTTTAGAGGGTTTGGGTTTGGGGGCTTATAAGGACTGAGTGTGTTTGTAGTTTTTTTTTTGGAGGGGGGGTTTGCATGGTTTTCGTCTTTGGGGATTTGCAGGGACTTTGGTGGTTTGTGTCGGGGTTGATAGGGTTTTTTAAGGGTTTATAGGGTTTTTTGGGGGGATTTGTACGGTTTGTTTTAGGGTTTAAACAGGTTGTTTTTTGGGGTTTAGGGTTTAGGTTTTAGGGCGTTTATGGGGTTTCTGGGATGTAGGGCTTGAAGGTTAAAAAAGTTTACAGGGCTTATAGGGTTTACAGGGTTTATTGAATTTACAGGGTTTATCCGGTTTAGGGTTCAGGGAGTTTTAGGGAGTTTCAGGAAGCAAACCAATTGTGGCTCAAACTGCGAAACAGGAAACGGCACAACCAAGAGCGCGCGGTTGCCGCCTACTCATTTGTGGAGTCGTTTGTGCTGCTTCCAATCTGTATCAACACGACGACTCAGCAGTTTGAAATGCACATGTGGCCTATTGCCCACAAGACAAGATGGGGTCCTACCCGGCCTCGTCCCCCCCGCCCACCTGCCATGGTCCCGTAGTGGGGAATCGCAAGAAGCAGAACAACACCAATGATCATTTAGCCTTGTCTTCCAGAAACCCCATGGACCCTTGCAAACTCGTCCAAGGACCCTTGAGAGGCCATTGAAAAGACCCTTTCCAAACCCAAAGCAATCCCGGAAAAACCTTAGACTCCCTCAAGCCCTAAGCCTGAAACCCTATACTCCAGTACCAAGCCTCGCCAAGAAAGCGCCGAGGTTGTACTTTTTGACTTGGACACTGGGAGAACCATCCCAGACAAGCCGCAGGCTCCAAAGCACTCATGCTAAGTAGGGTTTAGGGTTTCGGGTTTAGGGTTTAGGGCTTAAGCTCTTGAATCCCTTCACTAAACCTTGACACCCTCCTTTCACCCCTAAACCTTGAACCCCTAAACTAGGGCCCCCTCAAAACCCCAAAACCCCGAAGCCCAAACCCTAAACCCTAAACCCCCAAACCCCCAAACCCCGAAGCCCAAGACTGCGCTTGCGAAGTTTGGGTTTAGTTCGGCACTGGGTTCAGGGATTCAGGGCTTAGTGTGTTTGGTTTGGGGGTCTGGGTTTAGAGTTTGGCTTTTGGGTTTAGGGTTTAGGGTGGTTTTGGTGTTTATGGTTCAGAGTTTACAGTTTAGTTGTTTGGTGGGGCTTTTGGGGTCTAGGGTTTTGGGTGTCTACAGGGTATTCGGGGGACTAAGGCGTACTTCATCTAGTTTTACTCACCCCTAAACCCTAAACCCTAAACCCGAAACCCTAAATTCCCTAAATTCACCAAATCCTAAACCCTAACCCTAAACCCTAAACCCAAGACCCTAGACCCTCGACCCTAAACCCTAAACCCTAAAGCCTAAACCCTCAGCCTGGAGACGCCCACCATCCCGAAGTACTTGGAGCAGTGCATGGCACGGTTGCGAACAGCGCACCAATGGGAGCAAAGGGATCCCAACAAGGACTCCGATGGGTTTAGGATTTAGGGTTTTAGGGTTTTAGGGTTTTAGGCTTTTAGGGTTTTAGGGTTTTAGGGTTTTAGGGTTTTAGGGTTTTAGGGTTTTAGGGTTTCATGGGGTTTTCAGAGGGTTTGCAGGGCTTAGAGGCGTGCCAGGAGTCGGACAGCGTAAGATATGGCTCCCTGGGGCCTTTCAAACCTAAACCAGAAACCCTTAAGCCCAAGCCCTAAACCCGAAACCCTAAACCCTAAACCCTAAACCCTAAAGTCCTGAAACCCTAAGCCCTAAACCCTTTCGTGTGCAGGCTTTGGGGAGTTGCACGGTTTTAGCGTTTTGGGTTTGTGGTTGAGGCGCTCGACGCTGAACCCCTAACCCCAAACCCCTAAACATTGCAAGCGCCTAAATCTTTCAAATTCTGGCTGCCCAGAGACGCCAATACGCTGCAATTAAACGGTACCGAAGCGCATTAAGGGTTCACGAAAAGCACGGGGGGGGGGGAGGGGGGGCGTGCCGCAGAATGTTGTTGGAAAGTTGTGGATGCTAGCCGCAACAAATTTCATAGACCCTAAGCCCTTTTTCCCTAAACAAGTTCAAGGAGAGTCAGCTCGGTGTGTTCTTCATGCAATGGCCAGGCCCCATGCGCATCATGAGCATCAGCTGGGTGTGTCCCGCAATGGCCAGGCCCCGCGCATCATGAGCATCAGCTCGGTGTGTTCTTCATGCAATGGCCAGGCCCCGCGCTCATCATGAGCATCAGCTGGGTGTGTGCTTCACGCAATGGCCAGGCCCCGCGCGCATCATGAGCATCAGCTCGGTGTGTTCTTCATGCAATGGCCAGGCCCCGCGCTCATCATGAGCATCAGCTGGGTGTGTGCTTCACGCAATGGCCAGGCCCCGCGCTCATCATGAGCATCAGCTGGGTGTGTGCTTCACGCAATGGCCAGGCCCCGCGCGCATCCTGAGCATCAGCTCGGTGTGTTCTTCATGCAATGGCCAGGCCCCGCACTCATCATGAGCATCAGCTGGGTGTGTGCTTCAAGCAATGGCCAGGCCCCGCGCGCATCATGAGCATCAGCTGGGTGTGTGCTTCACGCAATGGCCAGGCCCCGCGCGCATCATGAGCATCAGCTCGGTGTGTTCTTCATGCAATGGCCAGGCCCCCCGCGCATCATGAGCATCAGCTGGGTGTGTCCCGCAATGGCCAGGCCCCGCGCGCATCATGAGCATCAGCTGGGTGTGTCCTTCACGCAATGGCCAGGCCCCGCGCGCATCATGAGCATCAGCTGGGTGTGTCCTTCATGCAATGGCCAGGCCCCGGACGCATCATGAGCATCAGCGGGCGTGTCCTGCATGGAATGGCCTGGCCCCGCGCGCATCATGAGCATCAGCGGGCGGGTCATGTGTGCAATGGCCAGGCCCCGCGCGCATCATGAGCATCAGCGAGCGTGTCGCGCATGCAATGGCCAGGCCCGCGCGCATCATGAGCATCAGCTGAGTTTTTTTTTATCATGCAATGGCCAACCTAAACTCCAACACCGAGATGCTACACGCACCCAGGACTATTGGAAGAAGTTTCATACCGTCCGCTTTGCAATCGGCAAAGCCCGGCACCCTTCCAGCGAGACGAAGGCCTCCAGCTTCAGGGTTTGTTGTCACTGCCTTGTGTGTTCAATCGTTCGCGAGATTCTCAGTAGTAATTTAGAGGAACAGAGTTGTGGCCTAAGTCTGTTGGGGTGTTGTAGTTCAGCGTGGATGGAAGGTGCAGGCTTGAAGTCGTTTGTGGTTTCTCCTGCCTCGTGCAGGAGGATCCATCAGTGCGGATCCATCAGTTTCATGTGGGCTTTCCCTTTTGAGCGTCCGAGTCTGGCGCAGTTTATTTTGTGCGAAGGACGAGAGAGTAAAGAGTTGAAGGAACATACGGTCCAACGTACCTCTCTAATTCCCTCACGGCCAGAGACAGTATACACTTCCATGGCCCTGGCTGGTTGACCCACTAAGATTACACTCAATTGAGGCCGATTAAACCAGGAACAAGTCAGCCTGTTTTGGTTTAGGGTTTAGGGTTTAGGGTTTAGGGTTTAGGGTTTAGGGTTTAGGGTTTAGGGTTTAGGGTTTAGGGTTTAGGGTTTAGGGTTTAGGGTTTAGGGTTTAGGGTTTATCGTTTAGGGTTTAGGGTTTACGGTTCAGGGTTTAAGTGCGATCGTTGCAGCGATGCGCAGCATGTTGGCGGCACAAATCCCACTGAGCTGCTGAAGCTACTCCCAACACCTATCTCTCCCTTGGGATTTTTTGTTTTTTAAACTTTTGTTTATATAAAACCCAAGAGGAGAATGACATACATTTCTTTTGTTAAGGTTCTAAGGGGAGTATAGACACAACCCAAACCCATCCAAACGCTCAGCCCACAGCACGACCCCATCCTTAGCTTTGTGGTGCTTTGCTGTAACTTTAGATCCTTAGCCTTTTTGGGTTTTTTGGATTTCTTAACAATGCAGCTAAACATTTAATTTGACTACCCTCCTAAGTGCAACCAAGTTAGAGGATGCTAGGGCGCCCTGTCGCAGGCGCCCGAGTCGCCATCCTCCTCGCGGGGACGGCATAGGCCCACTGCGCAGGGTTTGGGGTTCAGGGTTGTGGCATTGGGGTCTCAGGACCTGGCATGTCTCGGAATTGCGTGCTTTTGGGGGGCTCTGGGTTCAGGGTTTTGGGCTTTCTGGGGGTTGGGGGTTGAGGGGTTTTCGGGGTTAAACCCACAAACTCCAAACCCCAAACCCCAAACTCCAAACTCCAAACCCTAAACCCTAAACCCTAAACCCTAAACCCTAAACCTGGTGTTCCGCGGTTCGCCTCCTCACCTCCAACTCTTCGCGCAAGAAGGCGGAGCCTGAGCTCCACCAGCTGCGACAGCGCTGAAGAGAGCTGCTGGATGTGGAACTTAGGGTTTAGGGTTTAGGGTTTAGGGTTTAGGGTTAGGGTTGAGGGTCGAGATTCCTAAGCCCTCTGAGCCCTAAACCCTGAACCGCAAACCCTAAGCCCTAAAGCCCAAACCATGAGCCACATTCCCTCGCGCGGCAATGGTGCTTTTGCTTCGCGTAGGGGCTCCAAGCATTTGAATGCCGAATCGCAACCCGGGAATCCAACACTTTCACTCATCTGTCACCCGACTTCCTGAGCTTAGTAGCTGAGTGAGCACGCTTTACACTTTTTGGGGTACACTTTTTGTGGGGCTTATGAACTCAGCAACTAAGCGAGCTGTAGACCCGAGGTTCTCAGCCTTAGATTCTAAAGCCAAAGCATTATGCGTCAAGGGGCATGGGCCCGCTGAGGGATCTCTCAATGTGGCGCCTCCTGGTGCCTTTTTTTTGGGGTTCCTACAAGAAGTATCATGGGATTGCGGCTTTTTGGGGTAATCTTGGGAAGCACGCACATAGAACGGCAAGGGCCGCACTCCTTCTAAACTGAAACTCTAGACCCGAAACCCAGTAATGTAGAGAACTGATCATGTAGAATGGGTGGCAGGCTCTAGTCGAGGAGTCGAATTTGCAGCCCGGTACTGGTACCGAAACCAAGACCTCCAAAATCCCAAAGGCCAGGGATTCCCGGTTTCGGGTTTGGGGTCTAGGAGAACCCTCGGTCGACTTGGCTTTGTGTGCTGCCTGGCCACTGCGTTTCGCGTTCACTTCCTCAGAAAAGAGTGCAAGCAAACAAACCTAGGATCATCAATCCCTAGTAAAACCCTGGCTTTCTATTTATCCCTGAAGCCCAGGATTCCTATTCGCGCATGAAACCCCGAATCTCGAAGCCCTCGAAACCTGACATGGTTCTTGAGGTAGCGGGGTTCAAGCGGGGTATGTCATTCAAGGCTTCCCTAACAACTACTCCCTAAGCTTCCCTAATGTTCCCTAGGAACCTACCCGCCAGCCCCCAACCCTCAACTCTCAACTCTCAACTCTCAACCCTCAACCCTCAACCCTCAACCCTCAACCCTCAACCCTCAACCCTCAACCCTCAACCCTCAACCCTCAACCCTCAACCCTAAACCCTAAACCCTAAACCCTAAACCCTAAACCCTAAACCCTAAACCCTAAACCCTAAACCCTAAACGTTAAGGACCCTATGAAACCACCCAGAAACAAGTCCGAGGCGAGGGCGCGCTGTCCTTGCACAGCTCTGGGCTGCTGAGCGGCTCTTTGGGGCCGGCCATCCGCCGCAAAGTCGTACCTTTTCGGGTATTCGGGGTTTAGGGTTTAGGGGTTTAGGGTTTAGGGTTTAGGGTTTAGGGCTTAGGGTTTAGGGGGACTCATGAATTGGGTTTTGGATATAGGGTTTTGGATATAAGGTTTAGGGTGTAGGGTTTAGGGGTGGAGGGCTGAGTGGGTTTCGGCTGTTGAGGCTCAGGAAAGTAGGGTTCGCGGGCTTTCTCAAGCCTGCGGATTTTTGGGATTTAGGAGTTGTGAATTTGGGGATGTAAGAACTGTGAGGGTTAGGTTTAGTTCGGGATTTGGGTTTTAGAGCTTTGTTTAGACTCAGTTTAGACGCTTCGGGGTTTGTAAGGGTTTCGGGCTTGAGCTCAGGGCAGTCAGGTTGTCTAAGGTAGCTGGGGATGTAGTGCCAAGTCAAGGATTCAGGATTGCTATTTCGGGGTTTGAGATACTAGGGGTACTTTATTGGGGTCCTTTTTATAACGGGTCCTACTATGTGGTCATATTGGGGGTCCCTTATTATCGTAAGTCCCCATTTTGAAAAGGGAAGTTGCGGAGGCGAGGGTGACATATTTGAAAACTCAAAGCTTCGTAAACCTCTGCTCTTCTTAGCTTTTGCTGGCCTAGCTTTTGCTGGAATGAAAGTCTGAGCTACTACCCTAAACCCTACCCCCTAAGCCCGAAACTTTAAACCCTAAACCCTAAACCCTACACCCTACACCCTAAACCCTAAACCCTAAGTAGGAAAGCCTGGAAGCCCCCCAAGCCGTTGAAGCCCTACACACTGACCCTGAGCCAGAAGCCTAACCCCTGAAGCCCCAAGCCCCTACAGCCCGAAGCCCTGACTCACTCCAACCCCGGAGCTCTAAACCCTAAACCCTAAACCCTAAACCCTAAACCCTAAACCCTAAACCCTAAACCCTAAACCCTAAACCCTAAACCCTAAACCCTCAACCCTTAACCCTTAACCCTTAACCCTTAACCCTTAACCCTTAACCCTTAACCCTTAACCCTTAACCCTTAACCCTTAACCCTTAACCCAAACCCTAAACCCCCTAAACCCCCTAAGTTACCCTAAGTTACCCCCTAAACCCCCTAAACCCCCTAAACCCCCTAAACCCCCTAAACCCCCTAAACCCCCTAAACCCCCTAAACCCCCTAAACCCCCTAAACCCCCTAACCCCCTAAACCCCCTAAACCCCCTAAACCCCCCAAACCCCCTAAACCCCCTAAACCCTAAATCAAACCTAAGCTCAACACCCCCTCATCCTCACAGTCCTAAACCCAGAACCTTCAGCTCTCAACCTTAGAGCATCCCGAGCCTCCGGCCCTGATTTCCTATCCTGAGCACAGGGTCTGGGGTTTAGGGTTTAGGGTTCAGGGCTTAGGGCTAAGGGTTTAGGTTGGGGCTCAGGGGATTTTTAAAAGACCTTCTAGGGTCAAGGGCTTAGGATCTAGGGCCTAAGGAACTGGAAACATGCCTCCACATGAAGGGAAGGAAGGACTAATTTGGTATGTGCCCCGCCTGTTGGTGACTCAACTTAAAGTTCCGATGCCGCAGCCCGGCTCGACTGGCCCGAATCTTGCTGCCTTCCCCTGAACCCTCTAAACCCTCTAAACCCTCTAAACCCTCTAAACCCTCTAAACCCTCTAAACCCTCTAAACCCTCTAAACCCTCTAAACCCTCTAAACCCTCTAAACCCTCTAAACCAAACAGGTCTGGAGTGAAGATCAAGAGCGCGGCTTCAGACAGAAGGCAGGGGTTAAGGGGGTGTAAGATAATATTTAGGGGCTTTTCGAGGATCTCATCAGGACCCCTGGGCCCTAGACTCAAACCCCAAGCTCTTTGGGCATCGGGTCTTGGGCTTGTGGTGCTTTCGGCCATAGGGTTTAGGATATAAACCCTAAACCCCAAACCCTAAACCCTAGACCCTAAACCCTAAACCCTAAACCCTAAACCCTAAATCGAGGCTGTAGGGCCAGCAGTCGGCATGCAAGGTAGTTGCTCTCGTCACTGCTGGCAGGTTTCGTCGCTCTTTTTGGAGGCCGGGCCGCCCCATGTTGAGACGCAGGGCTTGGTGTTCGTAGTTGATCAACTTGAAAGAGACTTCAATGGGAACCCTTGAACAGGGAACCCCCAAGAATACAGCAGGGATATTATAGGGAGTTTACCAACCAGCGCCCTCAAAATCCCTTGTATATTCTTGCTGTGTTGTTGGGGTGCCCTGTTTGAAGTTCCCATGAGTATCCTTTTTAATTTTTGAGACATGCTTGAACTGCACGTGGCGGCCACTGCTTGCCCAGTAAGCATCCTTATTTTGCAAGCCTTGTAGCTGCAAGAGCAGCAGGGTCGTCTGGATCCTTGCATATGAAGCAGGGTATATATTTCTGTTTTTGGTGAGTGCATATAAGGTTCCTTTTCAATATTGGTGAGTGTATATACTGGGTGTCCTTTTGGGGGTACAAGAAATATATACCCTACTTCATGTCACTCCTGAGTACATGAGGGACGCTGAGCTGGCTCTGAAAATACGTAGTTGGGCAGCCTGAAAGCTACAGAACAAATTGGAACCCTACATTTCCTACAAGCAACGCGAAAGCAGTGGCAGCACCGAGGATCGGCTGCAAAGCGCTGCATTTGTACGACACGGGCTTAAGGTCCCAGTTTAAGGATCATATAGACCCACTACTGTAAGCCCCAAAGCCCTGAAGCCCTCAGCACCCTAGACCCACCAAAAAGCCCAAAAGCCCCCCCGAAAGCCCCCAAAAGCGCCCTGAAGCCTCAAAAAACCCAAACCGCCCAACCCTAAACCCTAAACCCTAAACCATAGACCCTAGACCCTAGCCCTAGACCCTAAACCCTAAACCCTAAACCCTAAACCCGCCAAAACGCCCCTAGACCAAGGCCATGATCTTGCTCCTCCACAGGAGCGAGGCAATCTCGGACAGAGCGCGCCTTGATGTCGGTTTAGTTTAGGGGTTTAGGGTTTAGGGTCTAGGGTTTAGGATTTAGGGTTTAGGGTTCAGGGTTTGGGGTTTGGGGTTTGGGGTTTGGGGTTTGGGGTTTAGGGTTCTTTGGTTTTTTTAGGGTTTGCTTAGTTTCGAGGGTTTTTTTTTGTGTGGCTCTTATCGTTGGAGATACCGAAGCTGGCAAGACGCAGTGTACCGTTTAAGGATTGGATGCCCATGTGTATGAACCCTCAACCCTAAACTGTAAACCCTCAACCCTCAACCCTCAATCCTAAACCCTAGACCCGTTTCCCTAATACCCTAGTTGTGCCGATGCTCCAGTACCCTGAGCCCTTCAAGTCAATATGCAAGCAAGCCACGTTCTTGAAGCAGGGACCAAAGCTGTACCAATCTTAGGCCTTGGATTCCGAACCTTATGCCTTCTAAGCTTCTTCCGTGCTCAAACCGCGGCTTTCATCCTGATTCAGGGTTGGTGAAGATCACCTGGTTTAGGGATTTAGGGGTGTAAGAGGGCCCCCAGGACTGTACAGGCGCCTTCAAACCCTACCCCCCCCCCCCCCCCCCCCCCCCCCCACCCAAATTTCTCCGCGCTCCCTGCGGGGGGTTGCTGAGTGCTGCCCTAAACCCTAAACCCTAAACCCTAAACCCTAAACCGCGGCAGCCCAGGCCTCCCAGCCAAGATCCCGAGGCCTGGTCTGCTGGGCGTTGGGGTTCGAAATTTGCGCCAAAGATGTCCACCTGTGTACCACAGGGGTTTAGGGTTTAGGGTTCAGGGTTTGGGGTTTGGGGTTTAGGGTTTAGGGTTTGGGGTTTGGGGTTTGGGGTCTGGACTCAAGGAGGGACCAGGAGGGACCCTTATAAGGGACCGCAGGGGTTATTTACGGGTTCTTTGGGGGGCTACCTAGGTTCCGTGGGTGGTTGTCAAAATTATGGTACCTTTTTGGATCCCTATTACAATACGGCCTCGAATATTTAGGGTACCCAAAGAGGGATCATAATTTTGACAGCCACCCGTATATACGGAGGGTCCTATATAAGGGTCGGAACAAGTACTAATAGTATTCCCTTATGGTCCCTTTGTAATTCTACTAGAATAACCCCCCCCCCCCAAACCCTGTTCTGGCACAACTCTTTCGTTGCTATTGAGGCTTCTTTACAACGCATTCTTCACATCCTTTAAAGTATGAGTCTTGAATGATATTCTTGAGAGTGTACAAAACACTCTGTTTCACCTTCAGCGCACAGACTTCGGTCCGCATACCCCCAAAACCCTATTCTAAGTATTGAGGCCCCTATATGTATTTGGTGGCACAGTGGTACCCTTTTCCTTTTTCTTTGGTTTCAAGGTCACCCGAAATAAAGTAACCCACCGAAAAAAGGGGTGCCCTTATCACGATATGGTTCCTGGGCTACCAAGTATACCTACGACCCAGAGTAGGCCCTTATTCCCTATTGTTGGGGTTTAGATTCCCTTATAAGCACCCTCCTCACTCCGGTTGCTCTTGGGTCTAGTATACCACATATATTCCAAGTGTACCTCATGGGGGGTTCCGGGTTAGACAGCCCTCCGTGCTCCACCCTGTTTAGCAAAACGAATTTGGGGTTCAGGGTTAGGGTATAAGGTAGCGACACACGCGACATATTGGGGAGGGGGTCAGGCGGGCCGTCTTTAACGACAAGATCTTCCAGTCGCTGTAAGCACTGGGGACCAGAATTTCAGTCCGACTTTGGGATGTTCCCCCTTAATTATACTCGCAATCCTTCATAGGGAGTAAAGTAGGGGGGCACTATAATCCCCAACTGTTAGCTTAAGGCAAGGCGCTTACGCGCATGGATCCCAACCCTTGAATCATCAAGCCTCAGGCCACAAAGTGCTATGTCTGAGGCTTTACATTCGAAACCTCGAAGCCCCCAACATGAACCTTTGAAAGACGTTCCTGGTGCGAGGGTTTTGAGGCTCTCAGCCCAGCCCCCTGATGACCTAGAATGTAGGGTTCGGGGTTCAGAGTCTAGGGCTGAAATGCCACGCCGCTGCCTTGGTCTTAAGGTTTGGGGCTTGGGTTTTGATTCGTGCCTTGCCGGCATTGCGACCCCAAACCCAAACGATTGCATCCCCCCCTGCTCCCCCAAGGCTTGGCTCTGAACCTTGAGGCCGAAATAGCCCTGTATCCTCAACCACTCCCACCCCTCCCCCCTCCCCAAATCTACACCCCCCAACCGCGAAGCCCCCTAAACCCCCAAACCCTAGACAACAAACTCCCTAGGCGGCTGCACTTGCATGTAGGGTTTAGGTTTAGGGTTTAGGGTTTAGGGTCTAGGGTCTAGGGTTTAGGGTTCAGGGTTCAGGTTAGGGTTCAGGGTTATCAACTCCCACCCCCTATATACTCCCCCGCCTCCCCCAAAACACCCTTGCCCCACCTCCCCTCTGCAGGACAAGGCAACCAGTGCCTTGTTAGAGGCAGCAGGGGGTTCAAGGTTTAGGGTTTAGGGTTTAGGGTTTAGGGTTTAGGGTTTAGGGTTTAGGGTGGGCGAGTGGTCGTGGAAATTGTGCGTCGTAGAATATCTCTGAAGGTGTTGTGCTTTACATCGAGCCCTCGGTATTTGTTGCTTCTATCATCAAACCCAGGGACGATTCTGAACGATCTTCTCAATTATGGTTTGGGATGTTCCCGCCTTATACGAACAGTCCTGAATTCTAGTACCCTACTATCATCCCTATGAAGGACTGTTAGTATAAGGGGAAAATTCTAAATTATGGTTCTCAAAGGGAGCATAGGGAGAAGACAGGACTTGGAGGCAAATTCACCGAAAGTCTCGGCATGTTCGGGGCATTTGGAGTCGTCACAGGTGTTTGGGATCCTCCGTTTAGGATTTTCATGGTTTAGGGTTAAGGGTTTAGGGATATAGGGTATAGGGCTTAGGGTTTAGGGTTTAGGGCTTAGGGTTTAGTGTTTAGGGTTGAGGGATATCGGGTTTAGGGATGAGTGTTTAGGGTTTAGGCAGGCGTTGATGTTAGGATGTTTTTTTCGTTTGGCTGGAGGTATGTTTGCGGTTGAGGGCGCAGCGACTGAAGGGTCCCCCTCCCAAGCCATAGACCCTCAACGGCCCCTCCTGTCTGGCCACATGC
The DNA here is from genome assembly GCA_905221605.1 of Symbiodinium natans. Lineage (NCBI taxonomy): Eukaryota > Dinophyceae > Suessiales > Symbiodiniaceae > Symbiodinium > Symbiodinium natans. The sequence goes on from CAJNDS010002342.1 coordinate 231,657, forward strand.
GGCCCTAACCCTTATTGGTGCTCTTCGATCTTTCGTCTCATAGAGTACGTACCTAGATTGGCATTCTTTGTGACTGCGTGATTCCCTGGAGAGTATATCAACTTGCAAGCGTTCGTCGTCTGGAGCTTTGATCGCCTAGCAAGTTCCTCCTGATCCTTTCAAGGTCCCACGCTGTTAAACACGCTTCAACCCGCCAAACCCTAAACGCCTCTTAGCCCAGGCACTGCACCCCGAAGCCTAAACTCTAAACCCTAAACCCTAAACCCTAAGCCCTGAACCCTAAACCCTAAACCCCTGAACCCCCAAACCCTAAACCCTAATCCCTAAACCCTAAACCCTAAACCCTAAACCCTTTAAACCTTTAAACCTTTAAACCTTTAAACCCTAAACCCTAAACCCTAAACCCTAAACCCTAAACCCTCCAGGACTTGGCCCGCACCAACGCCTGGGAGCGCTTCGTGGCCTTGCCTGCGAGCAGCCCCAGGAGCCCTTGGGGTGGCTCTCGTCGGAGGTTTAGGGTTTAGGGTTTAGGGTTTAGGGTTCAGGGTTCAGGGTTTAGGGTTTAGGGTTCAAGGTCTGCATGCTTTGTAGGGTTTATGAGGTTTAGGGGTTGGTGGCTCTCGCCTCTTTTGGATTCTGGGGTTTAGGGTTTAGGGCTAGGGGGTTAACGGGGTTCAAGGAGTTTAGGGGGTTACGGGGAGGGTTTAGGGATTGAGGGTTTAGAGGGTATAGGGTCTTTGGGGTTTAAGGTTTATTGGCCTTAGGGTTTATGAGGTGTAGAGCTTTAAATGGGTCTAGAGTCTAGGGGTTTCCTTCAACCTTTTCGGGGTAATAGAATCCCCTTATAATCCAAAAGGTTTACCTGTAGTTCCCCTAGGTACTGGACAACGAAGAGCAGTCCTTAATTAAGGACTTGTTAGTATAACGCTAAACCCTAACCCTAAATCCTAAACCCTAAACCCTAGACCCTAGACCCTAAACCCTTAATTAAGGACTTGTTAGTATAAATGGGAACATCCCAACCCTTGTTGCTTCGAGCCTCAGACTCCCACGCCCTACTCGCCGAACCCCAGGCAACCTTAAGCTGGGTGGTTGTCAAAATTATGGTCCCATTTTGGGCCCCTAGTTTAATACGGCACCTAATATGTAAGGGTCCCTATCATAATGCGGCACCTAACATTTAGGGTACCCCAAAAGGGATCAGAATTTTGACAGCCGCCCAGCTGGAAGTGTCATGCAGAGCCAGGAGGCAGCTCTTCGATCAGGCTGTGGGCGCATGGCTCAGTCACTTTTTTTGCTTAAGAACCCCGACAAAATCTCAACAGATAAGAATCCCTAAACATTGCCCTTGTCAGGAAGTATCTTCTTTCTTGGAGGGGTTCTTCAGCAGATAGCAGGTCAGGATTGTATGACTAGCCATCGATTTAGGATTTAGGGTTTAGGGTTTACGCTATCTCCTCCCCAGCCGGCGCTGTCTACGGTTGTCCAGCCACCCAGAAGCGACCCCTTTCAGTTTCTAGCCTTAACCGCACCTTCCGTGACAGTGCTTTGAGAGTGCATGTCCCAGCTTGAACGTAGCTAGGTGGCTTCAACTTGGGCTGAGGCCCTCAGAACCCTAAACCCCAAACCCTCTCATCCCTTCGTGGGATATGAGAGGCACTGCCCTCAAGCTGCAGACACCCTGTTCCCGGTTCAGAGTTACAGATCCTAAGCCCTAAGCCCTAAGCCCTAAGCCCTAAGCCCTAAGCCCTAAGCCCTAAGCCCTAAGCCCTAAGCCCTAAGCCCTAAACCCTAAACCCTAAACCCTAAACCCTAAACCCTAAACCCTAAACCCTAAACCAAAGTGAGGAGCCATGCCGTGCCCGCTCCCCGCCGCCTCTGAGGCCTCTTTCGGTTCTGGTCCCAGGAGCCGCCAGACAGCGCCCGCCTCAAGATACCCCACTTCTCTGGGCTGAAGGCAGTTTGGGGAGTCGACCCCCAAACCCCAAAACTCTAGAGACTCTAGGCTCTGAACAGGTAAAAAAGAGCTAGAGCCTCTAGAACCTATAGACCCCAAACCCAAGGGGTTCAATGCTGGCTCTCCTCAAACTCTGCATCACGGCCGGGGGAGGGAGATGGGTGGACTTGTGTGATGTCCTACGGGTAAAATCAACTACTCCCTGCTACGTTAGGTTTGAGAACCCTCCCGGCGCTGCAAGTGGCAACTGTGTGACACCTGTGGCCGGCAGCACGACTTGAAACAATAAGCAGTTCCTTGACAGCAAGGTCCGCCAAGGCACACGCCACAAAGCCAGTACACCCTAAACCCTAAACCCTAAACCCCTAAACCCCTAAACCCCTAAACCCCTAAACCCCTAAACCCCTAAACCCCTAAACCCCTAAACCCCTAAACCCTAAACCCTAAACCCATGCGAGCCAAGGTCGCAAGCCTTTCGTGGAAACTCTGCGGGACTGGATCACTCGCTGCATGGAAGCATTCGATGCCTCATGTGTGGCTTCCTTTCTGGGCACCTGGGGGCTGGGGTTTAGGGTTTAGGGTTTAGGGTTTAGGGTTTAGGGTTTAGGGTTTAGGGTTTAGGGTTTAGGGTTTAGGGTTGGCTGTACTATACTAAGGATACCAGCCGCCATGTCTCCGGCTTGTGGAACTAATTTTGCCAGACGCAGCCAAGCCGTTAACGGTCATAGTACGTTTCCAGTGTTCGTTGATTCCTTCGCCAAGGCTTATACGAGCCTCCACGCTTGGTTTGCATGAGTCTTGGCACGCAATCAGGGGCTATCTTAGTGGCCACCAGGGGTCTGAGCACCATGTCCTCAAGATGTCGACAACCCCCCGCTGTAGCCGTGGCGAGTGACCATGCGTGTTATTCAGCAGGCTGCTTTCCGAGGGCCTTGTTCATTCTGAAAGAGGGGCTCCCACAAGGCCCCAGATCTAAGCCCTGCTGAGCACTGAGACCGAAACTTAGGGTTTATAAAGGTTTAGGGTTTAGGGTTAGGGTTTAGGGTTTAGGGTTTAGGGTTTAGGGTTTAGGGTTTAGGGTTTAGGGTGATGAGGGTTCAAAGTCAGGAATGAAGCTGCCCCGCTGCCATCGTGCGACCTGCAGCCGTCGCAGCCTCAGATGTGAGGGAACCCTGAACCCAATGCCTCTGCGCTGTGCACCTAAAACCCGAACCCCTTATAAGGCCTATAAACCCTAAACCCTAAATGAACCCTAAACCCTAAGCCCTAAACCCTAAACCCTAAGCCCTAAACCCTAAACCTAAACCCTAAACCCTAAACCCGAAGTTGCGTGAATGCTAAAGCCTGCAAGACCGAACCGTGAAAACCCACCCCGAAGCCCCCAAAGGTGGAGCTGGTCTAGGGGCTGCGAGGTTTCAGTGGTTTAGGGATTTTGGGTTCATAAACCCTAAACCCTAAACCCTAAACCCTAAACCCTAAACCCTAAACCCTAAACCCTAAACCCTAAACCCTAAACCCTAAACCCTAACCCCAAACCCCAAACCCCAAACCCTAAACCCTAAACCCTAAACCCTAAACCCTAAACCCTAAACCCTAAACCCTAAACCCTATTCGGCTCTAGATGTAGAACGGGGTTGAGGGTTGAGGGGTCATTTGGTTCGGAGGGTTTCGGCTTCAGGGTCATTGCCTTAGGGGCGCCAGCTCTTTAGAGGGTCTAGACGATTTAGTGGGTCAGGATGGCTCCGGGCAGCTTGGGTTGCTATGCTATGATACACCTCGTATGTGTATCATCATCATTATCATCGGTATGTTGGTAGCACGCGACGCGAAACAGGTTCATCGTTGAGCAAGAAGCCGTGGAACACCTTCGCTTCGGGTAGTTTTTGGCCTAACCCTAAACCCTAAACCTTCAAACCCTAAACCCTAAAACCCTAAACTTAAGAAGTACTCCTTAAGAAAGCTCTTTGGGGCGGCTACTGAAAAGGCAGACACCGGTGCGAAAGCTTCTCCAGCAGCGGCTCTTCTCCATGAGGCCCGGCAACAGTGGCTGGGGGCCCTATAAACTTGAAACGGTTTAGGGTTTAGGGTTTAGGGTTTAGGGTTTAGGCTTTAATTAGGGTTTAGGGTTTAGGCTTTAGGGTTTAGGGCTGCAAACCCCATTTTCCTGTAGGTGTCTTTGGAGAGTTGCTGTAAGGGCTTGTGGCTTCATTTCTGATGGCAACTCTCCAAGCAAAAGTTGGAAAGCATTCCAACTTTCAGAAAGAAGGCGTTTCTCTGGTTGCTTACCCCTACTCGTCGGCTAGCACAAACCCGGGACCCCAATTCATCCCTATAAGGCCAAAATCCACTAAACCCGAAACCAGGGTTTAGGGTTTAGGGTTAGGGTTTAGGGTTTAACCCCGGGCCTTACCTAATGCCCCAAGTCTGAAACCCTTGCAATGGAATCGAACTTTCTTTTTTCGGCTTGCTGACTGTGGCACGATGAGGCCTCTTCGCCAGGCTTAGGGCTTGGGGTGTGGCGAGCCTCAAAGTTGTGGAGCTGTCGGAACCCCTTGTAGCAAGCTGGATGGCTCAGAGCTTAAGCCCTACCAAGTTTGAGACATCCCGCAAGCCTCCCGAAACCCTAAACCCTAAAGCCCAAACCCCAAACCCCAAACCCCAAACCCCAAACCCCAAACCCCAAACCCTAAACCCTAAACCCTAAACCCTAAACCCTAAACCCTAAACCCTTAGCTGTACCTTGAAGAGCCAATCATCAGCCGGCTTTGGGCTTGGGGTGGAAGACTTCTTCCGTGAGATGCGGGACGATCTATGGGGGTTTTCCAAAATCATAGGGGTACCCCTTTTATACCCCAAATAGAATAGAATCCCCTTGAAGGGACTCCCCCAAAAAGGGCACCACTAATTCGCAAACCCCCATATCCCTGAACCGTAAGCCTCTACTCCTCCAAAGCCCCCCCCTAAACCCTAAACCCTAAACCCTAAACCCTAAACCCTCAACCCTCAACCCTCAACCCTCAACCCTCAACCCTCAACCCTCAACCCTCAACCCTCAACCCTCAACCCTCAACCCTCAACCCTCAACCCTCAAACCCTCAACCCTCAACCCTCAACCCTCACCCAACCCTGAACCCTGACCCTAAACCCTAAACCCTAAAGCCTAAACCCTAAACCCTAAACCCTAGACCCTAGACCCTAGACCCTAGACCCTAGACCCTAACCCTAAACCCTAAACCCTAAACCCTAAACCCTAAACCCTAAAACCCTAAACCCTAAACCCTAAACCCTAAACGCCTCCTTTGCCAGGCCGAAGCGCTCGCGCTTCGAGCCCGTGGGCAGCCTGCGCCTGGCAGAGTTGGCGGAGGAGGCCTCTGAAAGTCTGAAGGGGGGGGGGGGGGGGGGGCGGTTGTTAGGGTTTAGGGTTTCGGGTTTGGGGTTTGGGGCTTGGGGTTTGGGCTTTAGGGTTTAGGGTTCAGGGTTTAGGGTTTAGTGTCAGGATTCTTGGGACCTGCTGTTTTTGGGTTCAAGGCTCTACCTCCAGGTCTCCCCCTCCGCTCTGAGGGTCGTCGGCTACAGGGTTTTAGTCCAGACGATTGCTGGTTCAGTTTATGCACATACATGTTATATATATATATATATATATATATATTTATTTATTTGTATATATATGTATATATAAAGTACGTATACGCTACATTGCCGCTACATACATATACACATATATGTTTCGTAAAATGAAACATATGAATATACAATAGCACGTATATACATGTACAAGAAGTGTGTTCAAGGCAGGTTAGGCAGATTCAACCAGGATGGGTTTTCCCCATGTTGCGGTCGGATGATTTCCGAATCACAAAGGAGAAGGCTGAAAGGGCCATCAATCCCAGGATTTGTTCTACGTGTGATCTTTACAATGTATGCAACAAGTAGATGCAAGACTTGTCAGTTCATGGTGCACGGAGGAACTTCGTGAGTTTCTGTCCTGAAGGGAGGGGGGGTTCGAGGTGGGCAAGTAACCCAAGGTTCCCGAAGACTCCCTGCTACTCCCTAAGGCTCCCTAAGCTTCCCCAACATGCCCTAGGTACCTACCCCCCCATGAATCCCCTCCCTGAAGGATCCTATTGTGCACTGCACTGGTAGCAGGAAAAGTGCCTTCAGCAGTTAGGGTTTTGGCTTTCAGGGCTTCAAGGCTTCGGCTTCTGAAGACTCCTTTGCCTCCAGATGTTTTGAAGCCGCTGAAGCCCCACTAATCTAATCCCAGGGCTTTAGTGCTAAAGGGCTTAAGTGCTTAGGGCTTCAGGGCTTAGGGCTTTAGGTTTTTGATATGCTTTTAGGGCTAGGGCTTAAGAGCTTACGTGCTTAGGGCTTCAGGGCTGAGGGCTTTAGGTTTTTGACATGCTCAGGGACTTCAGGGCTTTTGAATAATTGAGGTTGAGGGGCTTAGGGTTTAGGGTTTAGGGTTTAGGGTTTAGGGTTTAGGGTTTAGGGTTTAGGGTTTAGGGTTTAGGGGGGGGGGGGGGGGCATCATGACGAGCGGAGGTTGCTGCTGCAAGCCCGGGCAGCCCGGAGGACACCCGACATCCCAAAACTCCCGTTCCTTAACGTTTATCGGGTTTTTCGGTTTGGGGTTTGGGGTTTAGGGTTTAGGGTTTAGGGTTTAGGGTTTAGGGCCTTAACACTCTACACCCTGAAATCTGGCACGCCCTCATCTCAAGGCGCACGAAAGTCATGGGCAGCGTCAGTTGGCGTGTCATTGGAGTTGCAGTCGCCGTAGCATTCTGCCCCAAACCCCTGAGCCCCTTATGGCCCCTAAACCCTAAACCCTAAACCCTAAGGCCCCTAAACCCTTAGAACCTCCTTAAGCCTGGGAACCCAAAAGCCCCTGAGCCCTGAAACCCTTACACACCTAGACCGGGCTTTTTCTGAGCGATGACTTGGGTCCATGGAACAGGTTCTTGGAGCGACCTAAACCCTAAACCCTAAACCCTAAACCCTAAACCCTAAACCCTAAACCCTAAACCCTAAACCCTAAACCCTAAACCCTAAACCCTAAACCCTAAACCTTAAACCCTAAACCCTAAACCCTAAACCCTACCAGCTTGCGACTGAAAGACTAGCTGAGATCCTTGTGCATTGGTCCTCGTGTGGCTGCGTCAGTCGCTCGATTTTTTGGGGTTAGTAGACGTGCCTGTGCAGTTTGCTTCTCCAGCAGGCAAGTGTGGGTTGTGTGAGTTCGGCTTGTCCCTGCATCTTGCAAAGCAATGTCGGCGCGCCTGCACGAGTCACTACTTCGTGTGTGCCCAGAGCCTAGGGACCTTAATGAACCCACCTCCTTTTCGTGCCTTCGAATTGCCTCAAACTCACCCTTTTCAATTTAACGCTGAAACCCCTTAAGGTCTCAGGGCTTGCGGAGCCCTAAACCCTAAGCCCCCCTAGCCCAAACCCTAAACCCTAAACCCTAAACCCTACACCCCAAACCTTAAACCTCAAACCTAAGCCTGACATGCCTCAAGCATATTCCATTGGTCAGGACAGCGATGACGAAGGCTGCGTGGGGCTACCGAGGCGACAGCCCTCCAGGAAACTTGCAGATTTCGGGCTCACTTCTGACTCCAGAAAACTCCAGAAACCCTAAACCCTAACCCCTAAACCCTAAACCCTAGAGTTGGAACATGGTTTAAGGAAGGTTCGAGTTGGGATTCCTTTTAGTATGCCTTTTGAGGTACGGGGATAAGGATGTTTCAACTTTTTGGAGTTTACTGTAACCCCCTCAAATATCTACACACACAGAAGTCAGTGTCGCATCCAAACCCCTGGCCCTCAGCAGGGTTAGGACCTATGTTGCTTTGCCCGAAGAGCCCAACATCTGTACCTTTTGTATACCCTTTATGGCTTGTTTGGTTCTTAGGTAGCCTTCAAGACAAGCAAGGTTTGCAGGTTGATAAGGTAGATCACACTTGAGCTTTCAATCTCTTGGACTTCCGAATCATTGCAAGCGAAAGCTGCAAGTCAACCTTTTGTGTTCCCTGGTTCGCGAAGAATTGCGTCAATGTTCATGAGTTTCCGGGGTCAAGGGCTCAGCGTTGCAGTGTTAAGTGGTCAAGTCACGAACAACCAGAATGGTTTATACTGTCTAGACGGCGGAAGCAAAGAGCACAAAGTCGAGAGGCATTTCTCTCACCCACCTGCCCAGTATTACGTTCCCCCAGGCCCCTCGAGACTTGCTAAAGCGCCTTAGGAAAAAAACACCCCGATCCTGAAGGCCCGAGATACTTAATCTGGGTTTCGGAGTACTATACTTTAATACTCTTTTTGGTTCTGGTGCCTTTTATCGCTTCTTAAGCCTAAAAAGTTTTCACCCTTTTTTCCAGGGTCTACTCCAAAGTACGGTAGTGAAAGATAAACCTCCGAAGTGTGCAGTTCGCCTATGAACCCTTTGGCTTATATGGGTTGCGGTCTGTTTAAGTAGGGGTTCTGTTTTATAGGGGCATTTCTCGGGGTTCTCATTAGGGTACCTAGGGGCTAGATTAAGGCATCAAGACCCCTTTGGCCCGTTGTACGGAGGTCCTTGCGACTGCGGATTCCTGAGGCCAGCACTGCGGCAGCTTATATTTGATCGGGGTCTGACTAGGGATTTCTTAGGACCACTAGGGATCCCCCAAAAGGGAATTGTATGCTTCCTATCGATGAATTTGCCGGGTTTCTTCCGTTGCGTTTCGCCGTTTTAGGGTTTAGGGGTGATAAGGGTTTACGGTTTCTTTCGGGTGTCGAGATCTGTTTTTTGCTGTTCTATAATTCATACGTTTACATGCATGTGTAGTTGTACATGCTTGACGTATTTTGTTATGACAAGCACATGCACACATAGACATACACACAGACACACATGTACACATAGACACACACACACACACATACGCACATACGCACATACATGCACACACATGCAGACACGCACATACACTCTCATACACACATACGGACATACAAACACACAGGCAGGGCAAACACACTTGTTTTTTTAGGGAGAGGGCCTGATGGCTTGGTTGCACGGGGGGTGTCAGGATCTAGGGCTCATTGCGGAAGGATTGCTGATGATTCGGGGTGTGGCACCTCCCTTGCTCGCTGGATCCGCCCGCCAGTTCGTCAGCGTACGCAGCACCCCCGATGAGAAGGAGCTCAGCGGCCCGGCCAAGGTTTAGGGTTTAGGGTTTAGGGTTTAGGGTTTAGGGTTTAGGGTTTAGGGTTTAGGGTTTAGGGTTTTAGGTTTAGGGTTTAGGGTTTAGGGTTCAGGGTATAGGGTTTAGGGTTCAGGGTTTAGGGTTCAGGGTTTAGGGTGCAGGGTGTAGGGTTTAGGGTTTAGGGTTTGGTTAAGGTTAGGGAAAGCCCCAAACCCCTAGACCCCAAGCCGCAGACGCCCTGAGCGGCAAAGTCATCTTTGTGGTACTCTACTCTAACTTTAGATCCTTACCTTTTTGGGGCTTATTGGGTTTCTTATTAAGGCAGCTAGAAGTTTAATTTATGGCTACCCTACTGAGTGCAGCCAAGTCAGCAGCGTCTGAGGCTCCCGGCACCTGCCCGAGAGCGCCGCGCGGCTCTTTGCGGCGGCGATGCCGCCGGCACTCCTGGAGCTGCAGGATCTTGGGGTTTGGGGTTTAGTGCTTAAGGTTTAGGGGTTAGGGGTCAGGGTTTTTAAAGGGGGCTTTTAGTGATTTTTTGCGGCATTTAGGGTTTTTGGGGGGCGTTTAGGGTTTTTGGGGAGTTTTAGGGGTTTGGGGGGGTGTTTAGGGTTTTGGGGCTTTTAGGGTTTTGGTGCTTTTAGGGTTTGGGGCTTTAGAACTTTAAGGGTTTTGGGGTTTAAGCAGGGTCTTGACTTGAGGGTCTGTAGGGTTTTTAAGGAAGCTCTAGGCGTTCAAGGGCTGTGGCCAGAAACGCTCGTATATGTGTATCGGCGATCCGTCGGTGCAGCTTGCAGGCTTTTCCATCGATGCTGTACCCAGAGCTCTGCTCTTGCGCGGCTCTCGCAGGAGGGCGCCCTTATCCTTCCACAGATCGACACTGTGCCAATGCAACAGTCCGCCGCTCTCCAAGAGCAGGATGGTTCCGCCAGCGCTTTCTTCCACACTGCCCCCCCGTTTCATCTTACATTTTATATACACCGGTTGGTCTTGCACAGCCATCAAGAACGATCCTGTGGCGTTGCGCTTCTGTGTCAAGCTCAGTCTGCTGCCATTCGCCACTGCTGGTGCCAGATGCCAGAGCCCTGAGCTCAAAACCCACTGTCGCCACTCCTGCCAGTAACTACCGCAGCGGGGCTTGGGGGGGGCCTCTGGGAGGCTGTTCCGGTTCTAGGCTTTTGAGGCTTCAGCTCCTTTTCTGATGGGGCATCTACGATGGAGAAAAGAAAAGGTGCCGTGCGACCTGGGCGCGGATAGGGCTTACCTAGACCCTAGCGCCAGAAGTTCCCTAAACCCCAAGCCCTAAGCCCCAAGCCCCAAACCCTAAATCCTAAACCCAAAACCCTAAACCCTAAACCCTAAACCTCTAAACCCCGAACCCTAAACCCGGAAACCTACAACCTAAGAGCCCGAAACCGCCAAGCGCCAACTTCACCCAGCTGTTTGCAGGAGCTTCGCGAACTGGCCCAGCAAGGCAAGGGACAGGAGTTGGGATGTGGGATGATGTAGGGTTTAGGGTTTCAGGGTTTCAGGGTTTAGGGTTTAGGGCTTAGGGTTTAGGTTTCAGGGTTAAGGGTCAAGGATTAAGGGTTTGCGGTTTAGGGTTTAGGGTTTAGTGATGCAGGAAGGGTTCAGGGTTGGCTTCTAGGGCCCCCTAGTCGTACTCCCTTTTTCCGTTTAGTTTGGGGGTTGAGGCTGCCGATTTTCCGCGCAAAAAAATCACCAAGAGGCCGCCAGGCGGAAGATTTAGGGACCAGGGTTTAGGGTTTAGGTTTGTGGGCCCTCGTGGTGTCAGTGTTCACACCCAGGAACTTAGGAGGCATCCGAGTGCAATTGCAGAAATGTCCGCTTAAGAAAGTCGATTGCAAGGGGCTGGGGGAGGTACCTGCTACTATTTGAAGCGTGCGCAGGCTACGTTGATGGACCCTAAACCCCAAAACGCTAAACCCTAAACCCTGAACCCTAAACACTAAACCCAGAACCGAATCCATTGTCTGGGCCAGGCGACTTCCCGAAAGACTTTTCGTGGATCGATGGCTCGGCTTTGAGTCAGAAGGCGAAGCAGGACAGCGCTGCGTTTAGGGTTTAGGGTTTAGGGTTTAGGGTTTAGGGTTTAGGGTTTAGGGTTTAGGATTTAGGGTTTAGGGCTTAGGGCTTAGGGCTTAGGGCTTAGGGTTTAGGGTTTAGGGTTTAGAGCCGTGCTGTGCTTGAGAAGCTTCAACCGTAACCCTACAGGGCCCTACTATGCCTCAGAGTATCCACGACCAGAAATCAAGGGCCACATTTGATATTTTGTTTTGAGCCCATGCCCTAAGTGGCTTTCCGCAGCATGAAAGGCTCCGTGAGTGCAGCCGAGCCGCTTTGCAATTTTCTTTGACGTCAAGCTTGAAGCTTCCAGGGCTTAGGGCCGGGCCCCTGAGCCCTCCAAACCCTATGATCCTGAACTCAGAGAAACTTAGAGGCCTCAACCCTGAAGCAACGAAACAGTGCGAGCAGCGGGAACTTCTCGCCTATTGGGCTGCTGTCCCTGCATCCGCATCCACAGGCTCCAGCACTTGTAAGCCATAAACCCCAACTCCCTAACCTCCTCAAGCCAAGCCAGAACCCTCTAACCCTATGCCCTCAACCCTTCAACCCTCATCCGACAGGAGAATCTGCGGCCCCGTTTGCCCCATTTCTTGGCGCACCTGGTCATGGGCGAGCTTCAGCCGGCACCCATGGGGGAAGAGGCCCCAGCGACCCAAATCCCAAAAAGCGACCCCCAACCTCTAAACCCTAAACTCCAAAACTCCTCAACCCCAAAACCCTAAAACCCTAAACTGCCAATAGACGGGGTTCTACTACCTTCAGGGTCCTCCCAGACCTCGGCCCTATCTCCCCAAAAAGGAGGCTTTAGGGTTTAGGGCTTCAGAGAGAAGAGTATTCCCGTTAGTTTGTCAGTAAACTGTGCTGAGGCTAACATTTAGCACAAACCCCCACCCCCCAACCGCTCCCCGCCCCCCCGCCACCCCAAACCAAAAATCTGGAGAACCGGACCTAACCCCTAAACCCGTGACCAATTACCGGATAGCGTCCCAGGCGCCAGCGACAGCCCCTCACGCCGAGCTTGCTGCCACTTGCTGGGCGCCCAGCTGGGCGAATGCCAGGATGTTGTTTGTTGTTTGTTTTTCCTCTCGGCTTTTGGACTTAGGACTTTGGAGCTCTAGGTACTGCTGAAGGTTTGAAGGTGTCGGGGCTTAAGGGCGTGGACTCTTTTTTAATATTGTTTGGGGCGTTTTTGGGGTCCCCAAACACAGCCCCTCCAGCTGAAGCGGAAGCCCGACATGCCTTAAGACCTTAAGCCCTTCTGCAAACCCTAGAAGTCCCGCAAGTCACGGAGCCCGAAACCCTGAGTTCCCTTAACCTTGGGTTCCCCCCTTATACAAGCAGTCCTTAGTGGGGATTACAGTCCCCCATGATAATCCCTACTAAGGACTGTTTGTATAAGGGGGAACATCCCAACCTAAACCCCTTAACCTTCCCTTTGCTCCCTTGTTAGGTTCCGGCTCCAGCAGAAAATGAGGGGGAGAGGTACCCTTGGTCTAATGTGATGCGGGCTACCTGGCCCAACCCCTCCAAAATGCCCAAGAGCCCAACAGGCATCGGAAAGCTTCGCACGAGGAACCCTAGGACTAGAGAGCACTGATCCAGCCAGTGCCCTCAGCTTAGTACCTTTGCGACAGATCACAGGGGAAGAGCCGGGAAGAGCTTCTCTTCCGAAGAAGTGAGCTGTCTTCCCAGGCCCCAACTCAATCCGTGAACTCCTGCTGGATCTCCCCAATGATGCTAGCCGAGGGGACAGAGATGGCGGGAGGGAAGGTTTCCGTGGGCCGAAGAGCACCCCAGGTCTTCCACGCACTCACTCGCTCGCTCACTCGCTCGGGGAGAGGGTTTGTGGACTCCGAAGATTCGAAACCCTCGCAACTTGCCAGTCACAACAAGATGCCAACGGCTCGCGGCTGAGCATTGGAAAATCTACGGTACAGCTTCTTAGAGGCAGGGTGTTTGCATGTGGGTTCCTGTGCAGAGAAGCATTTAGTTGTAACTTGGCCCCGCCTGCAGATAGCACCGACCCAAAAATCTCACCCCTAAACCGTAGAAGCCTTCAAACCCCCAGACCCTGAAGTCCTTCATAAGCCCCAAACCAGGCAGTGTGCACGGCCTGCGTGAGGTGCGCGGGCTTGTGACTTGCAGATATTGTCCACAATCCTGGGGAGCATTCGCAGGGTTTGTCGTCTGAAAGCCCTATAACCCCTCGACTTTGCCCCTAATCGCGGAGGTTTGAAAAGGTTTCGAGAGAAGGATTAGGGTGAAGGAGCAGCAGAATGGGGGCAGGTCATCGCACCGGTTCCCTACCAAACTCTCCAAAACCCCCTGGTTCTTTGTAGGGAATGAGGGAATGAGGGCCCTAAATCCACCCTTTAAGGGATTACACAGGGCCCTCATTCCCTCATTCCCTACTAACACCAGCCAGAAAGCGCAGGTCCGCACGCGCTGCGGTTGCGGCTGGTTTGGCTCCTTCTGGGATGCCCTTGCAGCGATGATCCTCAGCTAGGGACCCAGGTCGCCCGTGGTCGAAACATGTTGGGGCTTTTGGGGTTTAGGGGTATGGGATTAGGGTTTAGGGTTTAGGATTTAGGGTTTAAGGGATTTGGGTGGGGCCTCAGGGCTTTGGGGCGGGGGGGGGGGGGGTTAGGGTCTTGTCGTGTAGGGTACCGGAGGTGCTCACGTCCTTGATGACGCCGAGTGCTAGTAGAAAAGGTTAGCATCCATCAGCTTCAGGTTGCTGGGCTTGGCATTCTGAACCCCGCGGTCCCTGAGAGTTTAGGGTTTAGGGTTTAGGGTTTAGGGTCTAGGGTAAGGGTTTAGCATAAGGTTACAGGCCTCTTTGTCAACAGCTTGCAGGGTTTGGGGTGCTTGTCCCGGATGTATCCTTCTGGAGTCCCAAACCCAAAAACCCCCAAACCCCTAAAACCCCCAAAACCCTAAAAGCCCTAAAAGCTTTAAGCCAAAGCCTATATAAATCCACTCTGGAACCGGTTCAAGGGTCTTGGGCTTCGCGCACGGCGGGGCCCTTTGGGTTGAACCAGCCGCCTTGCTCTTGTCATCGACCCCTTAGCGAGGGAACTAGGGGCCCTATATATAATTAAGGGATTTTCTGGGGCCCTATATATCCCCTGTGTGGGATTTATAATACAGGGTCCTATGATATATATATATATATAATATATATATATATATAGAATATATATATATATATATCTACCCTTTACAAGATTATGTGGGGCCCCCATTCCCTACTAAGAGCCAGCCAGTCGAGGCACACGTCGGAGGGAAGAGCTCAGCTACTGCTGCGTGCGTTGCAACCACTGCGGGGCGGAGCAGGCCGAAACCCTAACAAACCCTAAACCCTAGACCCTAGACCCTAAACCCTAAACCCTAAACCCAAAACCCGAAACCCGAAACCCTAAACCCTAAACCCTAAACCCTAAACCCTAAACCCTCCACTCAGTAGGAAAGGGACTCCTCTTGGGTCTCCACTCGTTGTCGAATTCTTAGGGTGCCAGCAATGGTCCGTAGCTGATAGGGCAGGACCCCGGATTTCTGTTTGTTGTGTCAGGGATGTTGGGAAGCAAGTGCGCCCTAACTCCCCAGAGTTTAGGGTTCAGGGTTTAGGGTTTCAGGTTTCGGGTTTCGGGTTTAGGGTTTAGGGTTTAGGGTATAGGGTTTCGGGTTTCGGGTATAGGGTCCCAAGCTGCGCCCCAACTCTCAAAGCACAAAGTGGCAAAGTGGTGTTTAGGCCCTTAAGGGCCCTCAGCCCTGAACCCACAGTGTCGCAGACTCTCAAACACAAGCTCTGTACTCTTCCGAATACCTAGACTAGACCCTGAATCCTGAGCTGGCTACTGGACTGGAGTGGCATACCCTAAGCCCTAAAGCCTAAACCCTAAACCCTAAACCATCATTGCAGACCTAGTTTGGTCCAGACTCGAAAAAAACTCTGGTCTGGACCTCATGGGAGCCCGGCAGCCCACAATGCAGTAGCATGACATGAATTTCCGTTCGCTTAGGGTTTAGGGTTTAGGGTTTAGGGTTTAGGGTTTAGGGTTTAGGGTTTAGGGTTTAGGGTTTAGGGTTTAGGGTTTAGGGTTTAGGGTTTAGGGTTTAGGGTTTAGGCATTCCTCCGAAGGCGCGCCGTGCTGCTATCACCAACGTGTAGTACTCATTTTCCAGCCTTCGCACGCCATGAGCTTGATCAACCTCATCATTCCCGGAATGTTCCGAGCAGTACGCATGTCGTAGATGTTATCCCGTAGCCTACTGTCACCTGAAGGCCGTCTTGTATCCGAAGCGTCTTAAAGCTTCCGTCGCTCTCGTGGAACCAGCACATGCAATCTAAACCCCCACCATTGTACACCCTCAACCCTCAGCCCTCAATTGAACCTGGGCTTCATCGTCTAGAGTCGAGGCTTGAACTCAAAAGTGCTCCAAACCACCCGACCCACCAAAGACCTGTCGGCATAGCTTCATAGTATGGGCCTTTCGCACTGCGCCCTTATAGCCCTATAAAGCCCTATCTAAGCCAGCCGAACCCCACAAAAAGCCCTGAACCTCAAAGCCCCCCCAAAAAAGGGCACAGCAGGGGTCAAAGCTGATAGCCGGCTGAAGGTCAGATCAAAGCTCCTGATGCCCTAAACGCCACGGGAGGTTTAGAGGGTTTTCTTCGAGGCTCAGGGGTACTTAGAGAAGTGGGGTGAAAAGTACTCTAAGTAAGTTATACTAGCTTGGAGCCAGGTATAACCTGAAACAACCCTAGTTGCAGCCCTACCTTAAAAGTACCCACGAACCTTCAAGTGGGTTCTCGGGTTTGGGGCCCACAATGCCAGGAGCCGGTTTTCACCCTGCGCAAGCGCCTGCCTCGAGCCGGGGCCCTTGGCTGGGGTTGGCTCGCAGGACTTTGGATTTTTGTGGGTAGGGTTTAGGGTTTTGAGTTTAGGGTTAAGGGTTTGGGGTTTAGGGTCTGGGGTTGAGGTTTTGGGGTTTGGGATTTAGGGTTAAGCCCTTCTTGGAGGTTCAAGGGTTCCTAGAACCCAAGTAGAACCATCTTGGCGGAGACTTGGGGGGCTGCCGTGCAGTTGGGCTCGCACTACAGTTGTAGATATTTGGGCTCCTGTAGGTACCCTGAGCCTCCAGGTAGTCGGATGTAGAGACATCCAGTCATTGTTTCTGAAGTCCTCGATTGGTTTGAGTTCTTGAAGGTTGGGTAGCAGCTCCGGCCCCGGACCCCGAAATTGCAAGCGCTGGGTAGAGCCGCATGGCTGGTGTCTTTAGGGTTTCTGGGTAGGATCCCTTGCAGTTTCGGGTGAGTCAGGTGCTCACAATATAGCCTTGCCCTGCGCTTGAAGGCTTAGGGCTTTGGAGTCGTGATCATACTTGAACGGCCTTCTTGGAGGCTGGCTCAATCACGTTCTGGGCAGGGAGCTGCGTTTACTGGCCATGTTCTCATGTTGCTTCCACGCGGCATCTCCGGATAAGTTCGGCGAAGTCACCGTTGCCGACTCCCCAAAAGGGACGTTCTCAGCCGGCTATGAGACACGCGGTGCACGTGCAGCAGGTGACGAGCAAGTGGATCCAACAGACCCAGAGCCCACAATGCCCTTGTCCTTGGATGGGGAGGTCGGCGCGGAGAATCTTCAAGGGAACAGGAGCAAGGCTTCCTTGGACTGTGAGGAGAGCGGACAGGAACGAGCAGTGGATCCTACTTCTTCAATGACGACGGTGGGCTCGCAGTCCTCCTTCTTCGATCCAACATCTTCAGTGTCCTCCTTGGACTCCTTTGCTGGGGCAGCTCGGGCTGGGACTTCTGATGAATTGAAGTTGAGATTCCGGCCGCCAGGTCAGGGTTTTGACATTGATGTTTCCTTTAACTCCGCACCTTTGTGCTTGCACTTCTCGAAGAACTGGCCCTTGACAGTCACCGCGGTTGGCAACGGCTTCACTGGCAGTGCTGCTGTAAAGAAAGGCTGGGTGCTAACACATGTGAATGACGAGCCCTTGTTTCGAGATTACAGGCGTGCCTCACGGCAGTTCAGGATCGCAGCGAAGTCGCTTCCCCGCAGAGGGTCGCGCCTTTTCGGGACCGGAGAGTAGTCGTCGATGCGATGCAGGACTCGGACCCGAAGCAAGGTCCAAAACGTGGCCAACTGCGGCGCTTGCTTTTGCTTTTCCCTCGGAGCAGCTCGGAACCGGGCAAGGTCTATTGCCCAGGCGTGAGCATTCTGGCAGTTAGTCCCCCCGGGTTACTGGTAGGGAATGGGGGAATTAGGTATCCTAGAGAATCCCTTAAAGGATATGTATGGGGGGACATAGGGCACCTCATTCTCCCATTCCCGACTAAGTCCCCACGAAGCACCAGCAAGCATTGTGCACAAAAGCCTTTTTGTTGGGCCGAGCTGCTCTGGGAGCCGCAGAAACTGGACCAAGCCAAGCTTCTTCCAGTTGTCTCCTGATCTCCCAGGTATTTGCTTAAGAACCCCCCCCTGGCAAAAAAAATGAAAATAAAACAACAACAAGACACATTAAAATCATTCCTCGTAAGGGAAATATAGGGATCGTGATCTTTTAAGTATGATTTTTGGGGCCTCCTAAGCAGATGGTAGTTTCTTGTGGTATTTCCCCAGCACCGGACTGCAATTGCATGCCTCAGATTCTCTGCAGACAAGGTGGAAGCTGGTGGTGATACCCAGCCACTTGGTAGTCCAGCGGTATCCTTACCATTTCTTTTGGTTCAAGGTTCCCCTGAAAAAGGCAAGGGTTTTAGGGTGTAGGCTTTAGGGTCCAACCCAAACAGGGTACCCTTATCATAACTTGGTTACTGGGCTACCAAGCAGCCCTCTCTCAGCCATCCAACAGTATGATGGCGACAGCCTGGTAGCGAATCCTGCTGCTGGACGCGGGCAGAACCTTCGAATGCTTGAAGCAGCAACGATTGTCTGCATCGGTGGCAAAAAGCATAACATGTCTTCAGCTAGGGATGAAAGTAAAAGCCACATTATAATCCCTATTAAGGACTGTTAGTATAAGGGGGAACATCCTAATCTTCAGTTTATGATCGCGCAGCAACAGCTCTAGTGCTTGCCACCCAGCCTGGACTGAAGACTGGGTCTAGGGCTTCGGATAAACAGGGGCTTTAGCTTAGTAGTAGAGTAGGCAACCTTTAACCTTTTTGGGGTAATAGAATCCCCTTATACTCCCAAAGGTTAACCTTTAGTTCCCTAGGCGTTTTTTTGGGGGGATGTTGGTGCCTTCGAATTGGGACGGGCCCTCTTTACTCACAGTCCTTTTAATCGGGGGTTACTATAATTCCAGCAAGGACTGTTAGTATACAGGGGGAACATCCCAACCTTCGACCTTTACCCCCTTTCTTTCTCTCAGGGGAGGGTTAGAGGCAGGGGAACAGCCATAAACCCTTAAGTTGTCAGCCCGAAAGCCCTGACCTAAACCCTAAACCCTAAACCCTAAACCCTAAACCCTAAACCCTAAACCCTAAACCCTAAACCCTAAACCCTAAACCCTAAACCCTAAACCCCAAACCCCAAACCCCAAACCCCAAACCCCAATCCCCAAATCCCCAAACCCCAGAATCCCAATCCCCCCCCGAGGCGGTCATCGACCGCAGCACCAGCGAGCTGAGCCTGAACGTGCAGGGGGATGCGCAGGGGCAGATCCAGCTTCTGACCTTGGAGGAACTTAGGGTTTAGGGTTTAGGGTGTAGGGTTTAGGGTTTAGGGTTTAGGGATGTTTAGGGTTTAGGGTTTAGGGTTTAGGGTTTAGGGTTTAGGGTCTAGAGGTTATTTTTTGTTTAGGGTTTAGGGTCTCGGGTTTCGGGTTTAGGTCGGGATGTCCCCCCCTTATACTAACAGTCCTTAATTAATAGTCATTATCGTACCCCGTACTAGAACCCCTATTACGGACTGTTTGTAAGGGGGGACGTCTCAAGGTTTAGGAATAGTTAGGGTTTCGCAAGCGTAGTGTGTCGGTGCATTCCGTGCTTATGTTTATGGTGCAGAAATTAGAGGCTCTGCGGTCAGGAGTTTTCGCATGAGGCTTTGTTTAGCAATGACACGTGCCAATGCATGAGTTGATGGTTCAGGAGTTTACTACTGTTAGCTTAAGGGCCTTCCCAAAAATACCAAAAGCTTTCCTTATAAGGGCCATACAGGGATCATTCTTCTGTATTGTTTGGGGAGCTCTTAAAAGCACATAGTCGCTTGGGAGCTTGAACAGTTCATGCGAACACCAGCCCCTACCAAAAGTCCACATGTGTGAGGCTGGGGTTTAGATTAACAACACTAGATCAGAGACGAACCCCAACAGTATGTTCCGTTTTAAACCCTAAACCCTAAACCCTAAACCCTAAACCCTAAACCCTAACCTCAACCCTAAGCCCTAAACCCTAAACCCTAAACCCTAAACCCTAAACCCTAAACCCTAAACCCTAAACCCTAAACCCTACGTTTCCGTTTTGTCTCGATTCTTGAAGCCAGTGGGTTTGTGATGAGGCCGTCTCTTCCAACAGTATGTCTTAGTAGTAGAGTAGGTAACCTTTGACCTTTTTTGGGGGTAATTAATATCATCCCTTTTTAACCCAAAAAGGTTCGCCTTTAGTTCCCCCTAGGTACTGGACAACTAAGATGTTCTGTTGCGAAATACCTCCGAAAGGATCCCGGTTGAGAGGCGTGTGCCCTGATGACGAGGTCATGGAGTCTCCAGAAGCCCCCTCCCCTAAACCCGGACCCTGAACCCTAAACCCTACATCCTAAACCCTGAACCCTGAACCTCAAATCCTGAACCCTAAACCCTAAATCCTAAACCCTGAACCCTACCTGAACCCTGAACCCTAAGCCCTGAAGCCTAAACGCTGAACCCTGAACCCTAAATCCTAAACCCTGAACCCTGAACCCTAAACCCTAAATCCTAAATCCTAAGCAATAAGCCCTGAAGCCTAAACCCTAAACCTTCTCTTTCCTTATGTACTTAAACCTTAATGACCCCAGTGGGCGGCAAAATTTCAGACAATTGCCTCCCGCGGACAATTTTGCCTCGTTTTTGACTGGTTCGTGGGCATTTTTGCATCGTTTTTTGCCTGGTTCGTGGGCATTACCTGTTCGTGAGCATTTTTGCCTTATTTTTGCCTGGTTCGTGGGCATTTGCCTGGTTGGTGGGCATTTTTGCCTCGTTTCCATTTTTGCCGGCATGTGCCTGTCCCCTCCCCCCCTCCCACCACTCCCCGCCCCTCCCACGCCCAGCAGGGCTGTCTGGTTTGGGATGCCCTGCCACAAGGCGAATGTTTATCGGTTCTGGTATGTTTTAGACGATTATTTGTCCCGAGACAGATTAAGGTCGAGAACTCCGTTCTTTTGATAAGTGAAACTATGATATTTTCCCATGTTGTGGGGTCGACAACTACGCTCTTTTGATAAATGAAACTATGATATTTTCCTATGTTGTGGGATCCAAATGGTGGGTGGGTAGATCTTCGATACCAAAGTAGCGAGCTTGACTAGTGAATGCTTGAACTTGAGATGCTGAGCCCCTAAACCCTAAACCCTAAACCCTGAACCCTGAACCCTGAATCCTGAACCCTAGA
Source organism: Symbiodinium natans (assembly GCA_905221605.1). Classification (NCBI taxonomy): domain Eukaryota; class Dinophyceae; order Suessiales; family Symbiodiniaceae; genus Symbiodinium; species Symbiodinium natans. The sequence continues at coordinate 252,484 of CAJNDS010002342.1, forward strand.
GCCAAACCCGGGAGAAGTCCGGCTGCGCTTTCGGAGGAGTGCCTGCGGCGCATCCAGGACAGGCACCTCGCAGACCTCCGCACTGAGGACAGGCTTTGGGGTTGAGGGTTTAGGGTTTAGGGTTTAGGAATGTAAGCCCTGGCACGCACCCCGTTTCGTGGTTTATGGGGGGTTCAGGGTTTACACCTCCTAGGGGCTTGGGGCTGTTTGTGGAGGGTTGCGGGCTTATATAAAGAGGCCGTAGGGTGTATGAGGTTCAGTCGTTGTTGTGGAACCCTAAACCCTACAGCCTAAACCCTAAACCCTAAACCCTAAACCTTAAACTCGTGGCCGCAGGAGGAGCTCTTGGAAGAGGACCCCCAGGCCTTCTCAGCCGAGGGGAGGGCGGGGGGCTTCGGGTTTGGGGTTTGGGGTGTAGGGTTTAGGGTTTAGGGTAAGCCCTGAACCCGAACAACCTTAAACTTCGGGAGCTTGGGGATTGGCTGTGGCCAGGGCTTGGGGTTCAGGCTTTGGGGGGTTTTGGGAGTCGGATTTGAGCTTTTGGGGTTCAGGTGGGGGTTTTTGTAGGTCTGGCGTTTTCATGGGCTGAGCTGCTTTGTCGGCTTCTAGTCTCTCCCCGACAACAAGCCACACATCCCGAATTTCGACGCAGCCTGAACTGGATACGCATCCCTTTAGTGCTGTGCTCAGATAGCACCCTGCATCCCATATCGCAAGCCTGACGCCTAAACGATAAACCTTGAAACCCCAAACTCTCAACCCCAACAACGGTCATAGTCAAAGCAAAGATAGTAGTCGCCATAACCATAATAGGGAAGTCGTAGTAACCGGAATCAACATAGCAACCGTAGCAAGAACGATAGGAATAGGGACCATAACAAGAACACCAATAGAACCAGCAGCAAAAGCAACAATGACAATACCACGAACAATAGCAACAGTCGCAACAGAGACAGCAACAGCAACAGAAACCGCAGCAGAACCAGCAACAGAAACAGCACCAACAGCCACGACAAAGACGACAGCAGCAGCAGCAGCAGCAGCAGCAGCAGCAGCAGCAGCAGCAGCAGCAGCAGCAGCAGCAGCAAGAACATATGTCACAATAGTAATCATAAGAAGAAGAATAAGAAGAAGAACATTCATAATAACAATAGTAAGAAACACATGTAACAAGCACAAGAGCAAGAGGGATAGCAACACGAAACTTGCTTAGAAAAAAACCGCCATAAAGCATAGTTTGCCCATGGCAACAATACGAACATCAATAGCCCGTGCTTAGTAGCGTGAGGGTTTAGGGTTTAGGGTTTAGGGCTTAGGGCTTAGGGCTTAGGGCTTAGGGTTTGGGGATATACTTGTGACTTGTCATCATCATCGCCTTCGCCATCGAAAACACTGGTACCAATAAAGAACCCTGATTCCTCGCGAAGCCCGAGCCTAAGTTCCCTGAACCCTACTCCCTAAACCTACCGACCCTAAGCTCTAAACCTAAAGCATCGACCCTAAACCCTACGTAAACCCTAAACCCTAAACCCTAAACCCTAAACCCTAAACCCTAAACCCAAAACCTGTACCTCTCAGGTCTACTGGTGCCTGCAGGTCTTCTTTGGCCTGCGGAGTGAGGCACCAGAGTTGGAGCTGAGAGGTACTTTGATGGAAGTGTTTAGGGCTTAGCTTAGGGTTTAGGGTTTCGGGTTTAGGGTTTAGGGTTTATTTCAAGTTGGTGTCACAACTCCTAAGCCCTTGTTGTCTCTTCACCTTGTCTTGTCGCATAACTCGCTGCGTCCCATCGGCAATCTTGACAGAACAGAGGGTGTATTGTTTAGGGTGTTAGGCTTTCTGAAGGAACCGGGGAACCGCCAGAGGTTAGCCATGCCTCAATGCCTTTCTTCATGCGCAGATCTGATTTTGACAAGTGCCCCCTTCACCTGGTACTGTACATGGTAAGGCAGGGACGCGTTCGCAACTTGCAACAGCAGCCAGCATGTAGTTGGCAGATGGTGTGTACTCTAAACCCTAAACCCTAAGCTTCAGAAACCGCAGCAGCCGCTATGCCCAAGATTCAGATCAGGAACAAGTTTGGAATCTGAGGCAGCAGGAACACCAGGAGAGCCTCTTGCACCTGCATTCGGTCCTGTCCCTTAAGCCCTACTTCCAAGAATAAGGGACCCCTAATATGGACCCCAAGTAGTAGATCGAGCCAAGGAAAGCTGCTGTGGGTACGAGCATGGCCGAAAGCAGTCGAGGATGTGAAAGGTAACAGATGGTTCAGCCAGTCCATGTCCTTAACAAGTGGGTATTGCCCCAACGTAGGGAACCCCGTTGAATACCCCAAACAGAGTAGAATCCCCTTAAAGGGACCCCCCAAAAGGGAGCCCCTATGTTCGCAAACCCCCAAATAGTTGATCACCCTAAACCCTAAACCCTAAACCCTAAACCCTAAACCCTAAGCCCTAAACCCTAAACCCTAAACCCTAAACCCAGGATGGCCTTCCATACTTCGCCTGCGCGGCAGTCCGGAGACTGGGGCTGGTGAGCCGTGCGGCGTGGCCTTGCAGGAGCTTCCTCGTAAGCGCTTGGTAGCCCAGTGGGGTACCCTGCTCCCCGTTTTTGGGTTCAAGGTTCCCTTATAAAGTAACCAACCCCAAAAAGGGTGCCCTTACTAGAATGCGGTTACGGTACTTGGGTACTGGGCTACCAAGTATGGGTTTCAGGACGTGTGGGCATCCTACACAAGTGCATACAGCTCCGGCCCTTGAACTCTGAAGCCCAAGCTTGCAGTCCGAAGTTCTACTTTAGGGTTTAGGGTTTAGGGTTTAGGGTTTCCGAAGTTCTACGCGCCAGTGCCCGTGCTCCTAAGCAAGAACAATCAGGGAGTAGTTTACGGAGCACATAAAAGCTAGTCAGCTAGTCCCAACACAGTTAATTTTTAGCAAAGGCCGACGTCAGTAGCTCCTTGCATGGGACAAGAAGCCTGGCAGGTGGGCTCACTTGGTTCTCGCTGTTGGGCTTTTTCTTGGCTCAGTCAACTGCTGCTTCTTGTGGTTGTCGTTGTTCGGGCTCTTTTGCCAAGCCAGCATCATGTCCTCGCTGTTCCTGGCGGCGTTTAGCACCAGCGTTGCCGCCGTGACAAAGATCGTCATGATATGTGCCGCGGGCGCATATCTGCAGAGGGCGGGCATTCTCAACAAGGATATTCGCCAGGCCATCTCCCAAATGTCCTTGAACCTTTTCCTGCCATGCTTACTGTTCACGAACATCTTGCCGACCATCTCGCTGGAAAAGCTTCCCACGCTTGGTTGGTTGGCTGCCGCAAATCTCATCTACGTTGGTTTTGGGCTGCTGATTGGCTACCTCAGCGTGCTTGTGACCAGGCCAAGCTCGCCGAGTATGCGGAGCATCTTGACTGCGACTCCTGCAATTGGACACGCAAATGCAATCCCTTTTGTTCTGGTGGGGCTGATCGTCAGTCAAGAACCGGTCTTCAAGGAGGATGACGTCACCACAGCCCAGGGTTACGTGGGCTTGTATTTGATCATGCACAACATTACGCTTTGGGGCGTTGGAATGAACATAATCAAGGAGAAGGATGAGGGACCGGCATCGTCCGCGTCACCGCAGTCAGATTGCACTTCTCAGACTCAGACCACTGCAGGAGCTCTGCATCCGACTTCGATTGGTCGGGTGATCTCGGGGCTGACGCTTTCTGACAGCCTGGAGTCAGAGCAGCAAACGCGCCAGCTCAAGCCATGGGACAAAGTCGCAGAATGTCGCCAGCGCATCCCTGAGTGGCTGAATCGGCCTGTGGGTACTGCAATGTTCACGACTGTCTTGGCCCTCATCCCTGGGGTGAAGGATGTGTTCGTCTCGGGCTTGTTGAGTCCAGTGTTCGGCGCCATGTCAGCGTTGGGACATGCTGGGCCGTCCGTCGCCCTCCTTGTCGTGGGTGCCCTGTTCGTGGCGGACGGCGTGCCTCATCCATCGACAATCGGCTACGCACCCCTTTGCGCCTTCATTACTGCAAGGCTTGTATTTCTCCCTGCTTGCTGCATTGGTCTTTGGGCCGTCTTGCGGAGGCACTTGTCGATCTACCCCAGCGACCCTGCCTTGACCCTTGTGATGTGCTTGGAGTGCTGCACACCCACTGCATACCTCCTGGTGACTTAGGGACGCTTGGAAAAGTTTTTTCTCTGGTTTTTGGGTACTCTAATTCCTAAGAAGCAACTCAAAAATGATGATGATGTTTGCGAGGGTTTCCAAGTTCAGTATAGGTGACAGTTTGCATCTTGAAAGGGATCAACTCGAACGAGTTGACCACCGGCCTCTTCTACCAGAGTCTGGCATCCATATTTGCCCTTGCCATGTGGACCTCTGTCATCGTGACCTACGTAGTGTAAGTAGCAGGCAGTGAACGGTGCCTTGAAATACATACATTCGCATTAGCTCACAGGAGTCGGGCATAGTCAGAGTCGGTCTCACGCCGACGCGGGAACGCCATTGATTGTCGTCAGTCGATGATGTTGTACAGAGAGGCCTCCGCAAGTACAGCAGAAAGCTCGGCGTGAATTCTCCGCATGTACAGCAGAAAGCTCGGCATGAATTCTTGTAAGCCGGTGATGTTGCTGCAACGAGCACAGCAAAGCATTGGATCCTGCACAAGTTGATGGATTCTATCGTGCGCTCTTCGCCAGTGCTTTGTTCTAACTATTTCCAAGCTCCTACTGCCTCATGATGTAACTTGCCTTTCTGTGCAAACCCTGAACCCTTAACTTACTAAACCTTCCTTATCCTGGGGTTTTTTTGGAGAAGTAAGTTAAACCCAGCTGTCGACTCCCCCATCTGACCCCGGAGAGGAGCTGGCGCCCAGCAAGCGATCGGCTTTTTTTTGCGCACGGGGCCCGCTGGCGGGCTTCTTGGCTCTTGAAGCAGTTGGGTCCTGTTGGGTTGTGCTAGAGGTTCAACGCTGTTTTCGGGCTGAGTTGATTTCGGGGTTTGGCCTTCTTGAAGTTTGATGCATGACAGGTCTGCTGGCTGTTATCTGCACCCTGGAGTGATTGTGGCTCCATGTGTTCATGAGACCGCTGTGCAGTTGCCCTACAAATCCCCAAAAACCCTACCACCCTATCAGAATCATAACCCTATCCACCAAATCCTAATTTCCAAAACCCCAAGCCCTTACCACACCCCCTTCCAGCGGTCCCTAAACCCTAAACCCTAAACCCTAAACCCTAAACCCTAAACCCGAAACCCGAAACCCGAAACCTAAACCCTAAACCCTAAACCCTAGACCCTAAACCCTAAACCCTAAACCCCAGTGCTTGCCGCGCCTCCAGCATCTCTAGGCTTCTCGGGGGGGTTCCTATGATAAGGATCACAGTCTCTTGGGAGTTTTGGAAATGCCCAGATTCACAGCAGATTCAGGACTCAGGTTGCTTGAAGGAGCCACACCAATGGCCTGAGTCTTAACCACCACAAACCTGCAAGATTGGCATTTCGGGGTTCAGGTTTGTGGTTCGACGGCAGCATTGAACGCACTAAGCACTTGAAATGCTCTTGGGGGGACTGATCGCAACACGCCTCCTTCCTGTCGGGTACCCCACTTGGGGGGGGGGGGGGGGGGGAGTGAGTTCCTATCATAAGAATGGTTTTAATTGGGGGCGGTTGGAGTGGGCTAGTGCCCCCCCCCCGCCCGGCCCGCCCAAAGTAAGCGCCCGCAGCAGGTTGGCGGTGATCACCGTTCACAGATGCTCAGCAGCACTGGGAGTACTTTGTTCCTGTTCCATGTGGGGGGTTTACGATGTTAGGGGTACCTTATTGGGGTCCTCATAAGGGAATCCTGCTATTTGGGTCCCTTGTTTCCGTAAACCCCCGTATGATTGAGGGCGGCATCGCCTCAGTGATCCCATGCCCCAAAACTTCGCGCTGAGGTTTGATGAAGATGCTGAAGCGGCATTCCATGGTCGAGCTGGGGGGGAAGCTGCGCCCTTCGATACTGCGAGCCGGTCAGTGACTAGCCGGTCCTTATCTTGAAACAGTTCCGGCGGCCTCCTTGTCGAGCTCCTCTCCGACGTAGCAACACCATGTCCACGCAGTCTGGGTTGCCGCCAAGACGCCTCATCGCGAAATGGGAATGCAATCAAATTTGAGCTTGCAGTTGCGGCGTCGGCGCTTTGCCGCCAGATTTTGGCTGCGCCGGAGATCGTGGACAACCGGGGGTCTCGGAGTCTCTGCCGTTGCTTCTCAAGCCCTTCGCCCGCTGAGAAAGGGTGAGACAGCCGATTGCCGATTAGGATGTAGGCTGACGCGACTTAGAATCTCAATCCCCCAAACTTGGGATGTTCCCCCCTTATACTAGCAGTCCTTAATAGGGATTATAGTACCCCCCCGCTACTAGAATTCCTATTAAGGACTGTTAGCGCCAGGGGGAACATCCCAACCCCAACCGATGTTTAAGGTACAGGAGCGGGGCAACATGCCTCGTGCCAGGCGTGAGGGTTAGCACATGAAACCCGAAACCCTAAACCCGAAACCCGAAACCCTAAACCCTAAACCCTAAACCCTCCCAGTTTGCTTGAAGAACTTCGTGGCTTAGAGCTTCGTAGCGCGCAGGAGTCCTCGGTGGCGGAAGATTCCGAAAACAAGGGAGCTCGGCAGTTGGGTTTTACAAGGATTGCAGGTTTCAAGCTTCCAGGCAGATCTGATATTATTATTATTATTATGACTATGATTATTACTATTATTCTTATTCTTATTCTGATTATTAGCATTCTCATTATTTGTATTATTGGAAACCTAAACCCGATGTGCCAGGAGCCACTGCGAGCTTGGTTCTGCAGCTTCCTTCTCAGGCTTTTACGTTTTCTTTGGGCCCCAGAAGTTCCCAAAGTCACGATCCCTCGTCAAATAAAGAAGAGGGGCGGCCTTAGAATAAGGACTCCAAAAAGGGGCCCTATAATTTAGAGAAACTCACCAACTCCCTCGAGCACCTACATGAAGCCCACTCAAGGCCCCTGCAAACCCTAAACCCTAAACCCTAAACCCTAAACCCTCAACCCTAAACCCTACATAGAACTTCCTGGGAGGTCTTCTGGCGCCGTGGACGTTGCAGCGCCGTGCGCCTTTCCTCGACATCCTTCCAGACACTCTGCAGGTGCTTGCTTAGGGTTTAGTTTAGGGTTTTAGGGTTTAGGGTTTAGGGTTTTGTTTCATGGAAAGGACCGTACCCTATCAATTCTAGGGTTCCGGGCCTATAAGTCCTGAGGGTTTAGCCTTTACTTGAAAAAAGCCCTGCCAATCCACGGCTTTTTTGAAACTTTATTGGATAGAGTCCTAAACATCCTCAGTTTGATACTTCAGACCCCCCAAAGAGCCTACAGAAAGAAGGCTTTATGTATACGGCTCAACAGCTGAAGGCCTTTTGTGGTCTAAGGTAGACCCTATGCCTACCTCTCTGCAGGGACCACGTTCGCCCTGGGCCATTTTCTGGGGCCTTGCTTGATCCATGCGACCATGTGACCCACGAAGGTTCAGACTGTTGGTTTTACACCATGAGCCCTAAACCCCTACACTCTACCCACTCTACCCCCTAAACCCTAAACCCTGAACCCTAAACCGTAAACCCTGAACCCCCAGCCCTTCAGCCCTGCATGCCTCAGGGAGCCTTGCTTCTGTGGAGCCATAGAATCATGACATTCGTGAGGGAGGGGGGGTTTAGGGTTTAGGGTTTAGGGTTTACATGGGGGGTAGGTACCTCGGAGCCTTAGCGAAGCTTCGGGAGCCTTGGGGAGTAGTAGGGAGTATTTGGGAACCTTGGGTTACATACCCCCCTTGAAACCCCCCCTCCCTTAAGAGCCCTCTTATGGAACCTCAAAAGCCAGGAGCCAGAAGCGCCTGAACCTTGAAACCCCCCCGCCCCAAGGTTCAAGAAACCCCTAAGCGCCTAGGGTTTCGGGTTGAGGGTCCATGGTTTTTGAGGGATTCCCTTCTTACGCCAGGAGCTACATCTCACCGGAGCAGCGGCAGAAGGGAATCGAGGAGTTGAGCAACCCGGGGTTTGGGGTTTAGGGTTTAGGGGTTTGGGGTTTGGGCTTTGGGCTTTGGGCTTTGGGCTTTGGGGTTTGAGTATGGGTTTTTTGGGCTCCATGGCTGCTTCGGTTTTGGGATTTCGGGCTTGCGGGAGTAGGGGACGGCAGTTTGTGGCTCTTGGCTTTAACGCTTCGAGTGGTGCTGTTGCAGACCCGGTCGGGAAGCCTGAGCAAGATTAGCCGGTATGGCTGAAACCCTCACTCAAAACCCAAAGCTTTCCATTCCAGCTTTTTGCGGGGGCGGAGCTACTACTGCTTTTCTTGCAGATTTGCTTCGCGAGGTGAAACACACAATTTGTGGTCAGGTCATCATCTGGGGCTGGTGGGTTTTCAGGGATGAAGTAGGTTTAGTGATCAGGGTCTTCCCTTTTTTTCGTTGGGGGGGGGGGGGGGGGTCCCTGTCCATAATGAGCTTATGATAGAGGTGCCAGGAGGGGGCCCCACAGTTCAGCAGCAAAGGCCCAATCTCTGGGTGAACCCTTAGAGGAGTTTTGTAAGTTGGGCCTAAACCGTAAACCCTACTGCCCCCCCCCCCCCCCCCCTCTCATTGTACATGGTACATGGAATCCTTAGAAGGGGCCTTGGGCATCCGAGAGTGATAGAACTGAAGCCCTGCGCGTATGGTCATTGTCGTTTCTCGGTAGTTCCTCCCTTTTCTGGTGCCCTGTGGACGGAAGTGGACAGAGGCCTGTAATCACGGGGACCAAGACTGAGACCCCTTATCTACCCCAAAATACGAGAATCCTTTTAAAGGGACCCCCCCCCCCCCCGAAAAGGGGTGCCTCTATTGTTGGACACCCCCCCCATATGGAGAACTGACTTGGGTTCTTCGGCGCTTCAGTGCGGTTCAGTTTGGTTGGGTTTGGGGCGTAAGATATAGGGGTCGGAAGAAAACTACGAATAGCATTCCCTTATGGTCCCTTTGTAAGTTATACCATTCTAACCCCCCAAACCCTATTCTAATGATTAAGGGGCCCTTATCGTAGGGCTACCGGCTTCCCAGATGTGCGCATCCAGGAGCACCGGAAGCACTCGGAATCGTTCCCAGGCGGCTGCAGGGTTAGAGCTCGGCATGTTGAAACACACCATTCTGGGTCACCATACATCCCCTAAACCCTATAAACCCTATAAACCCTATAAATACCCTATAAACCCTATAAACCCTATCAACCCTATCAACCCTAGACACCCTAAACCCTAAACTGCCTTTGTAAGCTTGATAGCCAAGTGGTACCCTTTACCCTTTTTTGGTTCTGAGCTCCCTTACAAAGTAACCAACCAAAGCAATGGTGCCCTTACTGCATAATGTGTACACACTTTGCGTTTTTAGCACAGAAGGCTTGGGTTTAGGGTTTAGGGTTTAGGGTTTGGGGTTTGGGGTTTGGGGTTTGGGGTTTAGGGTTTAGGGTTTAGGGTTTATACGGTTTAGGGTTTAGGGTTCAATTTGCGTGCATGGCAGTGGAATCTTGGGGTCTTGTGAGGTTTTGAGAACAAATGGGGCGGTCAGGCCTGCATTGTGATTCGAGGGCTTGTGAGCTCGGAGTTCGGGGTTGGGTTCTGGGGCATCATAGGCCAAGCGCCTAAATCTGAAAGAAGTCCCAAACCCCGCCCACCTCAAAAAGCGTCAGAAGGACTACGAGTCGCTGTGTGTCAAGACTCTTAGGGTTTAGGGTTTAGGGTTTAGGGTCTAGGGTCTAGGGTTTAGGGTTTAGGGTTTAGGCGGCTTCTTGACTGGTTTTCATAGGTCCCCCAGATGTCTGCTATCGAGCTAGGACCGGAGCCTAAACATCCCAAAGCCGTGAGTTCGTCTTTTGCACCTACTAAACCCTGGAGCCTGTATTCCTAAACTTTAAACCCTAAACCCTAAACCCTAAGGTTACTGAACTCTAAAGACTGTGCCAGGCGCGATACTCTCCGACTCGAGAGGTGGCAATGCCAATATCTCCAGCAAGGTTGATGCCTCAGAGGGTTCAGGGTTCAGGGTTTAGGGTTTAGGGTTCGGGGTTCAGGGTTCAGGGTTCGGTTTGGGGTGACCTGTCCGTACCTTGCGCTCCGAGATTTTGGATTCGCAGATTAGGGCTTCGGATCCTTTGAGCCATGAGCCATAGTTCACTTGCTGTGTGGGGTGCTGTAGGGGGCTATTAACAGTAGTAATATGGGTGCCTTGCCCAACATTCCAAGGTTTACAATGTAATACAGTGAGTGAGTCACGATATTATAATTCATGCGCTCACGCTGGCAATATTAATACTAGTGAGCGAAAGAAACTTTAATTCAAGGGGAACATGTGAATGTTATTACTGAGGGAGAAAGAAGTGCATGAAAAAGCCCTAATTCGTGCATCTCTCTCCTTTTCACCTTTCATAATGTAATTCTATGGGCAAAAAGTGAGTCACCTGTGCAAGCATAATTAGCTCTCCGGTTTTCTTCACTGATGTGAAGAAAACCCCAGTAAGAATAACCCTTATATTATCCTTTCATATAGGTTGAGGGGTATGGGTTTGCTTGCATTTACGATCTTTGGGCTCATCAGGCCGCTGTGATGCTGCCGTGCGGGCTCGAGAGACAGGCTGGTGGTTTGAGAGTTTCAGGAGGATGGAGGGTCCTACCTGCATCTCTTTAAACCCTAAACCCTAAACCCTCTAATCCCTTGAGGGTAGTTGCAGGTTCGAGGGCTGAGGGTTGCGGGTTCAGGGAACATGGATGTAACTAAGCATTTACGGGGGCTTCAGAGCATGGGCTTGTGTGGGTGTTGCGGGATCTTCCGGAACTGTCAAAGCTCGGGTTAATGTGGGGTCATCGGCCAAGGCTTGGCGCATGTGCAAGGGTTTGGTGAAGGGTTCGGGTCATTTTGCCATTGACATGCCCCACCCCTCGACATGTGCACGTACTGACAGCCACTGGAACTGCAAGGTTAGGGTTTAGGGTTTAGGGTTTAGGGCTTAGGGAGGAGGGCTGAGGGTGCCTTAAACTTACCCGTTCTTGTAGCTGGGAGTTAGGTAGTTTAGTCCCGACTCAGAACCACTAAGTCAACCCCCCCAAGTCTTGGGAAAGGACTAGGCGTGGTCTGAAGCAAGATCCCGGATGAGTTTTTGTCGCGGATTTCTAGGGTGTAGGGCTTAGGGTAATTTTCGAACGCATGGGAACAGCCTCACAACATGCCTTCAGGGCTGAGCTTTTTCTAAAGAGACCGGGACGCTGTGGGAGTGCACTTTTTTCTATTTGTTTAAAGAAATTTCAAAAACACTCTCACAGCGCAGCCGTATTTTATATAAACAAAATCACGAGTCATGCACAACGCCAACACAAAGCAGCGATACGGTGTATGTCCTGTCCCCGTTTTCAAAATAAATTGGCCAACTTCATTGGAATCCTAGAAACAACAATAGGAATCCTCTATTTATATCCGTAGGAACCCTATTTTAAATAATCGGAGCCGTAAAGTCAATAGGAAGCCTCTTAACATGAATTGGAGACCCCTCACAAAAAGATGAGAATCCTCGTAGAACTAATAGGGATCCTATTAAACTGAAGAGGAACCCTACTACAATTAATACGAACCAATCGGACTCCTATAAAAAATCAGGCGAACCCTTAGAAATACTAAAATGAACATGAGCCTAAACCAATAGGAACCCCTTTAAAGTGAATGAGATCCCTATTAATATGAATACGAATCCCATTAACATGAACAAGAATCTGATGAAAATTGATAGGAATCTTATTACATGAGTAGGAGCCTTATTAAAATAATTAAGATCCTCTATTGAATTATCGGAACCGGATAACAGTTGATAGGACGGAAGCCTATTAAAATGAATAGGAACCCTTGACAAATCAAAAAGAACCCGGGTTACAATTCACAAGAATCCTATTAGAACGAGAAGGAATCTTGCTAAAATGAATGGGAACCAATAGGCCTGCAAAACAATAGAATCCTTGTACAAGAACTAATAGGAACCCTGCTAAACTAATATGAGCCTAATCCTTAAAATTAATTAAAACCCTTTGCGAATCCCAGTAACATGAATAAGAGCCCTGTTTAAATTGATAGGAACCTTATTACATTAGTAGGAGCCTTAGGGCGTGATGTCTTAAAATATGTTGCTAAGGTACAGAGTTTAGTATAGATATTAGGTTTTGCCTATTGGGGGGTGATTGCTTGACTCATCCTAGCTAAGGTATAGTTTTTAGGATAGATGTCATGCCTTGCGTATTGGGGCGCGATTGATTATATGGAGGTTGTGGTACTCTCTCGAGATTTTGCAGAATTCGAGTTTGCTTTTTGGTACCTCCTCGAGAAATGGTGGCTGGGAGAGAGCCTCAGATCACGAAACTCATGGAAAACATTGGTTCTACCAATGTTGTTGAAAGATGGAGCCGAAAAACATTGGTAAAGCCGACGTTTTCCAAAAATCCATGATTTTCAAACCATGTAGCCGCGAGCACGAAATTCATGGGTAACATTGGTTTTACCAATTTTTTGAAGGATGGAGCCGAAAAAACGTCGGTAAAACCAATGTTTTCCAAAAAATCCATGCTTTTCAAACCATGTGGCTGGGAGCACGAAATTCATGGATAATATATCAATGTTGTTTAAATTTGTGCAAAGCAGGACCTAGAGGGGATTTTGTCACGTCTCTCGCTCGCAAGCATCAGGACATGCCGTTCATCGCCCACCAGATGAGAGAAACACAGAATGCCATGTGCTTGATTGTCCATGTTAGTGCTTTTGTCACGTACAAAAGGGCACTCAGAAATATAAAACACACACAAAACACAAATACCAAAAAACAACTGTACAAAAAATGCGTACAAAAATGAAATAACACCTAAAAGCCTAAAGAAAAACCAAAAAACAACCTTCAGAAGACACAGAAAAACCGTAAAAAAGAAAATGGTACAGCAAAATCTCCAATAATACACAAAAATCCTCGAAAAACCAAAAACCAAAAAACCAAAAAACCAAAAAAACCAAAAAAACCAAAAAAACCAAAAAAACCAAAAAAAACCAAAAAAACCAATCCTGAGAGACTCTTCCCAGGGGTCCGGCTCCCCAACAGAGTCCCTCAGGATTGGTTTTTTTGGTTTTTTTGGTTTTTTTGGTTCTCTTGGACAAGAATCCCCAAAAAAACCAAAAAAACCAAAAAAAAACAAAAAAACCAATCCTGAGAGACTCTTCCCAGGGGTCCGGCTCCCCAACAGAGTCCCTCGGGATTGGTTTTTTTGGTTTTTTTGGTTCTCTTGGACAAGAATCCCCAAAAAACCAAAAAATCCAAAACAACCAAAAAAACCAATCCTGAGAGACTCTTCCCAGGGGTCCGGCTCCCCAACAGAGTCCCTCAGGATTTTTTTTTTTTTTTTGGGTTTTCTTGTTTCTTTTTCATTATTTTTGTTTGTAGGGATTTTGTGTGGTTTATTTCTTGTTGCACGTTTTTCGTATGTTTTTAGGGTTTTTTGAAGTTTTGCGTGCTTTTTGTCGAAAAAGTGCACTCCCACAGCGTCCCATTTTCTTTCTAAACCCTAAAGCCCTAAAACCCTAAAGCCCTAAAACCCGAAAACCCTAAAACCCTAAAACCCCAAAACCCTAAAACCCTAGAACCCTAAAACCCTAAAACCCTGAAACCCTAAAACCCTAAAACCCTAAAACCCTAAAACCCTCAAACCCTGAAACCCTAAAACCCTAAACCCTAAAACCCTAAAACCCTAAACCCAGGTCTCGGAGGAGTTGGGACTTGGCGAGCTCTGCCACAAAGTTTCGTCCCGGAGACACGCAGGCCAAGGATGCCGAGTCCGATCGCTTTGTTCGAGCTGTTGGGGGTTTAGGGTTTGGGGTTTGGGGTTTAGGGTTTAGGGTTTAGGGTTTAGCTTGGTAGCCCAGTGGTGCCCCTTTCCCTTTTTTGAGATTCAAGGTTCCCTTATAACCCTAAACCCTAGACCCTAAACCCCAAAAAAAAGGTGCCCTTATGATAATATGGTTCCTGGGCTAAGTCGGGCTAATGGGAACTTCGGGGTTCGCAAGCAGCTTGGCCTTTGTAAGGCCTTAGCCTAAGGGCCTTAGCCTAAGGGATCTTCTCTGTCACCCTAAACCCTAAACCCTAAACCCTAAACCCCAAACCCTTAAGGGATCTTCTTCTTCGCCTTGGCACAAAAGCACGCCCAGGGGCTCGAGGCTCCTCCAGCCTCCAGTTTTTGGTTTCTAGTGCTTGTTTGTCTTTCTCCTATGTTGTCGTTGGTTTTTGGTTTTTGGTGTGTGTGTGTGTGTGTGTGTTTGTTTCTTTTTGGGTTGTGGGTTGTGGGTTGTAGGTCTTTTTTTGGGTAAGGGTGCGCCTATTTCACACCCCTAGGGCTTTTTTGGTAGTAAGCATCCTGCACTCAAGCGGTTTTGGGTTTGTTGCTTCTGCCGGAGCCGCGAACCACCCCACTTTAAAGCTGGCCCTGCAGCCTTTAAACCTTAAACCGTGAACCCGGAACCTAAACCCAAACCCTTAAACCCAAAAGCCCAGACCCTAGGCCTTACCTGGGACCCTATTTTCCTACAGTTTTTAGGTTGTACCTCCTAAGTACCCTAAACCCTAAACCCGAAACCCTAAACCCTAAACCCTAAACCCTAAACCCTAAACCCTAACTGACCCCTAAACCCTAAAACCTTACCACTACTAATAATCTGAGATAAATAGGGTCCCAGGTCGACAAAAACCTAAACCCTATAGACCCTCACCCCTAACCCTAAACCCTATAAGCCCTAAACGCCAAACCCTAAACCCTAGACCCTAAACCCTAAACCCCAAACCACAAACCCTAAACCCTAAACACTAAACACTAAACACTAAACCCTAAACCCTAAACCCTAAACCCTAAACCCTAAACCCTAAACCCTAAACCCTAAACCCTACCCCCCCCCCCCCCCCCCCCCTCCCTCCCTTTTCCACCATCGTGGCAGGCTCTGACGTGGCCGGCCCGCTACCCTCACCGCACGGGGATCTGGAGGGAGATTCCCGAGGCCTGGACTTGGGGTTTAGCGTTTCGGGTTTAGGGCTTGGGGTTTAGGGTTTAGGTGCTGACGAGCAGCAGGTGAGCCAGCAGATTCAGCAACCATGGGGAATGCCATCGCTCGAATTTTTGTCTGCTTCGGGCACGAGAGATCTGAACAAATGCTCTCCGAATGTCCTATTTCGCATGGCCTGCTGTGCTGCCATGCTTTGGTTTTGATTTGCATGGCTACTGTGCTGCCATGCTATGTCTGCTTCGCTTGGCTGCTGTGCTGCCATGCGTCCTTCGAGCCCTTCACGCTCGCCTGAATTCAAGGTTGACAAGAGAAGGACTCTTCATCACTCCTCCTTCATCTGGCTTCGGTAACCGATGCCTGATTACTGTACATATCGTCAACCTGTCCTTGCTTGCCGTAATGACCTTCCATGGCCTTCACGACACACTCTGCACATCATCCTCTGCTGAACACTCGAGGAATTTCGTAACCCCCAGCAGTGCCTATACGTATGCACATGATCCCCTCCATCAGTGATGTAGAACGGGCCGTTGGGGATCTCGGGGACAGGGACCTCGACCTCCCTGATTTCAATTCGCGTCATCGGCTCCTGTGGGACCAAACGAACCATCGCCAGGTCAGCTTGCACTCCAATGGATCGGCAGAGGGGCTCTTCGGGTCGTTCTTCACGAACGCGATTGTTCATCTGATGGTGCAGTTCCATCTCCACTGCTTGCTGCAAACGACGGAGGCGCTTCACTCGTCGCGAGGCGTCGTGACCATCAAACAGGCGATACCAAATCCACCATAGGCCTTCCCAGGCAGCCACCAAAGCCACCCCAGCCAAAATCATCACGACATACAGCTC
Source organism: Symbiodinium natans (assembly GCA_905221605.1). Lineage (NCBI taxonomy): Eukaryota > Dinophyceae > Suessiales > Symbiodiniaceae > Symbiodinium > Symbiodinium natans. Next base: position 268,421 of record CAJNDS010002342.1, read on the forward strand.
CAGAGATGTATCCAAAGGCGTTGGCTCCTTTACTTGCCTTGCCCGGCAAGTTTGCACCATCATCATCAAAACAACCATCCTCGCCAATGAGGTCTCAGCTGTTCGTACGACCCTATCGACTATGCCCCAGAGGCCCACCAATTCCTGTAACCGCTGGCGTGGAAAGCTTTTGGTTAATAGGTCTGCCAATTGCAGCTTGCCTGGAACGAATTCCAGGGCCACTTGGTTCAGCTCGATCTTCTCCCTCAGGAAGGACGCTCGAACACGAAGATGTCGAGTTCTCCAGCTCGCGCTGGATGCCGGACTGGCCAGCACGATGGCGGCTTGGTTATCCACCTTCAGGCCGATCTTCGAATCACCCTTCTCAAATTGGTCGGTGATTGCTCGCATTGACATCGCCATCACCAAGGCCTCTATCGATGCCATCAACTCACACTCCGCCGTGCTCAGGCATACGAATGGTTGGCGGGAAGACCGCCAACCAACGACATTCCCTCTCCAAGTGATGACAATGCCGCTGTGGCTTCGCTCTCCAGTTGGAGCAAAGGAAGCATCGCTCCAGGCCGTCAGACCAGGGCCATTGTCCTGGATGCATAGGGCGTAGCTCATGGTGGCCTGCAAATATGCCAGTAGCTTCAGGCCAATGGCTATGCAGCGAGGTGCAGCCTTTGTGAGCAAAGAGCCCATGGCCGCTACCGGAAACGATATATCCGGCCTGCTCCTCTGTGCAATCCACAACAACTCACCACACAGACGTTGGGCTTGTCGTAGTTCGCTTTCAGTCCCAGGGCATTCACCATCTTCCGCAGCGAACGTTAACAGCTCCCTAGAACATGGGATTGGCGACTTGTGGTGCTCCGGGATGCCATGGGACCTCAGCAACTCCATCACATAGGGACGTTGATGAAGATATATGCCCTTTTCCCCATCGGCCATCTCAATCTCACATCCCAGAAAACTAATGCCACGATCCCGGGTCATCACCTCCAATGGTGACGTTTTCCACACCGAACCAATCTTAGATGCCGTCGCCGTGAGCAAAGCAAGGGGGGCACAGATCATCAAATCATCCACATAAACCAAGATTGTGCCATCTGGTGGATCCAGACATGAACTGCCAGCTTCATAGATGAACCAAATGTTCGGTTCCGCAGCGCCCTGGTGAAGCCTCCATTGTCGATCCTCGGTTTCGAAAACCATCTCCTTCATCATCTTGTCACGATAGTTCGCCCACAGCTTTGGTGATTGACGTAGCCCATACATCCCATGTGTCAACAGCCACTTCTCACCAGGTTGCCCCAAACCCAGTTGCACCAGGATCGCTGGAGGTGTAATCAAGTACCGCACTTGGTCAGGACCAACGGGCATTGGTGTCAGCATAAAGGCCCCCGTTATGTCCAAGGATCCAGTGATCCATCTGCGATACATCGAGTACACCAAGGTGCACCTCATACTTTCCGCTGCTGCACCGCTGGCGAAAACATCTTGAGGGGCATCATCAGCAAAATTTCCACAGCATACAATTCGAGCTTTGCGTTTGCACCAACTCTCCTCGCCACCGGTCTCTTGATTCTCGGCTGCCGGAGGCTTGAGGGTATACACCATTTTCGCTGGGAGATTCTGCACATTCGGGTCCCTCTCATACTGCTTCGCCTGCGATGAACTCAATCGTTGAAACCCCTTTTCCACCACCTGTAGTTCCTTTTTGATAGAGGGCAGCCATTTCGTAGGATTCTGCCTCACTTCCGCTGGACTCACATTGTGGGTATGTCGTAGGGGTTCTTGAAGATTCCGAATCAGGTCCTCGATGTTCGGGGTGTACTCCGGCTCCATTTTTGCCATTCTCGGACCCAATCCATGTGACGGCCAACTTTCCAGCTTTGAAGCCATATCTTCACCCACTTCATCAGGCACGTCCTCCCACTCCAAGTGGTTCATGTAGCGCCGGCAAACATACTCCAGCTCTCCTCCAGGGTCATCAGATCCACAAACACGACGTAGTAGCGGAGGATCAGGGGAACCAATTTCTGGGTCATCTCCATGCTCGAACTCATCATCGACGAACACCTCCCAATCCCCTACATACTCAACCTCCTCCCAAGCAGCAGGGGTATCCTCCTCCTCTTCCCATACGACTCGGGCTCCGCCCTGAGACGTGCACTCTGGACCAGAAGAGGACACCTCAGACAAAGGTGTGGTTTCCAATGTCTCGCTCACCGAGAGCACCTTCATCGTGTTGCCACCAGAGCCTTCTGGTTCTTGTGGACCTTCATGAGGAAAACCATGATCACGAAGAAACGCTAAGTCGCCTCGCCCCAAGCGATGCAACCCCGCCGGGGTGTAAGCGGAAAGAATCCACTTCCTTCCATCGTCCTTCACCCACGCATGTCGTCTTTTTGGGTCAAACCCCGCCGGGTGTTTTGAGACATCCACCAATTTTCCTTCAACCAGGGCTTGAGGATCTTCACCATGCTCGTGTAGGCGTCGTTCACCCCGTGCAAGAGTGGAACCAAGATCACCTCCATGTTCCAACCAAAGCCCGGATTTCACTTCCATGGGCAGTTCCATGATGTAGTTGGTGGTCCCCTTCTCATTGTGGATGTCCTTATGCATCTTGGCCTCGGCGATGTGGTGCAACACAAGGGTACTCCATGTTGGCTGACGATCCGGGTACGATCTCTTAAGTTGCTGAAGAAGGTAGGCATTCAGGTACCTCGTCGTCCAAGGCAGTGCTTTGGCATTCGAGGTTATGCCATGGAAGGGTCCTTGAACATAGGCCCCCATCAATATCCCTTGGCCCACAAGAGCCCGAGGATTTCGCAAATTGCACTTCACCTTGTCGAGTTCCCCCAAAATCTCTACGCACCCCTTCTTCTCATACTTCCCCGCTTCACACAATCGCCTCGCCATGATCTCCACCTCTGAGGTTTGGTGTGGCTGCAAACCACACATTCGGAGTTCGCCATCGTCTCCACCATCGCATTCCGCCAAGCGTGCTTGTAGTGCATCTAGTTCATCTGGTGCCTCACCTCCACACTCTTCCACCTTCATTGTCCTCAATCTCACTCCAGGGGTCTTCGAAGTGGCCCTTGTCATCGGCGGAGCATAGGACACAGGTGGGCCTGTTGGATATGGAGGAAGCTCATCATCCTTTGTAGAGGCCGGTTTTGAGTCCGGAGCTGCTGATGGTGGCGGCATGGGTGGCGGCGATTCCGGTTCCACCAAAATGGTGGGGGCCACAGTGTCCAAAGGTGGTGGATCACGGGCCACCCTCACATGTGTGGTTTGGATGAAGGTGCCGGTGGACTTCAGGATCACATGCCCACCTCGGATATCAGTGGCTGGCCCCAGATACTTCCCTTGAAGCCAGTGAGGACTCAGATCCTCAACATCACCCGTCTTGTACTTCTTGATCTTCACGTACACCTTCGCTCCATAGGCCACAGGCATGGGTGGCACGATGCCCAGTTTCTCACACCTTTGTTGGGCCGCTGCTGTCTGAATTGCCGTGGGCCAGTGTTCACGCGGAAGCCCAGCAGCATCAAGCAATATTCTCGCTCGCCTCTTCAGGAATCGAACTCCTGCCTCAGCCACTCCATTTTCAGCTGGCTCCGAGCCTGTTGATGTTGTTGGCAGCATTCCTTGCGAAAGGATCCACTTCCTAACCAAGTTGCCACGAAATTCACCTCCTCGGTCAGCATGAACCCTCACTACCGGATACCCCAGCGCCTTAATGTCCACCACCATCTGTTGGATCGCCGGCAGCATAGTGGCGGCCTTTTTGTTTCGGACAGGCACGCAGTAGTACAAGGTCTCGGTCTCCAGGGGTTCTTTAAAGGTGGCTTTGAGCTTTTCCCATTCTTCTTTAGCCCTTTGTTCCTCCCCCACTGGAGGCAACTCCACCTCCTCCTCTTCCTCTGGAAACTCAGCCTCTTCATCCGATAGCGTCTCCTCGGGCTCCTCCTCTTTCCAGTCGTCCGGTATAGGGTGGCCCCGAACTTCATGATCGACTTCCATCCCATCAGCTTTGGGGATCCTGAAAGCCCCAATGACAAAGTACTTAAAGAACTTTCCGTCAGGAGATCGCCCATGTCCACGAAGAGGTCCAGCAACATCCACACTCAGGACATAGCCTGAGGGGTGAAGGGTGCTCCTATGCCTCCTCCCCGTCGCTGCATTCCTCACGCAGATAGCACAGTCCCTCCTGAAAGGTTGGTGGTTCCGCATGACGTGAAGTCTCCAGGCAGCATCGGCAGACATTTTTGAAAGTTTGATGCGACCACTGCCATCGGTGCGAAACACCCCAAACAATCCACTCACAACCTCCGTGAGCTCATTCTCCGCCACCATAGGGTTCGAAATGCCCATTTCATTCAGGTACAGCTGTGCATGGCCATCATCAACCCAAGCAATTCCAGGATCTTCAGCTGTACGAAACCTCCTCCTCTCCACCAAGAATTTAGGAATGCAACCACCCCGTTGGACCTGTCCTGCAGCCGCCAAAGCATGCAGAAACTGAAAGCGATTGCGGTGCGCCTCATACACGGCGAACTCGGCTGGAGTAGCCGCCACATCATGCGACAAGAGCGCCCCAATGCGACCATTAACTGCCGCCCATACCAGCACCTTCCACACCTTGGTGAAGTCGCCCATATTCATCATGGAGCCCACATTCACGTAGACCACATCCGTCAAGCGCCCCAACTGAAGCAAGGCATCACTGGGGCGATAATCGCCAGGCGGGTCCCAACGAATCACCCATGTCGCTGCACGAAGCAACCTCTTTCTCGTTCTTCGATTCAAGGCTATCTCCTTCATGCAATCCCAGGCGCTTTCCCGAGGGTGTCGGATCAAAAGCTCCGACTGCAGCTCCTCAGCATCCCTGAAAAACGGGGCCTTTGAAAGAGCCTCGCGCCCAGCCATAATGTCCCCAGTGCTAGCATACTCGCAAAGGCATGCCCACCAGCTTGTTGTCACCTGGTTCAGGACGTTCAAGGACTCCATGGTGGCCTCCCTCAACGTTGGAAGCTGGGAAGCCTCAAGCTTGGAGATAAGAACATGTGCCGTCGTCGCATCAATCTCCGGGCATCCATCCACGACTTTAAGAGGCATGCTTCCACCATCACCATCCACCAATTCACAGCACGATGGGGTCCAGTTAAGCTTGTAGCCCAGCTTCGAAATCACCTTTCCCATCGGGACAATCATCTGGGTGACCTCATCGCCACTCAGAAGGGTGCCTTGGCTGTTCTGCTTCATGGTCGTCCGAGCATCGCCAGCCAATGCCACATCCACTTGCGTAGCTTGGTCCCATTCACTTTGGCTCAAAGGCGGTCGCAGCGCATGGGTAGCTCCGGAATCTATCAGCGCTGCCCGTGGTGATGAGGTCGTGATGGACTGGTGATCATCACCTCCAAACAAGATCTTCAAGGTGGGCTTGATCGCCTTCAGGTTCTTAATCTCATCCCACAACTTCATCACCTTCACGAACACCTCCGGCTTCTCCTCAATCGCAACCTTTCTAGTCGTCGGTGTAGAGGTAGGTGTTGTAGGGGTGGTCGTGGATGTTGCATCGCCCTTCTCTCCCTTTCCCTTTCCCTTGGCAGCTCCACCACCAGGTGCTCTGCACTCTCGCACCTTGTGTGTTGTAGAACCACAAGCCAGGCAACGCCGAGATCGTTCACCCCGTTCCAGGCTCGCCCATGTATGGGGGTAGCGGCAGGTATTCCCCCGTCGACATCCTTTGTCGCCCGCGAAGAACTTGCACACACCCTTGGAAGTGGAAGAGTTAGGAGTCGAAGGACTATACGGGGTCGTAGACGATGCCGCCTCCGAAGTTGCCGCCAAAGCCTTCAGTCTCGGAAGTGCCTCATTCCCCTTGTTCACCCCTAGCCTCGCTTGTTGCTCCATCTCAGCTTGCAGATGTTGGGAAAAGGACGTTATACTGCTGGAGGTAGGGCATACATCCACCTGCAAGTTGCTCCTCACCAAACTCACCCTGAACGACAGCTCTGGATCCGACTTCACCACCGAGGCTGTTATCCGATCTAGGCCTTGCAATAGGGCCGACGGATCCGGCTCCGCAATCCCAATCGCCTGGGCGCGTCTCCTCCAAAGAGACCACTTTCGCAAAGTGTCCACCGCCTCCATCGCAGTCTCACATTCTTGAGGATGCTCCAAACTGGTCAAAACCAGCGTTTTCTCCTGCCTATTGCCCGGTTGGTAAGTGGCAAATAGCTTGCACAAAAGGCCGACAGTGTGCACATCTCCCACCGCAATGGCTTCCTCTTTCACTTGAGCAGGAATTGCGCCCAACACCATTGCAGTTGCCCTTCGCTCCACACGACTCCACTCCGGCTTGCCTAAGGCGGAAACCACTGGCTTCAGTCTGACCTTTTCCAAAGGAGTAGACACTGAAAATCGTGCATACCAATCCGAAACGTCCTTCAGGGTCATCGTCCACCAATGGCTTGATGTGTCACTCAAGTCCTCCATGATCGGGGTGATGTGGGTAAGCCAGTTCAAAAGGTCAATGCTTCCCGTGGATGGGGTGTACGCCGGGAGTTGAGGCAGCTCAGAAATACCCGGCTTCACCGTCTCTGGCCGTTCACTCTTGCTATGCTGATTCTGGAGCAACGACTCTATACCACGGGCCATAGCAGTCAACACCTGATCGTTGGAGGAACGTGGTCCTGCAGGCAAAGATGATGCTTCCTGTCGTGGTTGTTGTGTAGGTTCAGGTGAGGGAGACCGAGGTGCACCTAGACCAAATAGCCCTTGCAAAAACGACCGACTCTGTGGGATTTGCACATCTGTTTGTACAGCATTAGGGCCAGGACCAGGTGTAGGATGGTTCTGCGGAACTCCTGGTTGAGCTCCCGCCACATTAGGTCTTACTGAAGACACACCAGGAAGAAGAAGTGAAGCAGAGCCCATCGCTTGTCTCTCACCCGCCGAATAGTCTTGAAAATGCTGCAGCAGACTTCCACTGGTACCCACCGAAAGGCCAGGTGGTGGACCAGGTGTAGGATGGTTCTGTGGAACTCCTTGTTGAGCTCCCGCCACTTGCTTTATCGGATTGGCAACCATCCGTTCTTCCATCTTTTCCAGCTGCAACCTGAGCGACCTTGCTTCATCCATAGCTTCTTCAGTTTTTCGTCGCTCATCTTGAATCTTTCCCATCATTCCAGTATACAGCTCATTCATTGCCCCATCCAACTGCTTCGCCACTTCAGCCTGAACCAACTCCTGCGGAATCCCAGCCGATCCAGAAGAAGGCGGTGTAGGGGGCGGAAAAATTGTTGCTCCCTCAGCGGAGCCATCACCTTGGCCATACCCAGTGGTACGTGGCCTCAGCCAAGGATTCTCATGCATCGGACTCCAAGCCGTATGCACCTCCACTCGACGCTGTTGGAAAAATTCGCCCAATCTGGAAAACCACATCGCTGCACGACTCGTACGAGCTGCCTCGGCGGTCCTCTGAAGGGCATTCGCTGCTGATGCCGGAGACTGAAGAGGTGAGGGTTGCAACCATGCTCTATCTGTAAGCCCAGATCCCATTGTCCGTGGCGGTTCCATATCCGTTGCCCCCATTGTAGCAGACCTAGGCCCCAAGCCCATTCCACCAGACTGTAAAACCTCTCCAGCTCCACTGCTCACATGCGATGACATTCCCACTGCTTCAACCCCAGATGGTGCATTCGCAGGCGCTGATCCATGTGCACCATTCATGAAAACTGCATCATTTCCAGGGGCAACACCAGGCCCATCAGCCACCGAAGTTGCACATGGGGCACGACCAGGCCCTGAATTCTCAGGCACTGATTGCACTCCAGTCTCAGGCGCTGATCTGTGACCATTCAAGGTTGCTGCAGCTGTACCCAACTGTTGCCCATCCTGTCTTCCATAATCAGGACCATGATCTTCACCAGAGAGCCTTGGGCCGCTTGGGCTCATAACCTGCTGACGAGCAGCAGGTGAGCCAGCAGATTCAGCAACCATGGGGAATGCCATCGCTCGAATTTTTGTCTGCTTCGGGCACGAGAGATCTGAACAAATGCTCTCCGAATGTCCTATTTCGCATGGCCTGCTGTGCTGCCATGCTTTGGTTTTGATTTGCATGGCTACTGTGCTGCCATGCTATGTCTGCTTCGCTTGGCTGCTGTGCTGCCATGCGTCCTTCGAGCCCTTCACGCTCGCCTGAATTCAAGGTTGACAAGAGAAGGACTCTTCATCATTAGGGTTTAGGGTTTAGGATTTAGGGTTTGGGGTTTAGGGTTTATAAGGTTTAGGGTTTAGGGCTTACAGGGTTTAAGGCTTTAGAGCTCAGGGTTAGTAGGGTTTAGGCCCTACAGAATGAAGGCACACTGTACAAGCCGGAGGGATTGTACCTCTTCCTAATTTCAGGTATAGTGCCTGACTGCGGTTGTGAGTCTCGGTTGTCAGGCGCTACTGATCTGTTGAAGAATACCGGATTAAAGTTTAGGGTTTAAAGTTTAGAGTGTATAGGCTTTAGCGTACAGGGTTTAGCTGCTGGACGCTCTTAGATTTGATAATGGGTCTGAGCTGATTTTGGGTTCATGTTTGTGTGGTGTTTTTGATCAGCGCTGTTGTGTCTTTTAGGGTTTATGGTTTTGTTCTTGAGCTTCTGGGCGTTCAAGGCGCGAACTTCATGAAGTAGAGAGCCCTAAGCCCTATAAACCCTAAACCCTTAAAAAAAAACCTTCAGGACCCATTGGGTAGTTTCCAGGATCTCAATACAGACCATCTTTCAGGGTTCAGGGTTTAGGGTTTAGGGTTTAGGGTTTAGGATCACTTATTCTCTGAAGCCGCACTCTCCGCCCCTGGGCTCATTCCAAGTTCAGTCTCGAAGTCCCCCGCTGGGCAGTATTGGGGGTACACTTGGGGTATATTGAAATTATTGGGGGTGAAGAGGGAGTACACAGAAAGGGTTCATGGAGTCTGTCTACGCCCCAAACTCTAGCTAAACCCTAAACCCTGAACCCGCAACCCAGGTTTTGGAAGCGGAGCCATGTCCGCTTTCGTCTTTTCTGCCATTGCGATTGTCGCCTTCAGCGCTCACTGGCATCTCCTAGGGGGCCGCATCTGGCGTGCCCTACTTGGGGCATACCGGAGCCTCTCCAAGACGCAGGCGGAAGACCGCAAGGCAGGTGCAGATGACCGGCTATGCGATCGGCTCACGAAAATCAGAGCCTTTAACTGGAAAATCGCATCCTTCTTCGCCGTGCATACCGCTCTGGCTTTCTTCGTGGTGTTGATGTGGCGCTTTTGTGAAGAGCCCACTGTTGCAAACTTCGCTGCAAGCTTGTTGCTAGTTATCCAGTATATCCCGCCTTTCGGTGTGGTGCGTGGCATGCGGCAAACGAGCTGGACAATCACCTGCACCAGCGCTCTCATGTCACTACACCCCCCTTGGGAATCATTTTTCTTATTTTTGTTTATATAAAACCCAAGAGGAGATTGACAATAGTATGTTTAGGGTTTAGGGTTGAGGGTTGAGGGTTTAGGAGGTTCTAAGGGGGAGTCTAGGTCAGTCATCATGCACATCTACGCTGTGATCGTCGGCCTGATGATCTCAACCTCGCCTGCGGAGCATGCAACTAGGACCGGGAATACCTTATTTCCATTTTTTAGGGTTGGGGTTCCCTTATAATCCCCTTAAAGCCAAAAAAGGTAGCTTTTTTGTTCCTAGGATACTCCCGGGTCGAGGTGATGAGCTTCAGTTTGCTCTCAACGGGCCACATGCTGTGTGGATTGATGTTCCTGAATGCTCGGATGTGGATTCCGTCAACCATGCTGTTGTGCGTGTCTCACCTTGCCATGTACATGAATGAGTTTGGAAACACAGAGACCAGTATGCTGCTATGCATCACCTACTTCACGCAGTCTGTCGTATGCTGTGTTATCCTCACCGTTGCGGAATCTGGGGTGCGCGCTCATCTAAGATCAGAAATGGACAAGGAAGATGATAGAACCATGATGGCCGGCTTTCAAAGAATCTTGAAGGGACTTTGCGACGGAAGCCTGATTCTGGACTCTAAGATGTTAGTGCGTGGCTCTCCCTCCAGCTTGCAGCGTCTACTGTCGACTCAGAAGAAGTTCGAGGACGTCAACTTCATGTCGCTGATTCCCTGCGCTGAGAGTAAGGAGAAGTTTGCCACACTGCTGAGCACGCCCGCCAGTTCACAAGCCGACGATGCAGGCACATCCCCACCTGAATGTTTGCGTGTCGTCTTATCTGAAGGCGGTCAGGAGGTTCCGGTGGACATCTTTCACGCCACTCTCCCGGGCCTATTCGGTGCTGATGAACCACATCACATTCTAGCCCTGGTGGAGGACACTGCGGGCCGGGAGGCCCCACTGGCCACACATGGCTTCCCAGACTGGCGGAACAGCCATGCGAGAAGATCGCCCAACCGCTGGCCACTTTCTTTGCCCAGCCTGAGCTCGGTTTCGTCTCGGGGCTCCGAGGCTGCTTCGACAGCGGGCGCGCGAAGCAATGAAGTGCTTGAGGTTGTCCAGGAGTTGGCGGAAGCCACGTTTCTGGTCGACCCAGGATCCCCAAACGTGGATCTGGTAGAAGCTCACCTGAAGTTTAACAGGGGACACCACACGCAGCAGCCGCCTTCTTTGAGGATGCTGAGCAACATCAGCCAGTGGGATGATCTCCAGGACACGCTGAGGTCCTATGCCTTGGGTCTGCTCAGGGGGGTGCCCGACTTGCCAGTTGCTTTGCACGCCATGCAGGTACGCATTCCGGGAGCGCCCCGAAAGATGCTGAAGGCCAAGCATGTACGCCTGAGCCTTGCCAACCGCAGCCGGGAGCCAAATCAGCCAATTTTCCTGTACCTTCACATGAAAAACTTCATCAACAAGGATGCAAGGCCAAGTTATGTTACGGGCCTCCAGAGTGATGCGCTTGAGGAGGAGGATGATGCTTCCTTGGAGGATGGGCGGGAGGCCAGTGCAGAGCATCGGCCTTCCGAGTTCCTGGTGCCTCCACCGAGTCTGGCAGAAGATGCGCAGATTCAAGGTCGCGTTTATCATCTCTAAGGCGGAGAATGCAAGAAAGAACTCAGACCGGCCTTGTCTAAGCAGGCAGTTGTAGCACATCGCTTTTCACGGGCATGACGGGGGGGGCGGGGGGGAAGGGGGGAAGGGGTAGGGGGAACCGAGGCTGATTTGACAACATGTTTTTTAGGCCTGCATGCATTTTTGCCAGTAGCGACCCTGTGACATAACGTCCAATCTGGCTTTGAGGAGCTTGCCACTTAGTGCGGCCATTTCAGGGCATCGGGACTTCGACTTTCGGTGCGTTGGGGATGAGTCCGAGAAAATCAGAGACCCTGAGCCCTGGAGGCCATTGGTTTAGGGTCAAAAGGGTTTTGTAGGGTTCGCAGGGTAGGTTTCCCAAGACTTTAGAACTGAACCCCCAATCGCTCGTTTGAGCCTTCTAGGGAAGGTCCTAAGGGTCCTAGCCAGAACCGATCCCATCACGGCGTAAGAGCTCAAGCTTTCGGGGCCGTTTGAGCTGCACGCGGAAAGGATTCTGGATACTTGTTAATAAAGGAAGTAAGCCCTACACCCTTGGCCACCCATAACCCCTGAAGTGTAGGTCTCGCTCCGTGAGCCTAAACCCTGTAGGGGGCTCTTGGACTGACGAGGATGATATAGTACTTTGGGTAAAACGAGGGGTCGCCCTATGTTGAGAATGATCCATGCGAGTTCTCTGGAGGGATCTGCATCCCTAAGCCGTAAACTCTGAACGGTAAATCTGCCACCCGGCCTCGACTGCGGTTTAGGGTTTGGGGTTTAAGGTTTAGGGTTTAGGGCTTAGGCTTAGGGCTTGTGCAACTCCAGAGGTCCTCCGAAACCCTATGCTCGATACGCTTAACCGCATATCCCAAGCTCCTCTCTGGCAACTTCTTCAAACTCGTGGCGGCCTTTATTTGGGCGCTGTACCCTAAAAACAAGGAACCTTCAACCCTAAACCCTACGGCTAACACCCCCCCCCCCCTCCGGGGCCCTGTTGGGACATGGGCTGCGGATCTTTTGTAGGAGAGTTGCTATTTGATGGTTTAAGGGTTTAGGTTTAGGGAACCCTAAACCGGTTTAGGGTTTAGGGTTTAGGGTTTTTTAGGGTTTAGGGTTCCCCCTTGACATCCGGAGGTAGCTTCCGCCTCGAACGCCTGAGTGGCCGGCGCACCACGCTGGTGAACCTCGGGGGCCATTTCAGAGATGCGTTTAGGGTTTCGGGTTCAGGGTTTAGGGTTTAGGGTTTAGGGTAAAGCCCTAAAAACCTTAATAGCCCAATAACCAGACACATGGAGGTTGCTCTTAGCTGGGCCCCCGCGTCCAGTCCCGCCGCCCCCATTCCTCCCGCCCCCAGTTCCCCCCCGCCCCCCGCTGGCCTTTTTTCTCATGGCATTCTTTCTCAGCCTACCCTGAACCCGAAACCCTTGAGGCTTTTGGGTCTTCGAGTCCAGGTCCAGGTTTGTGGTGATAAGGGTTTGGGGTTTAGGGCTTTTTGGTTTAGGGACAGGTGGGTTTGGGGGGTAAGCCCAAGTTTTATGTTTTTACGTTTTTGGGGGGGGTGGGGGAGGGGGGGGGAGGGGGGGGGGGGGGGGGAGGGGGGGGGTGGAGGGGGGGGAGGGGGGAAGGGGGGGTGGGGGGGGAGGGGGAGGGGGGGGGGGGGGAGGGGGGGGAGGGGGGGGGCGGGGAGGGGGGGGAGGGGGGGGAGGGGGGGGGGAGGGGGGGAGGGGGGGAGGGAGGGGGGGAGGGGAGGGGGGGAGGGGAGGGGTGGACAATTGGACGGTCGCTGAGTGCCAAGAAAGGCGTCCTTTGGTTAAGACTGATGTCCATGTACTTGATATTTCGGGCTGATGACTAAACTGTGAAGGTCAATAGTTGACAGCAGGGTTGGGTGTTCGGTTGGGGTTTTTGTATTTCGATTCAAAGAGACGCGAACGAGATCTTGCAGTTCATATGCACACGTGTACGAGACGGCAAGAAGGGTTCAGTCTATACTTGCTGCTCTACGACTGCGACGTAACGAATGGCAATTCGTATGCGAACTTTATGTTCGTTTTGCTGCATGAAAGGATGGTGCTTCAAATTTAAGAGGTAAAAGCGTGGAGGCCACGCAGAACAGAATTCAGACACCCTGCTTTCGTGACCCTAAGCCGCACCTTGGCATAAGCCTCAAACCCTGAAACTACAGTAATACACACCCCATACGCCACAAGAGCACGCAGTACGAGGGACTCGGTAGCCAAGGAACTTGGACGACATCCCCGAGCAGGCGCCTCAGGACTGTGATTTCACGGTTTAGGGTTTAGGGTTTAGGGTTTAGGGTTTCGGGTTTAGGGTTTAGGGTTTAGGGTTTAGGGTTTAGGGTTAGAAGCAGTAGTTTGCCACACACCCATGCACCTTCTCCCCCCTCCCCCCCGACATCCCCATTAGGGACTGCTAGTATTCGGGGGAACATCCCAACTCTCGTGCGTAATGCGGATCCAGACCTTGGGCCCCACCGAAGAAAGCCTCGTGGCATCCTGGCTGGCTTCCCAATGTGTGGGCTGTTCAGTCACAGGGCTAGGCACCACTGCTTCAAAACAACTTCCGACACCTCCTAAACCCTAAACCCTAAAACCCGAAGCCCTGAACTCAATCCTGAAGTCGACAGATACCCTGCGAGAGCCTTCTGGAAGTTTCAATGCCGCCAGTGCTGGGCTTCTGTGAGCCTAACATGGCATATACTGGGTTGCTCAGAGGAACCCCTTGAAAGCCTCTGGGCCTGGGAGGCACTGAGACCTAAGAGGGTGCGCAAACAAGTTCTTGGCTCTCACATGCCATGGGAGGCGGGTGGCATGCCACTAGCGGACAGCCGTGCGAGTTACAACTATTCTGTGGGAGCTTCGAACAACTCTTGCACAGCAGTCACGAGCCCTCGGCCTCAGCTAGACTATTCACTTTATTATGGGGGTTTCCGAAAAGAGGGGTACCTTTTTTTTTTTTTTTTTTTTTGGGGGGGGGGGGGGTCCTTTAAAGGATTAAATCGTATCTTGGGGTATATAATGGGTACCCCTATGTTTCAAAAGTCCCTGTATGATACTCACCCTTCTTCGCCTGAAACCCTAAACCCTAAACCCCAAACCCTAAACCCTAAACCCTAAACCCCAAACCCTAAACCCTAAACCCCAAACCCCAAACCCTAAACCCTATTCCCTGACTAAGGGCGTTAGCGCATCGGCAAGCTGGCGATGAGAGCGACGTGTCCTCCCCATCTGCGAGAGGCCTTGGCCTCGGGTTGCAAAGGACGTTTGGGGTATAGGGGTTAGGGTTTAGGGTTTAGGGTTTAGGGTTTAGGGATATACTCGGTCGGTCTTTGGGACATTGTACATTTCCCCTTATTTGGCTTAATTAGGAAGAATCAAACGACCCTGGGCTGAAGCCTCACAACCCGCACCCTGAAGCTTAAGTCCTAGACCCAAACATCATCGACGCATGGCTAGTTCGCAACAAGGCACTATCGTTTCTTCCTGCACCCATGTTGCTGGTCTGTAGGAAGTATCAAGCAACCCCACCACCCGGTAAAGCCTAAACCTCAAGCTCGCAGCATGTCGCAGCCCTCCTTCTATCCTCCCCCGAAGCCTTACAACACGACACGCCACACACAAGAATTCAGGTATTTGAGGTTGCTGTTAAGCCCAACTCGAACCTACACCCTAAACCCTAAACACTAAACCGTAAACCCCAAACCCTAAACCCTAAACCCTCAACCCTAAATCCCAAAGCCTGCTCAGGTGACGACGCCTCGCCCGAGGATGTGCAAGTGCCGGAAGTGTCCTTTGTGCATCTCTGCGTCGAGGCTTGGTCCAGTTTTCCCAAAGTGAACCTAAACCCTAAACCCTAAACCCTAAACCCGGAACCCTAAACCCTAAACCCTAAACCCTAAACCCTAAACCCTAAACCCTAAACCCTAAACCCTAAACCCAAAGCCCCCCGGTTCAGGATGGGGTTGACTTCCGGGCCTGTGGTAGCGTCAGTCTCTGCTTCGAAAGCTTGAGGTAGGCAGTCAAAACTGCCACATCACGGACTAAACCCTAAACCCTAAACCCCAAACCCTAAACCCCAAACCCTAAACCCTAAACCCTAGACCCCCTATCACGAGAAAAGAGCGCGCTGAATAAGAGACTCAGATGCTTCTTGCTACAAGAGGCAGGGGCGCCAGCAGTATCCCATGAGTGCGAGCCTGGATCAGATGGGTCCCGACCGCCAAGGGACAACTAAGTCACCCAGAGCTTTCCTGAACCCTGCACACCAAAGCGATCTGCCAGCTTCTACCCAAACGAGAACGCATGACCCTAAAACCCTACAGACCCTCTTCCCTACCTAAATGCTGGTTAGGGGCCCTTCTTCAACCCTGCCAAACCCCTCCCCCCCAATCCCCCCCAATGCTACCCCCTCCCCCTGTCACCCGGCACCCGACACCCTCAAACCCTAAACCCTAAACCTCAATATTAAGATGTACCAGCATGGTTTAGGGCTTAAGGTGTCGAAGCTACTTGCTGTTAACACTATGGTGTATTCCGAAAATTCGGCACTCTTCAGTGCCTGGATGCTAGGAATAGATGCTTGAGGTTGTGGGGTAGCCTGAACCCTAAACCTGACATGCGATAGGCTTTAGTTTTGGGGGTTTCCGAAACTAAGGGACCCCCTAGTATAGTTCCCCAAATAGTAGGATTCCCGTACAGTAAGGACGGCCCCAACAAGGTACCCCTAATTTCGGAAACCTCCACTGTGCTCCTTCAGTGTTGGTTTCCCGCTTAAGGTGTCGCGCTTAGTTCGGGGGTAAGGATGACTTTAGTAATAGACAGGGTTTCAGGGTTCAGGTTCAGTTATGCCTTAGGGTTTAGGGTTTTGGGTTGAGGGTTTAGGGTTTATGGTTTAGGGTTTAGGGTCTAGGGTTTAGGGTTTAGGGTTTAGGGGTTAGGGGTTAGGGCATTGAGGCCGTAGGCTCCAGGTTTAGCGGGCCTCCGACAGGCCCAGGCGGCTCCCCGGTTGGTGCCACGCCCGCCTGCGGTGCATCGGCGGCTGGAAGGCCACTGGGTGCCCGAAGAGCCTTGCCCGAACCCCATGGGGGTTTCCGAATTTGGGGTTTGGGGTTTGTAGGGTTTAGGGTTTAGAGTTTAGGGTTTGGGGTTTAGGGTTTAGGGATCAGGGGATCCTACTATTTGGGGATCTATATTGGGGGTCCCCTGCTTTGGTGATCTCCCCTGTCACAGGAGCCGGGTTTCTTCCCAACATCATCCCCTTTTCATCCTTGTTATGTTCATGTGGCTACGAAGCCCAAAATGGCCATGCTACCAGGTAGGCCCTCAATGACAGGATCCAGGGTGTGCTAAGCAGCTGCTGTAGACTACTAGTCGATCGAGAACCCCGCAAAAATAGAAGGAATAATCCCTGTATTGCTATCCTTGTAAGGAAGAATCTTTTCCATTTTCTTGGGGTTCTTAAGCCAATAGTAGTAGAGGCCTTGCAAAAGCCAGCATACAAAGTGAGCAGGCGACTGGTCCGAGGCGGCGGACGAGACTCCTTCGACGTCAAAGGCCGAGGGTTTGGGGTTTGCCGAGGTTTGGGAATTCACGTTACAGATTCGACCTTTCAGCCCACCAAGCCTCTCTTCAGCCCTAACTGTTCGGAGGGATTCGAAGCGTGTAGCCGGGCCAGCGCTAGGCCATTCCGATGCTACGAGGTTTCTAAGAAACGGGAGATGCAACCACCATACTACGATTAGAACGACGCACGGCTACGCGCCATGCCCGATCGGAGGTTAAGCGCTCACGCTGAATGCTGAATGGCTCGAAGGCGGACGAAGCAACAGCAGACGTCGCGGCAGAACCGGTAAAGCACTCAAGTGGCCTCGCCACTACTTCACAACTGTGGTCGGCTGCCCTCATCGGAGAACGCCCGAAGACTCACATCTTGTAGCTACTGAAGGCAGTTCAGAGCCCTATATAGAGCAAGTAGCAAGGGGATGCTCATGACGACGAGCAGGAGAACACAGAACCCGACCATGCATTGTAAACCGCGACGAGATTCCGCTCGGTGGGGGACCCTGCCATTGGGAGGAACTCCATGCACTGTCGCCAACCAAACCTGGGAAGCAACGATGCCCCGGCTGAGCTTGTTTGCGCCACGCTCTCCATGGAACAATGTTTAGAAACGTCCGAAGCTGTTATGCGAGGCGAACAAAATGTCCAGCCCTGTTGAAACGCCTAATCAGCACAGTTCATCCCGTCCGCTCTATAGAGGAACACAACCTTCTTCCACTTCGACCCGCCTTGTTGTGTCTACACTTTGCCTTGTAGCGTGGGAGTCTGGACTAACTTCAGATTCTTGTTTTGGACCAAGGCTGGATGGTTGAAGCATTTGAAGCTTAAGCATCAACTTCCAGTGTGTTTACGGTTTCTACCTTCGTGGCTGAGTCTTGCCTCCGCAACCTGATCCACACATGCCGGCCTCAGCCTTCAACAGATATCCCCACATTTCCCAAAGTTTAATCCCTAAGCCAATGCCGGTAGCCTCAAAGTTTTGGAGGGAACTCCGTGAGCTGGGTAAGCGTACGCAGTTTGAGATCTCAGGGGCTTTCAGCGCGGGCCCCCGCAACAATCTGTGCCTGGTGAACTGGAACCTTTGGATTTGGGGACCCTGAACCCTAAACATCCCTAAACCCTAAACCCTAAACCCTAAACCCTAAACCCTAAACCCTAAACCCTAAGGTTCAGGGCGTCGGGTAAAAGGTCTAGGGTGGGTTTTGGGCCCTTGCCCAGGAGGCACCGAAGCCACGCGTCCGGCCCAAGGTGCGGCCGCAGCCCAGACGACCCCCGGCAGAGCGCAGGGTCCTAAACCCTAAACCCTAAACCCTGATTCCTAAACCCTAAACCCTGAACCCTAAACCCTCAACCCTCAACCCTGAACCCTGAACCCTGAACCCTAAGCCCTGAACCCTGAACCCTGAACCCTGAACCCTAAACCCTGAACCCTGAACCCTGAACCCTGAACCCTGAACCCTGAACCCTGAACCCTGAACCCTGAACCCTGAACCCTGAACCCTGAACCCTAAACCCTGAACCCTGAACCCTGAACCTCGAACCCTGGCTCCTGAACCCGAGAGTCCGAAGCCCCAACACTTTTTGGTTACGACGCAAGTCTGAGTAAGTTCAGGACTTTAAATGCCTTGTTTACGAATCATGAAGAAATGAGTTAACATTAAGAACAGCAGCAACTAATGGTAATACAATGTATGAGCACTATAGAAACGAGTTCATGTACTTTGTCCAACACTAGCACCACCACGTAATAATTCAACAATTGGTGGTCCAATTACAGGAACAGCTTCAGGTACCCCAGTTGCAACTTTACAGCACCAAACCCTGAACCCGAAACGGCTCTTGGAGTGCTCCTGGTGATCATCTTTGAGTGCTTTTGGAGTGTTTCGGGCGCGCTTTGGGTGTAATTAGTTAGGGGCAGCAATTGATAGGTAAAGTCACAATGGTGGGTTTCCGTAGCAATCGTTATCGGTCAGGATCGAGTTGTGGCAGGGTCGCAATGATCACGTAAGACACATGTGTTGCGTCCTTGATGGTTTGTGCTGTTTCTTCAACAATACCTCTGCAGGCGAGATAGTAGATGCTTGCGCATCATGAACAAGAGCTCACATTCTTGGGCCTCGATCTACAGCCCCGAACTCCAACATGCCCCAACCTGCGCCCTCCAGCCCGAGCCCCCAAAGCCTAATATAGGGGTCAGAATAATTACTAGTACTATTCCCTTCGGGTCCCTTTGTAATTATATTACTACAATAACCCCCCCCCCCCCAAAAAAAAAAAAAAAACAAAAAAAAACTAATTCTAATTATTCAGGCCCCTAAAATACACCCTGATACCTGAACTTTTGCCCACAGATGCCTTTTCACCCAAGTTCGAGCTTGGCACTTCGGAGGGAACCTCCTCATTTTCTTGGTGGTTAGGCTCCCTTACCCTGTTAACAAAAAATAGTGCCCTTGTCCTTCCTAGGTGACTGGGAAACCTGGCACTTCGGTGCTAATATGTACACGTCCAGGTGTTGTGGCTGCGGGGCATGTGACATGGTGGGTGCACGCCGCCCAGGAAACGCATCGCCAAAGCGCAAGCCCATTGCAAAGGACGCGGCTTGAATTTGCTTTTGCCATCACGTTGGCAAGGGCATTCGAAGTATTTGTGCCAGTTCCTGGGTTCGGCGCGTCTGTGGATGCCGAAGGCAAGCTAAGTCAATCTCGGAGTTGAAGGAACTTGGGACAGAAAAGGTTCTTCTATAAGGCCTACTTCCCTAATTCCCTGTCAGAGCATAACTTGCCCCTAACCCAGAAGTTGTTAGGGCGGAGCCTCTGCGGCGCAGGAGCAGAAATCCGCAGCCGCCGTGTCCAGGGCAGAGCTGAACATGGCCGACAATCTCGTGACTTGGTAGCTCAATGGTACCCTTCTCCCCTTTCTGGGGTTTAGGGTTTAGGGTTTAGGGATTATGACATGGTTACTGGGCTACCAAGGTGACGTGCCTCACCGGGGCGCTACGCTCAGGGGAGGGCAGGGGGGTAGGGGAGTAATGGGAGGTTCTTGGGTACTTATAAGTGGGGTTGTAGGTGCCATGAATAAGATTATAACCAAGTATACCCTGAATGGCCCTACTCATAACCCTCCTCAGAAGTACACTCTTTCCAGCAAGAGTCGTCACAGGGAACTTCAGCGCAGCGACACGCAATGGAGCACAGCTCTGGTGGCCGTCGTTAGCGATATTTACGCACCCAAAACTTGCCAGGATCATTCCGACCGGGAAACTGGGAAGCCAACCAATTACTTGACAGAGAGGTCATCAGCTTGAGTGCGCAACAGGAATGCTAGGCACACTTGTCCCCTCAACCCAATAGGGTCTAATTAGTGAATTAGTGTTATTAGGGTTTATAAACCCTAAACCCTAAACCCCATTTTATGTATTTCCCCAGTCTTGGGTTGAGGGCTTTACAGGGCCAATCTAGACTGGGCTCCTGGCGTTGACGTGCTTGTTGTCGGATGACTTGAGGCTGGTTCTGCACCGGCCGTTGAGCCCCCAAACCCCAAACCCCAAACCCCAAACCCCAAACCCTAAGCCCTAAACCCTAAACCCTAAACCCTATACCCTAAACCCTAAACCCTAAACCCTAAACCCTAAACCCTAAACCCTAAACCCTAAACCCTAAACCCTAAGCCAGCGAGGATGCGGCGATGGGCGGCAAAACCCTGCGGCCCAGGAATCGCCCCAGTGCTGAGCTCGGACGCGGGGGAGAAGCGTTCATGGCTCACGATGTTAAGGGTTTAGGGTTAAGGGTTTAGGGTTTAGGGTTTAGGGTTTAGGGTTTAGGGTTTAGGGTTACAGTTTAGGGTTTAGGGTTAGGGGTTTAAGATTTCTTGGGCTTAAGTATGGCCTCATCGAGCTACTTACACATGCAACCTCCTCCACAATGTATGAACCTAGATGCAAGCCCCTAAGCCCCCCAAAATCCTTCCCTTCTGGTCCCTTTTATGATTTTAGATTTTATACTGTAGTAACCTCCCAAAACCCTGTTCTAATTATTCAGGCCCCTAAACCCTAAACCCTAACCTAAACCCTCAACCCTCAACCCTCAACCCTCAACCCTAAACCCTAAACCCAAATTAAGGCCCCTATATCAACCCCCTTGCTCCGTAGGGTTTAGGGTTTGGGGTTTAGGGGGGTTGCAAGATCTGGGCAAAGGGCCTTAGCAGGCTCCTGATGCTCTCGACATGATATTGAACTTGCACTCACGGAGAGGGCTCTTCCGTTTCTCAGCACGGGACCCTGAAATCAAGGATCAAGACCAAAGGTCAAGCCCTTCAACCCTTACAAGACTCAGGTGGGGTTTGACGATATTAGGGGGTGCCTTATTGGGTCCTTATTTTTGTACGGGGATCCTACTATTTGAGGTTCTATATTCGGAGCCCCTATTTTCGAAAACCCCCCATGTTAATTGCTTGACCCTCACCAGACGCCCAACATCCTAAATCCTAAGCCCCTAAACCCAGAAACCCTAAAGCCCCTAAACCCTACTGTTGACCCTATAGGAACCCTAGCCCAAGACCCTTAAACCCCTTAAAACCCTTAAGCCCTAAACCCTAAACCCTAAACCCTAAACCCCCAAGACGCCCGGACATGCAGAGGTGCTTCGCCACCCCGCCGAGTCACCGTACCATTGGTTGGGGCTCCTGGAGGGACTTCGGACCTGGGGATGTTTAGGGTTTAGGGTTTAGGGTTTAGGGTTTAGGGTTTGGGGTTATCCAGAGGTTAGTTAGGCTAAATCAGGGTGTTTGGGGTATTTCGGGCCCTTATGGGTATTTCTGGTTTGGGTTTTGCTAGGGCTAGCGTTCGCTACTGCAGGCACATGTAGGGCTTCGGGGTTATCAGGGTCTTGGGGCGCCCTAACCCAGAAGTCTAAAAGCCTACATGACCCTTCAGCACAAGACTCAAAATTTCTGGGAACCTGTTAAGGCGAAGTTGGCAGGTCGAAGAGGGTGGGGGCCTCGGCCATGTAAGTGAGGCGACTGGTTGGGGAGTTGAACTAGGCCCTATACAAGCCCCTAACAAGCCCTGAACCCAAAAGTCCCTAAACCCTAAACCCTAAACCCTAAACCCTAAACCCTAAACCCTAAACCCTAAACCCCGGAAGGTGTTGGCGAGCCAGCCCTCCAAGTGTCAGCTGGCCGGCGGCGAGGGCTACGCGGCCGGCCGGCGCTCGGCGCATCGGCCGCCGAGGAAGGACGGCCCCAGGGGTTTAGGGGTTTAGGGTTTGGTTTAGGGTTTACTGGGGGTCCAACTTCCGTATTATCTCTTGGAGATTTTGGACGATTCCGTAGAAAGAGATCTCAGTGCGGAGTATTACAGACAACAGAAAAAGAAGACGTCTACTACACCAACCCAGATGTACCCCGGCAAAATCATGCCACCGCTTGTGAAGAACGAGCCTGGCATAAAGCCAGACCCAGTCGGCCAAGCTGCCTTTTGGCAAAGTGATGCCACAGCCTGTGAAGAAGGAGGCTTGCGTGCTGCCAGATGCAGCTTCTTTGCCTTCAGGCTTGGCCCAGCCGGTTGGGAATCCCGACAAGCCTCTTGTTTCGTTCCCTACGGAACAGGAGGTCAAATCAGAAAGCTCTCTGGAGGTGGTAGCCGTCGCCAAGACGAAGAAGAGGGCGAAGAGAAGATGCAGACGAAAGGGCTCAGAGAAGCAGTTCGAACTGCCCCGTTTCCCAGGAAAGAACAACTTGCCTGGGCCCACATCGCGATGCCCCACGTGCAAGAGACCGGTGGAACTGTTTTTCTCGCGCAGAACTTCGAAGTGGCTCATCTGCTTTGGTGCACTCGCAGAATCGACGGAAAGTACTGCACCTTCCACAAGTACTGGCCTGACAACAACCACTTGCTCTGGCACTACTTAGATTTCAGCGACTCCTAGCAGCTCAGCAGTAGTTTTATTCTTGCCTAAAGTCTATTTTAGGGTTTAGGGTTTAGGATTTAGGGTTTAGGGTTTAATTCTTTATCGGGCTGACTTGAGCAGGTTTAGGTCTAACGGTAGGGTTTAGGGTTCAGGCTCTAACCCTGAGAGGGATAGCTCGCTCTTCTGGAAACCCTGCGTAGCCCTCACTTTATTACTATCATTACAATTATCATCATTGCTATTAGTATTGTTACTACCAACATTATCATTCTTATCATTATCATTAATTTCATTATTTCTATGGTGTATTTATTTATTTGTTTATTTATTATTTAATAAGTTTATTATTTATTATTTGTTTTTTATTACTTAGTAATTTTTATTTTTTTTTATTTATTATTTCTTATTTATTGTTTATTGCTTATTATTTATGATTTATTATTTATTATTTAGTAGTTATTATTTATTAGTTATTGTTTATTATTTATTATTTATTATTAACTTTTTAATTATTATTTATTTATTATTTATTACATTATTGATTATGTACTGATCATGATGATGATGATGATTTATTGATATAAATTTTCCGCTGTAGCTCGCACTTTTGCTAAGGTAGACATGGCGCATGTGTGTGTGTGTGCGTGTGGGGAGGCCACCTCGAGAGGCACGCAAAGACCATCGTGCAATCGAGGCGCGGGGATTGAGCGCATTGAGATCTTAGGGTTAGGGTTTGGGGCAGAGCGATTCTTGGGGGCCAAGGGTTTAGGGTTTTTTGGTGTTTAGGGTTTGCGGATGAGGTTTTGGGCTTTCGAGTTTCGCGCTGATAGTTTAGCATCGTAGGTTCAGAGCTTCAGGGTTTTGGGGATGTATGTGTTGTCTGTCACCGGACCCTTCACACCAGGCACGCACGAGGGTTTTGCATCCTCTTGGCCCCCATAAGCCCGGAATGCCTACAAACTTAGGAGGCTTCGCAGGTTGTTGTTTTCTTTGGCCTTTGGTCATCACAGGCCCCCTTTAGAATGCCCAGCAAGCAAGAGAAAGACCCCAGAGATAAACCCTAATTAAACCCTAAACCCTAAATGCCACACCCTAAACCTTTAACCCAAAACCCTATAAACCCCAGATACCCTTTAAACTTTAAACCCCATAAAGCCCTAAGCCCCAAATTTGTGACCCCAAAGGCCTGGTGCCGGGTCATGGCGACGAGGAAGAGAGGTGCTAGGGGTGCTGTGGGGCTGAGGGCGTTGAGGGTAGTTACATGGTTCCTTAGTGTGGGCCCTTAAAAGGGTACCCCTTATACACCCTATACAAATCAAGGGCCCATACGTCAGAATACTTTACAGGAGGTTAAGGACCATACTAACTGCCCTTTAATGGGGTGTTGAGAGTTAGGGTACAAGGCTTAAGGCTAGTGCTTCCGGAGCTTAGGGGTTTAGGGTTGACGGGTTACGGCTTATTCCCTAAACCCTACACCCTAAACCCTAACTGTGACTCAGCTGCCGAGCACCTTTATGAGGGTCAGAGGGTTGGTCAACGGAGCGAGCATCGGTGCCGCTTCAGACACGCCCAATGACACCAGGTCATGTACACACATTTATGGCTTGTTCATATGTATATATATATATATACATGTATACTATAATATTTATAAATGCACACATGCCTACACATGTTGGAATGTACCGTTGCGCCGTGTGTTTTTCAAGCCAGCTTAACTTGAGGATTTGGGGTTCCGGGGTTTTTGGCCCTTGGGCTTCCAGGGCTTGCGGGCGTGGGGCTTGGAATTTACAGTCAAGGGATGAAGACTCCTGCCCCTAAGGTTGTACCCCCTAAGGTTCCCCTTAATATACTCCCAACATGGCCCTTATATTCCCTGAAACTTAGGGATCCTGAAGATGAGGGCCCCCAAAACCCAAGGGTCGAAGCTTAAGGGTCCCAAGCTAGAGAATCCCTATAGATCCCTAAACCCTAAACCCTAAACCCTATACCCAAAAGGCTCCTTGCGGAGATCGCCTCACTCAGCTCGCAGCTGGAAGAGCTGCAGCAGCGGGCTGCGCAGTCGCCGGGGGCCAAAAAGGCCGCCACCCCGGGGCGCAGGGTTTAGGGTTTAGGGTTTAGGGTTTAGGGTTTAGGGTTTAGGGTGCAGGAGTTGAGGATCATGGACGAGCGTTGCTGCCGCCGCAATTGCTACGCTTCTTCCTGGTGAGTTTGACTATGATTATGACTATGATTGTGATTATGATGATTTTAATACGATTATTAAGTTTCTTACTATTATGCTTATGATGATTACTGTTACGATTACTGTTACTACTGCTGTGCTACTTCTAGTTCGACGACTACGACCACCACTGCTACTAATGTGAAGACCATGGGCTCGAGTCTGGTCAAGGGCCGGCGTGACAAATACGAAGGCTTGTGACTTGGAAGCCTCGTAGACCTTGACCAGAAAGACAAGAGGGTTTAGGGTTGAGGGTTTAGGTTTCTTAGGGTTTTAGGCTTTTAGGTGTTAGATTCCATGAGAGTTTGACAGCTCTGGCATCGACTCGTCCATCCGCCTCGGCTCAGCCTGGATGTAGGTGTGGACACGCCACTTAGGATTTCTGTGGTCTCGGGCTGAGGTTTCTAAACCAATATAACCAATCATGCAAGTGCACGTAAAGAGTTTCCATCTATACAGCGTATGCATTTAGGGGCCAAGGTTTCTTTGATCACTGACCGTGACCTCTCTGACGTATTCTCTAATTCTCTACAAGCAGCAACGACTACTCTCCCGAAGCCCTTACAAAGCCCTTAGAAAAACCTTAAAGCTCTAGACTTGAACACGCTTCATGCAGGGCTCTGCCTCTCCTGGGTGTCAGTCTGCATGCCCTTGGGACTTTTTCTCTTTTCCCTTATTGGGTTTAGGAGGATCATATCTAGGAATCTTTTTCAGAGTGTCTTCACAAGATCCTCTGGGCCATCCTGGCTACGAGGCCAGTTTCCCCTGGTAGCCGATAACAGCCACAAGCCCGTGACGGGCGGCGCGCCTGGTGTCCGCACGCCGTTGCCGCCCCTCGCCATGGAGGCCGAAGCCGGGCTTTGGGGTTTAGGGTTTAGGGTTGAGGGTTGAGGGTTGATTAGGGTTTAGGGTTTAGGGTTTGGGGTTCAGGGGTTTGGGGTTTAGGGTTTAGGGTTTAGGGTTGTAGGGTTTAGGGTTTAGGGTTTAGGGTTTGGGGTTTAGGGTTTGGGGTTGCGGGGTCTATGTGGGGTTGAGGTTCCCGGGCTCAGGTTGTAACCCTCTCAGTCTCATGTAAGGCTGTTGAAGCACACATTAAACCCCTGAGCCCTTAAATCCCAACCCCAAAGCCCCAAAACCCCACAACCCAAACCCAAAATCCCAAACCCCAAACCCCAAGCCCTAGACCCTAAACCGTGCGCGGCCCCTATGTCGGCCTTGTGCTATGACCGCGTTGATGCTGAGAGTGGCAAGCCTGAGCCCTGAAGTTCCCAAGAGGCAGGGCCTAGGGCTTATAGGGTTTGGGTTTAGTTTAGGGTTTAGGGTTTCGGGTTTAGGGTTTAGGGTTTAGAGTTTAGGGTTTCGGGCCCAAGGTAGACTCACAACTTTCAGCCCTCAAGGAAGCTACCCTACAACCCTTTGACCCTGCCCTCAAGCAGCAGCCAAGTCAAACTTAAGGCCCCCTAACCCTAAGCGTAAACCCTCGAACCCTAAACCCTGAGCCCTAAACCCTAAGCCCTAAACCCTAAACCCTTAACCCTTAACCCTTATAAGCCCTAAAGCTCGAACGAGCTGACGTTGTTGGCGCAGGCGGGGCCTCCCTGTAGCTCACTACCGGCACCCCCTACAGAGGCTTGGGCAGCCGGGGTTTAGGGCTTTAGGGTTTCATTTAGGCTTTAGGGTTTAGGGTTTAGGATTTAGGGTTTAGGGTTTAGGATTTTGTTTTAGGGTTGCAAGGCGATCTTGGGAGGTTAGGGGGCCGAGGATACGCTCGTCGGCAGTCTTCCTTGAAAAGTCGCGGAGAGATTAGAAGATTCGAGGTTTGGTTTCTTTGGTTTGTTGAGTTTAGGGCTTCTGAGGGCTGAGGGGTCTGTGAGCTTAGGGTGAGGCTAGGGTTCAGGGGATTCCAGCAGAACGAGGTGTTCAGGCTCCACATGTTTGGGGTTGTGGGTTTCCAAACCTGAGAGGTGCTTTACTCTTACCCCTTTTTCGATAGGGCCAGCTGAGAAACTCCAGCCAAAAAAAGAACCAACGCTTGTTCTTCTTAGCTTGCAGGTGTGTACGGGGCACACAGTCTTTGAGTGCCCCAGTGGGTGACTTGCGAGCCTCTGTGCTACAGAAACCCTGAGCGCGAGACCGCCTAGAAACTAATATAGGGGTCGGAAAAATTACTAATAGTAGTCCCTTCTGGTCCCTTCATAAGTATACAGTACTATAATAACCACCCTATTCAAATTAATAGGGCCCTATAATTAGATCCTAAACCTCCCTGACGAAGGCGCTGACGCCGCGAACGCCCGTCAGGCCTTGACGGCTTTGGGGGGTGCGAAACGAGAGAAGGAGTAGGTTTTCTTGGGACTAAGACTCCTAAACCCTAAACCCTAAACCCTCAACCCTCAACCCTCAACCCTCAACCCTCAACCCTCAACCCTCAACCCTCAACCCTCAACCCTCAACCCTCAAACCTCAACCCTCAACCCTCAACCCTCAACCCTCAACCCTCAACCCTCAACCCTCAACCCTCAACCCTCAACCCTAAACCCTAAACCCTAAACCCTAAACCCTAAACCCTAAACCCTAAACCCTAAACCCTAAACCCTAAACCCTAAACCCTAAACCCTAAACCCAACCAAAGTACTCCATTCCAAAGAATGCTGGAGCTTCAGAGTCTGTTCTCTAAATCCTCTTGAGCCCGTTTAGAGATGCCCTGCCAGAGCACTGATGCTGATGCTTTGGTCTGGGTTGTAAGGCATCAGTTAACCCTAAGCCCTAAACCCTCACCCTATCACCCTCATTTGGGGTGTTTTTGGAGGTAAACTTTCCGTCTCAAGGGGGGGTCGGAGTTTGAGGCAAGGGGGGGTCTCAGAAGACTATTTTGCCTTAGGCTGTGAAAAGGTCGCGGGGGCGGCCCTTCATCAGAATTGAACCCTGAACCCTAAACCCTAAACCTAAACCCTAAACCCTATACCCTCCCGAGGGCCCTGCACCCGGCCAATCCCTTGGATCTTCACAGGGGTGAGGGAGCTTGCAGACAAGTCCAAAGCCTCCACCCTCTGTTCGGGACACCCTAAACCCTAAACCCTAAATCCTAAACCCTAAACCCTAAGCCCTAAACCCTAAACCCCAGTACGGGCGAGCGCTTGAGAAAGCGCTGCTGATGTGCTGTGCAAGCTTCATGGGTTTGGGGGCAGGAAAAGCTGCCTCAAGGACCTGGAGTCATCCTGTGTTAGGTTAGCCTAGGAGTTCTAGAAGGGTCGTCGCAGTGAGAACTACTACAAACAAGAAGGTTTAGGGATCCCCCACAAGGAGCCCCCCC
Source organism: Symbiodinium natans (assembly GCA_905221605.1). NCBI lineage: Eukaryota > Dinophyceae > Suessiales > Symbiodiniaceae > Symbiodinium > Symbiodinium natans. The sequence goes on from CAJNDS010002342.1 coordinate 296,498, forward strand.
GCACCCTTTTGAGGAATCCGACTCTCCAAGTCCCTCATTGCAAGAACCCTTAAAAAAACACCTACGAAACAACCCTAAACCCCAAACCCCAAACCCCAAACCCCAAAGCCTAAACCCCAAACCCTAAACCCTAAACCCTAAACCCTAAACCCTAAACCCTAGAACCAGCAGAACCAGCAAGACACTCCAAGAACGGAAGAATCTGCACAGGGTGCGGGCTCAGACCGAGCCTTCCTTTCGGAACCTCGAAGGCGGGTCGAAGCTACGGATTGCTTCCCCCTACAGGAAACTTGGAGTGGCTTGCTGTTTGTAGGGTTCAGGGTTTAGGGTTTAGGGTTTAGGGTTTAGGGTTTAGGGTTTAGGGTTTAGGGTTTAGGGTTTAGGGTTTAGGGTTTAGGGTTTAGGGTTTGGGGCTTGGGGCTTGGGGTTTGGGGTTTGGGGCTGTTTCGAAGGTAACTAAAGGGAGAGTCCCAGCACTTAAGCCATGTTCAACTTTCTGGAGTTTGCTGTAACGAACACTACACCCAGCCACTTTGCAACCCCCCGAAGGTTTTTCTCCGGCCGGACCGAGTTGAGTTTTGGGATGGGGAGGGGGGTTTTAGCATTCTGAGGACGGGATTCGGGGGCTTAAGGGGCTTAGAGTTTTGGTGAGCTTGGGGCAGTTTCGGGGGGAGGGACTTCTTCCTTACCCTAAACCCTAAACCCTAAACCCTAAACCCTAAACCCTAAACCCAAAACCTGGGGTTCAAGATCGTGCACGACTTCATGGCTTGGGGTTCACAGAGCTTAGGGTGGGTCTAGACGGCGTAACCCTAAACCCTAAACCCTAAGCCCTAAACCCTAAACTCTAAACCCTAAACCCTAAACCCTCCCCCCAACTCCCAGCCTCACCAGGTTTCGCAGCCTCGCGCCTTCGGCTTTGTGCCAGGGGCCCATGCTGCGTCTAGGGTTTAGGGTTTAGGCTTAGGGCTTGGGGCTTAGGGCTTAGAGCTTAGGGTTGGGTTTAGGGCTTCGGGCTTAGGGCCTAGGATTTAGGGCTTCGGGTTTAGGGTTACCAGGGCGAAGATTCTGCTAGCGACGCGCAAGCGCCATGGAAGTGCTAAACCCAAACCGCCAAGTCCCAACAGCTCCAAACTCCCTTCCACAAGCTCAGCGGCAAGGCGTAGTCGCACGCCCTCAAGTGAAGTAAGCTGCGCTCCGCTTCAGGTCATCCTCCTGGGGCTCAGGTTTGAACCTTGAAAGTTGTGGGTAAAAACAAGCCTTAACGAAACCCGAAGCAGGGTGGGAACTCCAACCGCTGCAGTCTTCTACAAGAACGTTTCATATTTTACTTTCTGGGTTTAAGAGGATACTATTTATCATATTTTTGTCAGAGGGGCTGAAGGGCCATCCTAGATTCAGGCCTCTACATGATGTTATCACGTATCTGGCATGAGCAGTTCCTCTCTCCTGAAGCCCTCGAGCCCTCGTGTTGCAAGGACCTGCAGCTGTGTGTACCCCTTCCTCCCTTTCTCTGCGGCTTAGGCTCCCCTACTCTTTTTAAATTTTTTCATGAAGCAAAACGGACGGCCTTTTGTCTTCCTTGTCTGCCGTAGCCCTTACCGCCCCAAAGTTCCGAAAGTCCTCCAAGGCTTCAAAAACCCAGAAAGTCCCTACACCAGGATTTGGGCTTACCAGAGCGGTTCAGGGTCTAGGGTTTAGGGTTCAGGGTTTAGGGTTTAGGGGTTAGGGTTTAGGGTTTAGGGTTTAGGACTTTCCCGCCCCCACCTTTCTTGGAGTCCTCGGTTCCTGACTTATGCGACCACCAAATGCCAAAGAAGCCCAAGCCTGAACCCCTCTAAACCCTACATGGGTTTAGGGTTTAGGGTATAGGGTTTAGGGTTATAAACCCTAAACCCTAAACACCCCAAACACTGGGCATTCCCAATCCGAAGAGTCGGACTCGCCAGCCCAAGGAGATTGCTGAGCGTCGTGTCGCGCCCCTAGGTGTGCTCAGGTTTGGGGTTTAGGGTTTAGGGTTAGGGTTTAGGGTTTAGGGTTTAGGGTTTAGGGTTTAGGGTTTAGGGTTTAGGGTTTAGGGTTTAGGGTTTAGGGTTTAGGGTTTAGGGTTCAGGGTTCAGGGTTCAGGGTTTAGGGTTTAGGGTTAGATCGCAGATCTCCTGCAGGTGACTGGAAGAGCAAAGCTGGAAATGCCTACGCCGTAAACCCCTCATCCCGCCCCGGTCAAATCTCAGCTGCCAGGGCCCCCCTTAGCTTTCAGCTGAAAGTTAGAGGTTAGGAAGCCACTCCCAGAGACTCCAAAACCCCTCTTAATTAAGGAATATACCTTAAATCATAGTCGGAACCCTAATAAGATTTCCGGTATCTTCCTTAGTTGAGGGGTTTTGGAGTCTCTAGTTACCGGCGAATTGCTACATTCTGGCATGTCCCAGTTTCCCCCTCACAATACTGAGCAGAAGCAAAGTAGTGTGGCTATCAGACGGCAAAGGTGCTTCTCACAATGACATACCAGGATGGGCTATGAGGCCTTAAAATCCCCATAATGAACCCTATCAAGGGCCTTTTAAGAGATTATAGGGTACAATAGCCCCTCTTGGTAGGGTTAGGCATTGCAGCTCAGGGTTTCAAGAAATTGGGCTTGCAGGGGCGTGAAACCCTATGCCTGAAACCCTAACCCTGAACCATACCCCCCCCCCGTAGATGCCCCGGGGCAACGAACATATACCTCTATATATACATATATATATGTGCAGAATATATGTACATACATACATAGATACATACATACATACATACATACATACATACATACATGCACGCATCTAGGAAAAAATGCGGGAACCCTGCATTGGTGCAAGCCCTAGGGGCCCTAAGGGGTGCGAATTTTGGGGTCCCCTTGTGATCCTCAAGCCGAAGAGCCGAAGAGCCCGGCCAAGGTGGTTCGCTATGGGATTCGCCATCTTCGGGAAGAGCTGGTGCCAGAGGTTTGGGCTTAGGGTTTAGGGCTTAGGGCTTAGGGCTTAGGGCTTTGGGTTTAGGAATGCACGGTAAGACTTTTGGTTGAGGGGAGTTTAAGCCGAAACATTCATCGTCTCTGAAGTTTTTGTTGGTTCTTGAGTGGTCTCGACAAGATTCAGGCTGGACGAGATTCAACCTACTATCGTATGGCACGTTGCTTCTGCGCCACTTAGAATGTCGATCGCTTGAACCACAACCCCTGGGATGACCTTACAAGACGGGGAACCCGATCCCTTACCAGGGTCGACGTGGGGCCCCTCGCTCCAATCCCCGAGCCTTGCAACCTTAATTTGCAAGCTTAGATATAAATAATAAAACAAGTGTTGATGATTCAGGGTTTGGGGCTTCCACATCGAGACTCTGCATCTCGGCTCTTTGTCAGGTGCAATGGCGCACGGCCCTTGAGCCTTGATTCTTGCATCCTACCTAAGGCCTAGGTCCAGAACCTTTCTCAAAAACACGCCGACAGAACCCCGAAATCCTAAACCCTAACACCTCCCCCCCAAGTCTTTAGCCGCCTGAGAGCAAACACTGAGACCCCCAAGCTCAGAGAGGGCTCTGGTGCCTGCCATGGTGCCCAAGCTTCTGGGCCTCCTCGCTTTCGTGGCTCTGGGTCTCCAGGGCTGTGATGAAGGCTGCAGGCCTTCGGGTGTTGGGGGATCTGCGTGGTTCAGGGATGTATTTTAGGGCTTCAGACCTGGCATCAGGGCAGGGACGTCATTATTATTAGTAGTACTATATATATATATATAATATATATATATATGTGACATTGACCGCCAATTCTCCTGTTATGATTGCTGGTGCTTTTCGTTGCTGTGAAGCGATTATCAGTACTGTGTAGTACTCATGTTGGGGCACGAGTATATACTTGTTTTCTGTAGTAGCAATCGTCGTCGTCATTAGTAGTAGTCATCGTTGTAGCTGCTTTTGCCAAAAAAACATCGGTATTTTCGGCGCTTCCTAGCTTCGTTGCGTGCGAATGGACACTGCAAGTAACGTGCATGGTTGTTCGATGTTATTTGCAGTGTTGCGTTCACATGAAATGCTAAACATCGCTATTTACGACGCTTCGTGGCTTCGTTGCGTGCGCATGGCCAGAGCATCCATGTCCGTACAATGATAGCGTCCGTGTTACCAGAGCATTCATGTCCGCACGATGATAACGTCCGCGTTCCCAGAGTATCCATGTGCTACTAGTGCTACTACTGCTACTACGACTGCTTCTACGACTGCCACTACCACTACCACTACCATTACCACGACCACGAACTGGCAGTGCCAAATACCTCTCGTGCAGCAGTTGCAATGGACAAAACACTGCCCACCATCGCAGACCGGAATATGCGCAGCTGCCAGAAACCCTGCTACGCAGTAATTTCCAGCCTTCGGTGGTGCCATCTAATTCGAAACGTTATCCGCATGGAAACTGCAGAACACGTGCAAAGTGATTTGCAGGTTTGGGGAGGAGCGGATCTGCTACAGCGATGGGCGCGTTGCCGCGCAGGCTTGCATCTTGCTTCGCTTGTTCAGGGCCAACCCTAAACCCTAAACCCTAAACCCTAAACCCTAAACCCTAAACCCTAAACCCTAAACCCTAAACCCTAAACCAAGGGTTGAGGGTTTAGGGTTTCAGGTTTCGTGTTTAGGGGTAGGGGGATTCTGGGCTGCTCACTCTGAACGGCTCATGCAGTTTGCGAGCCCGAAGTCGGAAATCCCAACGCCGAAATTCCAGGCACCCCCAAGGGTTTAGGGTTTAGGGTTGAGGGTTTAGGGTTTAGGGTTTAGGGTTTAAACCCTGAATCCTCAAGCCCGACAGACCGTGGACCAGGTGGAGTGCGAGTCGCTGAGCAAGCACAACGTCACTACCATGAAAGACCCCTACAAAAAGGGCTACAAGGCAGCCTGGAGCTTCTTGGGGTGGGGGTCTTAAAGCTCTTCTGGCGCCTGTAAGCACCTTAAACCCCTAAGGCCCTTGACACGCAGGGACCTGTAGCTCTTAAAGTCTTGAAGCCGTAAAAAGCAGAAGCCAAGCTGTGGGGCCTTTCTTTTTCGTGGACTGAACTTCAATCAGAGGTTCATCTCCATCCCCCGTTTATTTAGGGTTTCGGATTCAGGGTGTAGGGTTTAGGGCTTAGGGTTTAGGATACATCCTCTCAGCCCTGAAGGCCTAAAGGCCGAAACCAGAAGCGCTAATTCGGGTTTACAAAGCCCCGGAGGTAAAAAAAAAAAGCCCTAAGACCCCAAGCCCCAAAGAAGGCAACCCGATGGGCTGATGTCCCTGACTTGTTCCCTGGCGGCCCTGGGCAGGACGGATTTCAGGAGGCACTCTACCACTTCCACGGGCACACGCGCACCGACCTTTTATTAGGGGTTTAGGGTTTAGGGCTTAGGGTTTAGGGGGCCATTGTCGGAGGGTTTGAAGGTTTCTGACTTTGTAAGGGGGTTCGTGTTCAAGCTTCAGGAGGTTCGGAGACGTGGTTATCACGAGTTGCAGCATCTTTTCGAGATTGAGCAGCTTTGGGAGAGGTCGGGGGAGGGGCTTATGGCGTGTAGGGTTTAAGGTTTTGGCACGTTTAGGGCCTAAGCTTCCCATGAGGGGCAGGGCCGAACCTCACGTTCCCGAGGCTTTCGTAGCTTCGCAACCGTGAACTCATTTTTTTCAAGTTCTCAAAGTTACCGATGCTTAAGAACATGTCCTGCGAGGCCCTCCCCCCGCAGAACACACACACACACAAAACACGCAAGAAGGAAAGCAAGGAACCCCTAAACCCAAGAAGGCAAAGTTCTCGATCCCGCCGCCAAGGTATACCTGGCTTGAGTGGCTGCGAGACCTGCTCGCCGGGGCATGGCATTGAGGGCAGATCTGTGCTGCGGGTTTAAGTTTTGGGCTTGGGGAGGGGGGGGGGGCGATTCCAACGGAACAGCCTGTAACCCTAAAGCCCTAAACCCTAAACCCTAACCCCTAACACCTAAACCCTAAACCCCTAAACCCAGGCCCCAAGTTTCTAATCACCCTGGCTCCCAATGCTGCTATCCATACCGCCAGCCACAGCTCCTGGGGCAAACAGCGTCAGGCCGACTCCAGAAACCCTCAAAATTCGAGGTTGTAGGCTTTGTACTGACTAGGATGCCCAGTAGTACCGTTATTCCCTTTTTGGGGGGTTTAGGTTTCCTTATCAACCCCTTTAAGCAAACAAGGGCACCCTTTTTGAGCCTAGGTTACTGGGCAACCTAGCTGAAGAGTTTATGGTCTCCCCAACCACCTCTAAGCGGCAAGCGGAAACAGAAGCTCCTGTGAATTCGGGGCGTCTGGGTTCACGTAAGAGCTTGGAAGGCAACTGACAGGTTTAGGGTTAGGGTTTAGTGTTTTAGGAGGGTCTTTAAGCCACTGAGATCTATTCATTCCCGGCCGGCGTCCCCCCGCCCCCCACACACCAAGCAGAAATCGAAATCGATATTCAAAGGGGCCATGCCCATGCTTAGTAGTCACTGCATCATATCAAATAGTGTCATATCAAATTACATATATATATATACATTAATATATATAAATATATATATATATATATATATATATATATGTGGTCACATTATGTGTATGTATATATATGTATATATATATATATATACATACATCTGCGTGTTTTTTTGCTTATGGACCGGGATCGGTTGAGGGCTTTGCAGGCAGGGTTACAAAGGGTGGCCAGGCTGGTCGATTTCGTAGCCATCATCGCGGCGGTGCTCCTGCCCTGGCCTCGGGCCTTAACCCTGAACCCTAAACCCTAAACCCTAAACCCTAAACCCTAAACCCTAAACCCTAAACCCTAAACCCTAAACCCTAAACCCTAAACCCTAAACCCTAAACCCTGCCCTTGCCTTGCCCTTAACCCTCCAAAGCCCCCAATCCCGCGTCGCATGGCAGAGTTGACGGCATCTCTCCAACTCCGAAGGCACAAGTTTACTGCGGACCCTGAACCCAGGCAACATGCTCGTCTGCTAGTCTGCCCCCGGTCCCAGGGCCCAAAGCGCAAGAAAGTTGGAACCCTAACCTGACTTTGCGAACTACCGACCCAAACGCTCCTATGTAGTACCTTTTTGGGTAGTATACTAGAATCCCCTATAACTAACCCAAAAAGGAACTACGTTGGAGCCTTTGAGTAAACACTGAGTCTGAAGAGCATTCGTTTCTTCCGCCTCTGAAAGGACGGGCTTCTCGGTGGGCTACTTCAAGACGCGGCAAGAGAAGCCCGAGACCGCCGCACGGGTTTGGACCTAGGTGTTTAGGGTTTAGGGTTTAGGGTTTAGGGCCCTTCCGGGAATCCAGGAACGTGCTTCTTTTTCAGCGGGATCTTGCAGTAAGATGCTCCCTCAGAACTTGGCGGCATGGAAAGCAAGGATCTCATTCTCTCATCTTTTGTGTGTCTTGTCCTGAAAGCAGTATTCCACTATTTGCTTAAGAACCCTCAAAACAAAAGTCCCCATCTTGCACTTATAAGGAAGAATATATATATATATATACATATATATGTATATATATATACATATATATATATATATATATTTTTTTTTTTTTTTTTTTTGGGGGGGGGGGGGGTCCTTGTATTACAAGTGGGTTCACGGCGCAGCTGCGGCGCCGGAGAGTTGTTCCTCTTTCGGGTGCTCAGCTCCGCACCATGCGGTGAAACTTCCCAGGGCCTGCTTCAACGTGTCCTGGGCAGTCACTGTTTGAGCACATAGTAGCTTGGGGGACTTAGCAGAACATTCAGAACCTGCACCCTAAACCCTAAGCCCTAAACTCCAAAACCCTAAACCCTAAACCCTAAACCCTAAAACCCTAAGCCCTAAACCCTAAACCCTAAACCCTAAACCCTAAACCCTAAACCCTAAGCATTGCAGAGGCCCCTTCAGACTTCATCCCCCTGCCCCGCGGGCAGTGTGACACCCTGCGGAGGACGCACGCCGCGCCCTCCGCCGGTGGGAAGGCGGCCATGCGAAGGCCATTTTAGGGTTGAGGGTTTAGGGTTTAGGGTTTAGGGTTTAGGGTTTAGGGTTTAGGGTTTCAGGGTTGTTTTAGGAAGGTTTAGGGTTCTACGCTGCCCCCAAGACCGCCATCCCCCACTTACGATTCTAAGGGTCTTGAGGTCTCTTCGCTTCATATTGCTTATGAAGATCCGGACAATGCTAAACCCTACAGCACAAGCGCTGCTAGCCGTGAGCCTCAGGAGCATGACGATGATCGGTTTGCAGAAGATGGGGGTTCTGAAAGGGGAAGACTTCCACCGCCAGTTGGCGGAGGCACACGAGCATGAGAAGGACCGCCTCCGGGCCGAACAGGCACATGCTTACGTTCCGATTACGGCCTTTAGTTCAGGACAATTCTGGTGGCTAGTTTCCCCCACCTTACTGACCACGTATGGAAGCCCTTTACAAAGTACCAAAAAACCCTCAACACGCCGCCCCAACAGCCAAGTAGCAGTTCCGGTTTTTTGACCAAGAGCAGCAACCTTGAGCCCGCTAAACCCTAAACCCTAAACCCCAAACCCTCAATCCTAAACCCTAAACCCCAAACCTAAACCCTAAACTCGTAAACCCCTTGGCGCAGGAGCGGCACAAACCACTTCTGTCAGCTCTGGCCTCATGACGCCAGAGAGCGACCCCGGAGACAGAGCCAAAAAGAAGGGGAGGGAGAAAGGGTTTAGGGTTTGGGGTTTGAGGGTTTAGGGTTTGAGGGTTTAGGGTTTTGAGGGTTTAGGGTTCATGAGGTGTAGGGTTTATGGGTTCAGGGTTTGGAGTGTTTGGAGTGTTTGGAGTGTTTGGTGTTTGGGGTTTGGAGTATGGGTTTAGGAGTTTGGCCCAAAACACCAAATCCCGTAAACCTATACTGTACCCCTAAAGTCCCCCAAAACCCCCTGTACAGTGCCCTGCCCGCTAGAACCCTGGAACCCTGGAACCCTGGAACCCTGGAACCCTAGAACCCTCGAACCCTCGAACCCTCGAACCCTAGAACCCTAGAACCCTACACCCTAAACCCTACAAACAGCAAACCCTAAAGAACCCCCCCCGCCCGCCCCCCAATGAGACCCCGAAGCCGACATGGGCCAGGGTACCCAGCTGCCACCACTGCCCAGGAGGCTGGGGTTTAGGGTTTAGGGTTTAGGGTTTAGGGTTTAGGGTTTAGGGTTTAGGTTTAGGGTTTAGGGTTTAGGGTTTAGGGTTTAGGGTTTAGGGCTTCAACCCTATGAACCCCATTATCAACCCCATTCTGATCCCTGTTACGAGCCCGACATACTCGATGAACCCTCGAAAGCCTATAACTGGCTGGTTCTTGGTAGGGAATGAGGGAATGATAGCTTAGGAGGGAATGAGTGAATGAGGGCCCTACATAAACCCTTTAAGGGATTACATAGGGTACCTCATTCCCTCACCCCCTACATATAGGGTACCTCATTCCCTCCATACACCCCATCAACCCCACGAACCCATGTGAATCCTAGCAGCTCAAAACTCAATAACCCTGACTCTTGTGTGGTTCAGGTTGGGTTTAGGGTTTAGGGTTTAGGGTTTAGCGTTTAGGGCTTAGGGCTTAGGGTTCAGGGTTCAGGGTTCAGGGTTTAGGGTTTTAGCCACGCGGCCCCTAAGCCCTACCCCCCCCCCCCCCCCCCCTGTGACTCCAAGGGCCAGCCCTGACAAGCTCGTATACAAAACCCAAACACGTGCGCGGACCATATTTTGATCCTGGCCATGCTTTCAGCTACGGGTAATTACTGCTGCTACTAGCTACTTTTGCTACTGCAACTACTTCTTGACTGCGTGTTTTTTGCTGCGGCTTTCGAACTACACAGTATGTATTTCCAAGGCCTAACGGCACGTCTCGGTTGCTCCAGCGATCCTTCTTCGAGCGGCTGCTGTCAGGGCAGGTGCTACCAGGGTTTAGGACTTAGGGTTCAAGGCTGCTTTTGTCCTGTCAGGTTGATGGGCTGAAACCCTTGTGCAAGCCCTCCCTCCCTCTTAGAAGGTGGGAGAAGGAGGTGATGGAGGAGGGTTTGCAGGGTTAAGGGTTCAAGCCCCAAGTCCCAAAGCTTGAGAGCCACATTCCTCGGACACCTCCATCTAGTCTGTCTAGCGTTGAGGGAGACCCAACTTAAATCAGAAGCCCAAGTAGCTGGACACGGCATCTCCGGTTAAGGGCTTAGGGTGTGAGGGTCGGGTGACAGGTTAGGAGCCGTCCCAATAGATCTGACACCATGCCTCCAAAATCCTGAAGCAACCCTCCCTGTGGCCTCCCCCGAACCCTAAACACCCTAAACACCCCTAACTCTACACCCTTTAAGCCGGGTTTAGGGTTTAGGGTTTAGGGCTTAGGGCTTAGGGTTTAGGGTTTAGGGTTTAGGGTTTAGGCACCGCACCCTACTCTCTGGAGCCCGGAACCAGATCGAGCTGCAAAGCAGCCTGCCTTCGGACGTCTCCTCGGCACAGACCGACATCAAGTCGGGAAGCCCAAGAGTCAAGATTTCAACAAGCTGGTACCTCCTTCGACTAACAATGATTATTCACTGTCATAGCTACTTTTCATTTTGTTATTCATGGATTGTTAATGTGACTATATATATATATATATAAACCTATATATATATATATATTTTTTTTTTTCTTTTGTGAGGGGGGGGGGTCCTTATCAAGGGATTTTGGGTAGAGGCATAGGAGGGGTGCCTTTGTGTGGGAGCTAATATCTTCTCCAAAGAGCCCGTGAATGACGCAGGTCTGTGGCTTGGAGGGTTTAGGGTTTAGGGTTTAGGGTTTGGGGTTTAGGGTTTGGGGTTTAGGGTTTGGGGTTTAGAGGGACCCTGGGTGCGTACTGCGTACAGTTCCTGGGTTCCGTCTCTGGTTCCCAGGAATTCATTTGCTCAGGTTTAGGGTTTAGGAGTTAGTCAGGGTTTAGGGGGAGTTTAGTGTTTAGGGTTTTGGGTTTAGGGTTTAGGGTTTAGGGTGAGGTCTAGGGTTTAGGATTTGGGGTTGAGGGTAAGGGTAAAGTAAAGGGTAAAGGGTCAAGGGTCAAGGGTCAAGGGTCAAGAGCTCTTCTACGCCATTGGTACTGCTGCTTGGACCATCGTGCTTTCAAGTTCTAGATGGCCTCTGAGAAGACTTTGCATTCTGGGTCTCGGGGTTTCGGGTTCGGGGGAACTTGGACTACCTGCAGACGTGCAGCCCAACATAGTTCGCTTGAAGGGAGAAGCTACAGCTACCTCCCTGAACCTCAGTAAACCCCCCAACACCTACTGTAGGGGTCGGAAGAGTTGCGAAGAGTATCCCCTTAGGGTCCCTCTCTCATTCTCCTATAATAGCCCCCAAAACCTTATTCTAACCATTAAGGCTCCTGCAGTAAACCCTGAAACCCCCCGAAGAAAGCCTAAACACCGGTAGGCACCTCGATCTTGAGCATCTGCTGGTCCTACGCGACGGCTGGGGCCTTCAGTTTCAGGCTTTAGGGCTCAGAGGCTTTAGAGGTCTTACTGTTTAGGAAAAGGATTTATGTGCCCTAAACCCTAAACCAGGTTTCCGAGGGTTCACAGATTGCCCCCACGAAAGCTCTTTCAAACAGTGCGACACAGCAACAGAGGTTCAAGGCGTCAGGGGCTTAAACCCTAAACCCCAAAAACCCTAAAACCCTTAAGATTGTGGAGGTTTCTGCGGTTTTGGGCAGGGCTTGGGGCTTCAGGATTTTAGGGATGTTGCAAGGCGATCGCGGCCCAATCACGAGTGGTGCAGAGCAGACCTGACAAGTGCAACATGTCAGTTTGCTTGCTTACGATCGATGAGCTCAAGAGCGGAGATGCCACAATGGGCACCTCCTGAGTCGTTCTGGGTCGCGGTGGCCAGGCAGATCTCGGTGTGCCCCGTGGAGGGTGGTGGAAAAGTGCATGGGCTCGATGATGGTGACAATGCTGGCATGGGCACATTGGTTCCCATTGAGCCCCATTGAATAGTAGGCGGAGTTCAAAAACAGAGCGGGTTTGCACGGTTGAGATGCAGGTTTTGAACCCCTTTGCTGAAAAGTTCGTGGGTCCTGAGCCGAGTTAGTATCCCCCCCGGGCTGCATTTCCCCTTGTTTAGGGACCCTTGCAATCCCCTCTAAAGTGGTCTCCCCTTTATGTTCCGGGAACCCAGTCTAAACCCTAAACCCTAGACCCTAAACCCTAAACCCTAAACCCTGAACCCTGAACCCTGAACCCTAAACCCTAAACCCTAAAACCCTAAAACCCTAAAACCCTGAAACCCTAAAACCCTAAACCCTAAAACCCAAAACCCAAACCCTAAACCCTAAACCCTACGTCCTGAACCGAGACTGCTCGGACTTCAACACCGACTCGAAGAGCTACGAGGCACCGCGATCTCACTGCCGTTGGTTTAGGGTTTGGGGTTTAGGGTTTAGGGTGTAGGGTGAAGGGTTTAGGGTTTAGGGTTTAGGGTCCAGACCTGACTGACCCTAAACCTGCTAAAGTGCTGCCTTCATAGGTCCAGTTCGTGCTCAAGCGGCCCTGAACAGGTGCACCAAGCCTTTCAGGAGCAGTCCAAAGCTCAGCTGGGCATTCTAGGACCTAGGAGAGGAGGTTTAGGGTTTAGGGCTAGGGTTTGGGGCCTAGGGTTTAGGGTTCAGTCTGGGGTCTCAGCGCTAGGTGAATTCATAGCACGCACTGGGAGGAGCCCAAGCATTCGCAACCTAGCGCCCACGAACGTCCAAATCCTTTACTTGGTAGCCCAGTGGTACCCTTTATAGTATTGGGGTCGGAATAGTTACTAAAAGTATTCCCTTGTGGTCCCTTTGAAGATTATACTCTCATAGCTATTCTAATTATTCAGGCCCCTATATTTCCCGTTTTGGGTTCTGGGTTCCCTTATAAAGTATAGAGGGTGCCCTTATGATGATGTGGTTCCTGGGCTACCAACTTTACCTAGAGGGAGCTAAGCAAACCGTCCCCGATCTTCCGCTGCTTCCTTGCCTGCTCCCCAAGGCTTGTCAGAGGAACTCGCTAGGGTTTAGGGTTTAGGGTTTAGGGTTTAGGGTTTAGGCTTTAGGCTTTAGGCTTTAGGGTTTAGGGTTTAGGGTTTAGGGTTTAGGGTCTCTGGATTCTGCTAGTTGGGGTTGGGCTTTATACGGATGACTCTCTTGGGAGTCCTCTTGACGGTGGGAGTGGCCCAGCAAAGAGGCGTATGTTTGTGGCCTCCCTAAGCCCCGAAACTCTCCGCGCCTCAGACGCTGCAAGCCCTAAGGTCCCAAAAGTTGAAATTCCCGAGGCTTAGACTCAACAAGTCCGAAACCTTTCAAGTACCATAAACCCCTCAACCCTATGCCAAACCCGAAACCCCAATCTAAGCCCTTGTACACCCTGTAAACAAAAGCCCTAAGCCCTTAAACCCTCATCATACACCATAGACCTTGTCAAAACTTGTCTGATCCCCAAGCCCTGTAGCACGTCTTAAGCCCCAAGCCTTCTTTCTAAGGCTGCCCTAAACCCTAAACCCTTGACCCTCAGTCCTAACCCCTAAGCCCGAAACCCGATAAGGCTTCTAAGCCTAAACCCTAAACCCTATGCGGAGCTGCAGTTTGTATTGTGAAAAAGGGTTGGTGTTGAAGGATAAAGGGTCAATGAACCTGGTAACCTTTGTGGCTCAAGAATGGCCACTAACAACGGCTGTTCAAAGCGAAAAGTAGTGCCCTGGGGTTTGGAGTTGGGGTTGGTGTCTGGTTACTTTGGTAAGGATATCCCCCTCTCTCCTTCGGGTGCTCTTGTCTGGATCTGTGTTGTGTTCTTCGGTTCAGGGAGTTCATTTAGGCAACCCAGGGTTGAGATTCTTTCCTTTCCCCTTTCGGTTGCCCCCGTAGGTTATGAGCCCAAATTAGGCTCCCTGCGGTTGGGTGTTCTCTTAAGGTTTTTGGGATCAAGAAGCAATGCCTTCTCCCAAGCGATGGCTCCAGCCTTCTTCGGATGGTGGTCAGAATGGTGGAGCTGGAAATGGTGCAGCTGAGTCTCTGGGTGAAAGGGCGGTGCTGGAAGAGGTAATGCCTGGCGTTGAAGAACATCTGGAAGAAGCCTTGGTTGCAGAAGGCCCCAATGTGGGTATGAATCCCAATGTGGATATGGTTAGCAATGCTGAAGCTGAAGGACGTGCTGTTTCTGTATCGCCAAAGCCTGGTGAAAAAAGGAACTGGGACGCGACTGGTGGTATAGACCGTGAAATGGAGGTGACTGTTTTACGCGTGTTGCAAAAGCATGGGTATCAGCCGTCGTCTTCAACTTCGGGCCGAAGGGTGGACCAAGGGTCTCAGACCAATCTGAGTGGAGAGGTGCTGCAAGCTGCCAGGAGGCCTCTGAACAAGATTAAAGGGGATCCCTCGGTGAGTTCCCTAGGTGGTGGATACGCCATGGGGGAGGAGGAGATCTTACAGATGGAGGCTGAAAGGTTGCGCCAGTTGTCAGAAGAAGAGGATGAGATGCGTCAAGTCTCTGAAAGGGATGGTTTTCGGAAAGATGAGCATCTGATCAAAGCGTGCGATGGGACAACGTGGGAATGGCACTTCCACGAAGATGGGAGACAATATTACTACTGCCTGGATACGCAGGAAAGCAAGTGGACGTTGCCGGTTGTAGGTGAAAAGATGAAGAGTGACGAGGTGGTTGGGTCTCCTTCGGGCAATGAGCTGGAAATGGAGGCTGCACTGGGTTCTTCATCATCTACTCCGACGCCTGAGTCTACGAGGGCATTCCAGGGTAGTGTAAATAGTGTAGGTGAAAAAGGTTTTTCCTCTACTATCAGGGATAGCGGTTTTAGGGCTGGTGGTGACGCCCAGACCTCGGGTTCTCCTGATGAGGAAGGAATTTCTGGAATCCGAGCAGACATCGCTGGAAAACATCTGGATCGGGAAGAGATGAAAGCGCTTTCTGAGGGTGTGGCAGCGGTGGAATCGGTGGGTCCAGAGGAAAAATGCGGAGATTGGAACTGTGTCGGCTGCAGAAGAGCGAGTGGTGGATGTGGTACCTGTCGTTCAGGAAGGTGGTCCTGGAGATTTGGATGACGGAGGGAAAAAGTTGTGCGTTACGACTGAGGAGGTCTCTTCGTTTGGTGCCAAGAATCTTGCCATTCAAGGGAAAAAAGAAGCTTCTGGAATAGCTGGAGACACGGTTGATCTGAAAGATGAGGCCTGGAGCGCCAATGAAGCGCGGGTCAATGTGCCAGATAGTACCTGGAGTGCGGAGGAAGCACGGGTTGAGGCGCATATGGTGTCACGTTCCGCGGACGACTGCAACAATGGGGCGCAGGTCTCCGTAGCAGCTGACGACGGAGGTTCACAGGTGGACGCACTGGTGCAACCTGAAGTTAGCAGCGAGGAACGAAACAGCAAAGGCTACACCGGAGCCAATGAGGCAGCTGTGGTCAATGATGGTGGTGATTCTCTTTTGGAAACCATGGAGCCAAAGGAGCCTGCGGTGGAAGAAAATGTCCCTGCCGCGGATGAGCAGTCCAATAGCCCTGCAGTGGAAGAAAATTTGCCTGCTGCAGAAGGTTTGACAAAAGACTCCAATGATGGGTCCACTCCCACGAAGGGGGAAGTATTGCCGTCTGAAAGCTTGCCGGAAGTCGACACCGAGCGAACTGTAACAGATGAGGCAAAGCCATTGGCTGGCAAAGAGGAAGGTCCTGAACCCCTTGAGCACAAGGTGGATGATCTTGTGGGACTCGTGCAGGAGCAGGACAAGCAGCTTGACCCAAAGGTGGAAACAAGGGATGTTCCAGGAGCCGATGATACAGAGATGGTTTCTGAAGAACAGGCAAAGAAAGTGCCCAATGAGGGAGCCTTGGTGACACCTGGGGAGCATTGTTCTCAAGCCGGAGATAGGATCACTGCTCTGGTGCATTGCATCAATGTATATGGAGCCTTTTTGGAACACGGTGATCTGAATGTGCTGATTCCTGAAGAAGGAAAAAACACACCCTCTTTCAAAATTGGTGACACTGTCTGCACGACAGTGAAGAGGGTGGATGATGATGGCACTGTGATTTTAGATTCCTGCCTAGTTTTTGAAGAGGACGATGAGGACTCTTCTCCAGCGCAGCGCAAATGGAAAGACGGCGGCTGGGATGCGTGGTGGGGAAATTCATGGTGTGATGGTCAATGGTACCAAGATTCCAACGGTCAATGGGACTGGAAATGGGAGGAAGAGCAATCCGATGAATGGTTTGCTGATCAGGAGTTATCCTCAGAAGAACAAGAGGAAAGGCAACTCTATGGAGAAAAGATCTATAGAGCTCTTCTGGAGGATGGAAAGGCTGATAAGGCCTATGTGGGCAAAATCACTGGGATGCTGCTGAGTCGTACAATGGATGAGATACTGGAGTGTGTTGCAGACCATGCATTCCTGGATGCGGAAGCTCGGCGTGCATATGGCATCTTGCAAAGTGATGGTTGGAAGCCCGATGGTACAGAAGGCGCAGGCTTGGGAAAGACAACCACCTTTTCCCGAAAGCAGTACCACAACGCGCTCTACGAACTGGCATGTAAGAAAAGGAGATTTAGTCGACCAGTTGTGGGTGAAGCGGTGGCAACGTTGCTGAGTCAAGGCAAAGATGAACTTTGGAATGCGCTTTGGCTGGATACCAAGCGGTTTTTGCAGGAGCTTGATGGTGCAGTTGAATCCATGAGTAAGAGAGAAAACAAGCCAATGGAAGCCTACATGGATCCCGATCAGTATAAGAAAGCTCACCTGACGCCAAAAACTGTGTCGCCAGGGTACAGCAAGCTGTGCAAGTTTTTCAATCAGGGAAGGTGTCGCAATGGAGATGAGTGTTCCTATGAACATCGGCGTTATGGTGAAGGTTGGCCAGGAGGAGGACCAACTGAGCCAAAGAACAGCCAAAAAACTGGAGACGAGGATGGGGACATTGGCGACCCTCCTACAGAAGAAGGCACAGTGGATGAGGCACAGCAGGAGCGGGAGGATTCAGCTTTCAGAGCCAAGTACAACTTTGGTAAAGGTGCATCAAAGGGTGAGTCTGTGTCAGTCGAGCCAAAGAGGCAAATGTGTCTGTATTACAACCAAGGAGGTTGTAAATATGGAAATTCTTGCAGATATTCGCACGATGAAAAAGCGGTTTTGGAAGGGACTTGGGAACCCGGCAGATCCTGGGACAATGCTTGTCGGAGGGCCATAAGGGACGCAGGGTTCCATCATTGCTGCAGATGTCGCGTGCGATATGGTTGCAAGTATTCCCACGACGAAATGTCTGTAGAGCGACTGGCCCAACTGAAGCATCTGGCGAATGTGGCGAACCATGTTTCGTTTCAAAGAGGAAGAGGATTGGAGATTTCCGACAGGAACACCTTTCAACCACCAGTAAGTGGGGGAGCGGAATCTTCATCATCTTCGGCACCACAGGCATTGCAAATGACCAATGTGTCAAAGAAAACAGGTGAGGGTGATACACTGGATGGAGCAGATGGAGATGTACAAAAGGATTCGGTGGCAGAGTCTACCACGGTACGTCTTCAGAATCCTGAAGAGCCAATAGAAAATTGGATGGCTCGCAACAAACACTTGTGGGTGTATACACCTCACGTAAGTGACGTTATGATCAAGCTTGGTGTAACCAATGTCAGAGAGCTACAAGAGTATATCTTCGTGGAGGATTTGGTGGAAAAAGGAGTTAACAAGGTGACGGCCTGCAAAATTCTGCAATTGGTGGGTGGTGTTCAGTACCGGCCAATGTCGCCGGATGTGGCTGTTTCTACCAACGCATCGGTACGCATGGAGCAATCTTCTGGAAGCCGTGAAGCTGGAAGAGGTGGGGTGAGAACTATCTCTCAGGTGCGTGAAGCTGAAGGTCCTGGTACAAAGGAGATGCCGCGAGGGTCTTATCGAGAGATTTTCGACACCGGCAAGTACCGTGACGCTTGGACGCTTGCGCAGAGATCCCCGCTGTGCGTGCAGAGGTTGCGATTGGTGGGAGTTGGAATGCCACCGGTGAACCCGCCAACAAAGGCGTATCGGTCAAGATCAAACCCTGTGAAAAGGGGAAGGCCCTTGCTGGATAAAAAACAGGTGCGACAGGTGCCACGCTCTCGCTCACAACGGCGTGTGCAGCCGGCGGAAGTGGTGGAAAAGCCAAAGCCGCTGGAACCAGTAAAGCCCCGTGGTGGTTTGTCGTACCCATTCAGCAGAGCGTGGGCAGATTTGGTGGATGATGATGATCAGACGGGAGCTCTGGTCTCCTATGCTGATTCCTCAGGTGATTCAAGCGAGGAAGAAACCAACCAATTTGGCTACCCTCGCCATAAGTTCAACGTGAACTTCCATGCCTGGACTACGACTCCAATCGTAGGCAATTGCCTCCATAGCAGTTCCAAACTTTTCAGTATTTCTGAATTCCCCTTCCAGACCAGGAGATAGCAATGCACCCATCACCGAGAGAGGATAATTTCCCACCGCTGGCAAGCACGGATTTTCCTGGAACGAATGATGCAAATCACCATAATGTCCTTGATCTCTCCTTTGAAAAAGGAGTGTCCCAGTCTCCAGCTGGGCATTCAGTTCCCATCCACTTGAACCATTTCAGCACATATCCTCTGTGCTGCAGTTGCTATTGCTGGCCAGATGGTACGATCGGTCAAACCGCGACGCATAACCCAATCAGTTGTTGGCGACTGAATCAGCGTTCGTGGGTCATACACCATAACCACCAATGTGCCATCATCCATTGACTGATCAGCATCGTCCGCCAGTGCCAGGTTCAATTCCTGTTCACTTGCACCTTCGGATGACATGCTAATAACCAAATTTCGATCCATTTTATTGGACCCCTTCTGACAGTCCCTTTGCCCCACAGGCAACTTGCCGACAGCAACCTTCCAATAAATCCGATTCAGAAGGCCTTTAGTAAGCAATTGCTGAGGGTCCTTCTTCACCGGACGAACATCCAATATCTTCGCACCATCACCACGGAGTTCATTGCTCCCACCTTCTCCTTCTTTTTGGTCGGTCTCCTCGCCAGGAATTTGCACCGCTCCTTCCAGCGCCGTCTCCTGTCCAGCCACTTCTTGCCCAGGAAGAACTTGAGCGCTTTCAGATACATTCACCTGTCCAGCAACACCTTGCCCAGGTAAAACCTCATCCGTGGAGCCCACCGCCAGCGAACCAACTATAACTGAGCCATCCCTTGCTCTTTTTTGAGACTGCTCAGTTCGACGAGAAGGTTGTGGTAGCGAAAAAACTCGAGAAGTCACTTCTTGGCGGGTCTCCCCCCGCGACGCTTTGTCGCGCCCTTCGCCAAGGTGAACCGATTTTTTCTGCCCATCATTGGAGGTTCCTTACCCTAGGAGGCCAAGGGTCAGTGGTGAATTCAGAATTCTCTGGCAGCGCAAATGATGGAGTTCCTTCAGGCGGCGACTTGTGCTGATCAATTGGAGGTTCTCTGGAACAGGATGGACGACGATGCTGACGAGGAAGTGGATCCTTCAGGGATGGTGCTGGAGATTCTCGGACAGCACCATTGAAAATGCTGGAAGTGAGACAATTGGTGACACTGGAAGGGATGGCAAAGCGCCAGAAGTTTCTCCAGAAGAGGAGACATCCAGTGGTTCGTCAAGATTGGCTGGCACAAGGATGTTCTTGTGGTCGGTGTATTCTCGTGTCGCTTCCAACTGGGATTTCTCTACGCAGGACCGCACTACTGGTAGGATCTTTGACAGCACGAAGGGGTATCCTGGTGAAGGACCGGACAATGGTGACGATTTTTCCTCTAAGAGGAACTTACCCTGGATCTCTGAAGATTACCTCGACGAAGTGGTGTCAAAAAAGTTGGAAAGGTCTTCAGATATGGATGGGTTGGATGGGTTTGTTCCGGAAAGTGAGGGACAGTCGGAAAAGAGGTGGAGAATGTTACTGCCTCTAGAATTCTTATGGCTCTTTGGAAAAAGGGATATAGAGCTGGGTATAGGAGGTTGTGTCGTTCGAATGTATCTGGATGCAAGGTTGGAGCAATGAAACATCCAATCAAAAGGGTGCAGAAGATCGGCACTAGAAAGGCCTTCGTGAAAATGTTCAATGTTTTTGGATCGTCTCAGCATGGCTCAGGAGCTGGTGGAAAACCAATCATGAAGGTGGTAGGACCAAGGCCAGGTTTTCCAGCTGTACTCAAAGCATCAAATACTGATAGCACCTTGCGTGAAGGGAGCAGTTCTCAGGTACATGGCAATGTTCATGTAGAGCAGAATCGCCCTATGGACCGGTACGAGGCGGAGCGTCTGGAGAAGAGGAAGAAAGGCTTCTGCTATTGGTTCAGCAGGGGAAAAGATGGCTGCAAATTTGGTGAAAATTGCAAATTCATCCATTCAGAAGATGATGTGGTGCTACAATCGCATTGGTGCAAGTACTATGTGGCTGGGAGACACTGCTTCTCTGGAGAGAACTGTAAGTTCTCACACAATGCAACTGGTGTAAGGTGTATCCAGTTTGCTCAGTCTGGGAAGTGCCGTTATGGGGACAAGTGTGTCTTTGAGCATGGTGATCCGCTGGATGAACAGAGGCCAAGGTCTCCAAGGACGCCCCCAAGGGATGGTCCAAGGAGAAGTTCTGGTACAAGAGGTGGAGGAAAGGAGATTTCTCCTGAACGGTTTGATGAAGAAGAGGAGGATTTCATGGTTTATGACGATGATACCAAAATGGTAGAACTGCTGATGGAGGCGATTTCATTTATGTCCAATGGCAAGTCAGATTTGGCTCGTGCAGAGGCGGACCCAGTGTTCAAACTCCTGAAGTTCAATGGAGACGCTGAACAGATGGATACAGAATGGTGTTCATGGACCACTGGTATGCTGTCCTTGCTGGAACTTCACGAAATAGTGAAGTCGTATGAGGTTTCGCTGGCGGACGTGGAAGAATGGGTCAATGACCTGAGGATATGGTTCGAGCGAGCCAATATGGAAGAAGAGAGAGATCCCAAAAGGGGCAAAAAGAGGTCCCTAGAAAGGGAGTCCAGCAAGGATACTCCTGCCGAAAAGGAGGTGGTTGGAACTTCGGAGACGGATGTTGCCGTTGAGGAAGAGGTGAAAAAGGCCAAAAAGAAGAGGAAAACTGCGGCTAGCGAGGATCCTTATACTCTTCTGGTTCCAAAGCCGAAGAAGATGCCGGCGAACATTGAGAAGGGTGGATCATCATCCAATGCGGTGGTTTCTGGAGGGGAAAAGGCCTCTTCGAGAATGCGCACAAAGTCAAGCGTCGTGGGAAAGACGAGGAAGAAAGAGAAAAGTCAAAGCCCCAAGAAGGAAGAGGTGGTAGTGGTGAAAGGTCCTGAGGAAAAGGATCGTTCCTCTGATGTGGATGCGCAAGCGTCTACTACTGTGGATGCAGAGCTGGGTCAATCTTGCCAAGCAATTGAGGACGCGAAGAGAGAAGGATTGGTATCCTCAATTCAAAGGTGCGTGCAGGATCCTGTTCTTACAGTGTCGGACCTGGAGCATGTTTTGCTGCGACTTCACCTAAGCATCGATGCCCACCGGAAGAAGAAGAAGGGATGACTGGAGGGTATTGATGAGGGAATGGTTTTTTCTCTTTCTGAAGACAGGTGCGCTGGAACAGCCAATGTGCTGAAAGTATGGTGGTTACTATTAAGGGTATGGAAATCCCTGATAGTAGAAGTCAGTAGCCTTTTGCGTAGCGAAGACCACGGTTCGTGGTGAAGAAGACTGAAGAGTCTTCAATGACAAGAGAATCATGGTGAAAAAAGATTCTCTGTGGAAAAGGTGTTTAGCCAATGTGCTATAAATTCGTCCTGGATGACGTAAAACCATAATATGCATTCCAAGCAGCTGGCTGCTGCCCTAATGGCAGTTTTTGGCCAAAAGTCTGCACCTCCAATGTGTGTCCTAGGAAATCCTAGGACAGGGGGAGTGCGGAGCTGCAGTTTGTATTGTGAAAAAGGGTTGGTGTTGAAGGATAAAGGGTCAATGAACCTGGTAACCTTTGTGGCTCAAGAATGGCCACTAACAACGGCTGTTCAAAGCGAAAAGTAGTGCCCTGGGGTTTGGAGTTGGGGTTGGTGTCTGGTTACTTTGGTAAGGATATCCCCCTCTCTCCTTCGGGTGCTCTTGTCTGGATCTGTGTTGTGTTCTTCGGTTCAGGGAGTTCATTTAGGCAACCAAGGGTTGAGATTCTTTCCTTTCCCCTTTCGGTTGCCCCCGTACCCTAAACCCTACACCCTAAACCCTACACCCTAAACCCTAAACCCGAAGCCCTAAACCCTAAACCCTAAACCCTAAGCCCGAAGCTCGAAGCCCCGAAGCCCCAAACCTTCCTTCCGAGGCTAGACCGGCGCCTGTCTGAACTGATAGCCGAGCGGCATCTGGATCCGGAGCAGGCCGGGCCTGATTGGAGACCAAACCCTAAACCCGAAACCCTGAACCCTGAACCCGAAACCCTAAAGAGCCCCGGAGTTTGAAATAGGGCTCAGCATTCATACATGGCCAGCTCTCGAAGTGATGGGTACCCTAAAGACAGGGGTCCACCTTGTAAGAAGGAGCCCAAAGGGACCAATTTTTGCCATAAAGCGCTTTCGGGGCTTATAGGGTTTAGTTAGGGTTTTTGGATTTTCGGCCTCAGGCTTGGGGCCTCGGGACTTAGACCTTCGCGGTCGCCTAGTGCTGCACACGTAGGAAACAGCAGGGTTTCCGGGTTTGGGGTCAGAACCTCCTTCTCCGTCCTCAGCTTGCTGTGCGCCTCAAGCTGTAGACCTGCGTCGCCTTTGTGCGCCTTGTCTTTGACGATCATGGCATCAGCTGAGCCGCTGCTTGAAGCACCGGATCTTGAGACCGGGCTGGCCTCACAGGAGAGCGAGGGGGAGGCAGCGCCTGGGCCTTAAAGTAGTAATAAGGAGTCGTATAGCGTTTTGTTTGGGATGTTCCCCCATATACGAACAGTAGGGATTATGATGAGAGTACCCCTATTAATCCCTATTAACGACTGTTAGTATGAGGGGGACAATCCCAATGTCTTGTGTTCTAGTTACGATTTGTCTTGTAAATTAATTGAGACATCTTTGTTTAGGAACTGTCGAAAAGTCAAGGTACCTGAGGAACAGCCCCAACGCCCCCCAGTCTTTCGGGACATCTGCTGCTTCCTTCCCATGGGAAGCATCTATCACTACGTTCAGCGGAACATGCTTCCTTCCACTCCGGGCTACGCTTGGAGCGTCCTCAGCCGTCGCTGGGTTCGTGCTCTGACGACGTTGGCAGTGTTCATTGCTGCGCTCCTGGCGGAGGGTATGGAGTCCGGATTCAATTATTGGCTGGTACTGAACAACCTGATATTTGGATTCCTCCTACTGTTTGCTGGCTTTGTACCGGCCTTTAGGGACCCAGCACCATCGCGTCCCGACATCTTTCTCGGCTTGGCAGCGGCCGTGCACACTTGGCGAGCCGCTTGGCACGTTGTCGGCACGGATGATGAGGGTTCTCCAGCCTGGGAGCGCCGAAATGGCCTGTGCTCCGAGCACCTGGCGATGTTTTGGATCATCGTCCTTGTGACCATGTGCCTATATCCCCCTTGGGATTATTTTGGTTTATGTTTATATAAAACCCAAGAGGATATTAAAAATACTAGTTTTATTAAGGTTCTAAGGGGAGTATAGGTGCGGCACCGAAACGCTTGCTGTGGGTACCTATGGCGCCGCTTTGATTGTCCTGCAACAGACGACCGGCGTGCCAGGTGTGCCATGCTTCTTGGCGGCCTTCTGCATGCTGGTTCCTGCGTACCTAGCCGAGCGTATTTGGTGCTCAGCGTGCGCTGAGCTTCATCGATGCCGACTGGCAATCAACAAGTTGCTGAAAAGAGGTGGAGGTGCATGGCTCAGCATCAGCATAGAATCCGGCCATGTAGTTGAATCGTCGCCAGGGTTGGAGGCATACATGGGACCCATGAGGGAAAACACGCACCTCACAGAGCTAGTACGTTTGCCCAAAGACCGGCAGATTTTGGACCAGCTCATTACTGGATGTTCCCTTGCAGCTGCTGGCGCAGCAGCAGCAACTTTCAACTACAGAGGCCTCCGATGCCATGAGTACACCACCCTTGTGGAGGAGACCATTGAGACAGCATTGGCCCCGCGTGACGTCAGCTCCCTCCGTTGCCTCAGCTGTCCCAGGGGTGTCCAAGCCAAAATAGTGCCTTACAAGCTCTCTTTGGACGACAAACGCCTCTCCATTTGGGTAGGAGTCGACACTCATGCCATTCAGCACACAGATCCACGATTGGAGCTTGCCACAAGGGAGAAAGTTGTGGCAGTTCGCGAGCACGACAGCCGTTTGAAGCAAACCTCGCTGGAGATGCGTGAGAGGGGTGTCGAGGAGCTCGAGCAGGCTTTGTCAGAGATGCACCAGCGCTACTTAGAGGCTCTGGCAGAGAAGCAGCAGGTGGCACAGCATGGCAAGCACCAGGAAGACTCGGAGGATGAGGGGAGAGATGCAGGTCAGTGCAACCGAGACGTTGCCCTCAAATGTGAAGCTCAGGGACTCAGGGGTTCCGTTGAACCTTGAAAAGGGCGAACAGCCCTCAAAGACGAAGTCCCGCCTTCACCTTGGTTAGCCCTTGGGTGCTGTTCTATTTATTCGTTGTTGCTTTCTTCAACATTAACGTGGCCTATCTACGACTTTTTGGGAGGTCTTCCAAGGGCCAACTGAGCAAAGGGGAGAAGCCGAAATCACTGGAAAGCCTACTTCTTCGTAAGTAGCCTAAGAATCCTAAATGGCTTTAAAGCAGGAATCTACACAGGAGTTTATGGGCTCTTAAGGTAGAGTTGGGCATTGCCGTTGCAAGCCCAACTGACATCCAGATTTCGGCAAGCCCCCGGCGAAAACCTGAAGCCATGGTGCCTTGACGGCATGCAAAAGTCTGACGCCCCTCATTCCCAGGTCATGAAGGGAGGGAACTACGAAGCCTAAACTGTTCGTGCTTCGGAGTTGAACTAGGGATTAGGTTTTTAGCGTTTCATTTGACAAGCCCGCACCCCGAAAGGCGGAGAACAAATTTAGCTCCGCGAATCACCCGTGACTGGCACCCCACAGTCTGAGTCTGGAACCCGAATATAGTTGAGCATGTCTGATCTGCCAAAACTCCCCCTAAACCCTAAAACTTTCCAGCAGCGATCTGACAGCGCATCTTCTAGAGACGGCGCAGGAGGAACATTCTTGCAACTAGGGCTCTCTTAGAGGCGGGTGTGTGGTCTTTGGCCGCGGGCCCACGCCCACTTGTTCGAGACATCTGTCTCCCCCAAGCCTTGGGCCCCAAAACCTACTCAGCCCACGAGTCTCAGGGTTTGGGGTTTGTAGGGTTTCGGGTTTCGGGTTCAGGGTTTAGGGTTGAGGGACAGGCTAGACAATAGGGTTTAGGCTTCTTTGTGGCTCTTGGCTCCGGAGAATACCTTGATAGCGTCCCTATTCTCATCCAAGGTAATACTCCCGACTTCAGGGTATTGGGCTCTCTGGGAAGAAGGTGGCGCCCCCTGTGCTCGATCTTGAGAGGCGGGGGGAGGCGAGGGGGGTGGGAGGGAGGCGAGCCCGCGACGAGCGCACCCCTTTCGACAACTTGAAGGAGATGCATACCCAAACAGACCCCCCTAGGCCCTGAACCCAAACCCCTAAACGGAAAAACCCTCAACCCCCCAAAGCCTTCATGCCTTTGTTGGTGTCTTGGGAGCTCGGACCCTAAACCCTAAACCCTAAACCCTAAACCCTAAACGCTAAACCCTACACCCTAAACCCTAAACCCTAAACCCTAAACCCTAAACCCTAAACCCTAAACCCTAAACCCTAAACCCTAAACCCTAAACCCTAAACCCTAAACCCTAAACCCTAAACCCTAAACCCTAAACCCTAAACCCTAAACCCAAACTGCCCACCAGGTGGCGTCCCTTGCCAAGGCGAAGGCGCAGATCGGTCGAGTGGCCGTGCTCAGCCCTCGGTGAGCAGGGTTTGGGGTTTGGGGTTTGGGGTTTAGGGTTTAGGGTTTTAGGGTTTTAGGGTTTTAGGGTTTTAGGGTTTTAGGGTTTTAGCGTTTTAGCGTTTAGGGTTTAGGGTTTAGGGTTTTAGGGCTCAGGGTAAGTAAAGCTGAGAAAGTTTGAGCCCCAAAGCCTGAACACCTTGGACCCAAAGGCTGCTACTATTGCTATGTCGTCATTTGCTGAAGACTGGTTTAGGGTTTAGGGTTTAGGGTTTAGGGTTTAGGGTTTAGGGTTTAGGGTTTAGGGTTTAGGGTTTAGGGTTTAGGTTTAGGGTTCTGCTGCACCTGGAAAATCTGCCCCCCAACTCGACAAGTCCTAAAAGGCCTATCAAACACAAAGCCCCCCAAACGCCCGAAATCACATCCCAACCGATCCTACAAGCCCACAGGGTTTCTCTCGTTTCGGGGATTTAAAAGTTTTAGGGTTGAGGAAGGGGTTTAGGGTTTGGGGTTTAGTGTTTAGGGTTTAGGGTTTAGGGTTTAGGGTTTGGGTTTTCAAGGGCTTGGGGCTTTACGGCTTAGCTGGTATGCGGGGTTGGGGACTCAGGGGATCCCTCGGCTTGCCCTAAACCCTAAACCCTAAACCCTAAACCCTAAACCCTAAACCCTAAACCCTAAACCCTAAACCCTAAACCCCTAATGACTAAACCTGTCAACTCGCTGGTGTGGCGAGGCTTACGAAAGGTGTCGCGGCACTGCTGGCTGGGCAGGCGGTACTGGGTTCGGGGTTTGGACCGGGTTTGGCGCTCAGGGTTTCGGGTTATTATTGGACGAATGACCGGGGGTTTTGTTTGAGGGTTCTCTGAGCTTCGGGGTGTATGCGGCTTGTTTTAGGGGTTGCTTCAAAGTGTGATTGGGGTTTCTTCAAAGCACCCTCAGCCACCCTGAGCCCGAAACCCGAAAACCCTAAACCCTAAAACCCTCAACTCTGACCCTAAATCCCCGCGACCCGCGGGCGCCTAATGCCAAGTCCTTTTCAGGCACCAGGCGCTGAGGGCTTCGCCGCCGCCGAAGGGCCCGGCGCAGGTCAAAGGGGGCCGGGCTTTAGGGGTTTTAGGGTTTTGGGTTTTTTGTTAGGAATTCAGGGTCTTTAGGGTTTTAGCGTTTAGGGTTTAGGCATACCGGGCTTTGGGGTTTATTTTCGGTTCTTTGGGGCTGTAGGGCTCTAGAACACATAGTTCTGGCTCTTTATGGCTTCAAGGTTAATTTTAGGTCCTACAGTCTTATGGCTTTTTGGGGGCTTTGGGATTTTCGGGGCTTAGGGTTCGAGAAGGCTGTCAGATGCGGCTTTCTTAGGCTTCCAATCGGAGCCTCGAACGTGTGGGAGCATAGGAGGTAGCTTGAAGATCAAGTCTCTTACAACCCTACACCCTATAGTAAGACCTGAAACCACGAACTCACTCTGCAGCAGGTTCTCATCATGATTCGGGAATCTCTGAGACTTCTAAACGCCTTAAACCCTCCCAAATTGCTCAACTTGGAGGTTCACGGACATCTATACCCGAACTACCCCTAAACCCTAAACCCTAAGCCCTGAACCCTAAACCCTAAACCCCAATATAGCCAGCGGTCTGAGGACTTGGGTTAGCAGTACACATGAACATCCAAGCACCCAAGACGCCGGCCAGTTCCATCGCTTTGGCTGCTCCCGCTGTCCGCGGACGCCTTTCCCGACCACTCGGCCCTGTTGATCTGCATCGGGCAGGCGCCGCGGTTAAGGGTTTATAGGGTTTAGAGGGTTCAGAGGGTTTATAGGGTTTGTAGGGTTCATAGGGTTTATAAGGTTTATAGGGTCTATTATAGGGTTTGTAGGGTTTGTAGGGTTCATGCGGTTTATACGCTTTATAGGGTTTATAGGGTTTACAGGGTTTATGGGGTTTAGGGTTTGCGGAAAGGCACTGACTGATTGCAGGAGCCTCAGTCCAAAATTGCCTAGATGACTTCCTCGACTCCTTTCATAATTGTCATAAGAACCTGCAGTGCCCAATATGCCCATGGTCTTTAAGCATTTAAGCAGGCCCCCCTAAGTTTATTTAGTTTGCGAGAGAGCAGGAAACACTGTAGGCACTCCAGTAGTGTGCGAGGCGAGTGTGACCCTAAACCCTAAACCCTAAACCCTAAACCCTAAACCCTAAACCCTGAACCCTGAACCCTGAACCCTGAACCCTGAACCCTGAACCCTGAACCCTGAACCCTGAACCCTAAACCACCCACATATCTAAAGGAGTTCTGACAGGAGCCACAGCTGCCCCAGTCCGCTTCGAGTGGCTACATGTTACTGGGCTGCAAGTGACGTGGGAATCTTGAGTCACCATGGGAACCCGCACGCTGGCTGAGGTCAGCGACTCCCAGCACAGCGCCGTCCAGTAGCGAGTCCTCGCCGAAGACGCGGAGACTGGGCAACGTTTGGTTTAGGGTGTATTCGTGTTTAGGGTTTCAGGGGTTTCAGGGGTTTCAGGGGTTTCAGGGGCTTTCAGGGGCTTTTAGGGGATTTTAGGAATGTTTAGGGGTTTTAGCTGTTTTGGGGTTTTGGGCATTCTAGGGGTTGTTTAGGGTTTTTAGGGGATTTAGCGGTTCAGGGTTCAAGGGCCATAAGAACTTGGCCTTGGGGTTTGGGGTTTAGGGTTTAGGGTTTGGGGTTTAGGGTTTAGGGTTTAGGGTTTAGGTTGAGTGTCTAGCGTGTTGGGTGTGGCTGTGGACCATCATCGTGCCTGGGATCCGGAGGTCGCCCTCGGCATAAATCCAAGGTAGGGTTGGGTCGCCCTTTGTAGGGTTTAGGGTTTCGGGTTTAGGGTTTCGGGTTTAGGGTTTCGGGTTTAGGGTTCGGGTTTCGGGTTTGTAGGGTTTAGGGTAGCAAGGGGTGGGTCGTCGAGGCCTGCTGTTTCCACCGGCAAGGGTTTGGGGTCGAGGGTGTACGGGTGTGTAGAGTTGAGGATCGGGGGGTTTAGGGCTTAGGGCTTCTAGGGCTTAGGACCAGCTGTCGTTTGCGCTCCTCATTCTGAGATTGTTCAGGGCTCAGGGCTCAGGCACCCATGAAG
Source organism: Symbiodinium natans (assembly GCA_905221605.1). Taxonomy (NCBI): domain Eukaryota; class Dinophyceae; order Suessiales; family Symbiodiniaceae; genus Symbiodinium; species Symbiodinium natans. The sequence goes on from CAJNDS010002342.1 coordinate 325,599, forward strand.
GACCCAAACGCACCCCTAAAACCCGAAACCCTAAACCCTACACCCCAAACCCTAAACCCTAAACCCTAAACCCTAAACCCTAAACCCTAAACCCTAAACCCTAAACCCTAAACCCTAAACCCTAAACCCTAAACCCTAAACCCTAAACCCTAACCCAAACCCGCAGGCCTTCGACCTTCAACCCAAGTCTCAAAGCTGCCCAGGACCCGCAAGGAGGAAGAGCCGAAGCTGGCAGCCTCAAAGATTTCCTCCGGCACGTCTATGCTGTTTTAGGGCTTCAGGGTTTAGGGTTTGGGGTTTAGGGTTTAGGGTTTAGGGCTTAGCGTTTAGGGCATGTCTCCTACAGCACCCTCAAAACCCTGGGAGCCTGAGATCCTCGACATCTGATACCATCAGCCCGATCTCCTGAAACATGAAAAGCCTCAACCCGCCAGCCCAACCCTTTCTAAGAATCCACCCTAAACCCTATGTCAGGGAGTTTCCGACATTAGGGGTACGTGCCTGTTTTGGTTCTTATTTCAAGGGAATCCTACCATTTTCGTAGACTTCCATATATCTGAAAAAATTCTCAAACCCAGAGCCTTTTAGGGACCACATGGCAATTGCGATTTCGACTCCGTCCCTAGAAGCCCTGACCGGCCATCAGGGATTAGGCAGCTTGGGGGTGCGGGGGTGCTGTGGGGGTGCAGCTTGTCAGGTTGAGAGGTTCAGGGCTCTAAAGGGCCTAAGGGCTCAAATTTATGCGTTCGGGCTTTAGCCATTTGGGATGCCGCGGTTTATAAGAAGGTTTTTTTTTTATGTTTTGGTGTTATTGGTGTTCAAGGGGGGTGTCAACTTTCAGATTTGAGCCTTCAGGGCTGGGTTGTTGTGTTCTAAGGCTCAAAGAGGACCGGAGCCTAAACATATACTGAACCAAGTTTAGCCCTTTCGGCACATTTCTATCGTCATTCATAGGCGAGTGGACGAAACATGCCAGGACGTACACACTCACAGCAAAGCAGGCAGTGAGCGAAGTTAGCTTCATCACAACTGAGACGACATGAAAGGTAGTGCAGTGCGCGGAGGAACTCGCCTGGGCTGCTTTAGTTCCCGTGTCTACACTAAACCCTAAACCATCCTAAGCCCTAAACCAAAGGTTTCCAAGCCCTAAACCCTAAACCCTAAGCCCTAAGCCATAAGTTTCCAAAGCCCCCTAAACCCTAAACCCTAAACCCTAAACCCTAAACCCTAAACCCTAAACCCTAAACCTTTCGAGAATCCCAGGCCTGCTGAGCTTCTGCCCTCCGAGCTTGTCAGACAAGCGGATGCCACTGCAACCAAGTCAGGCGCGCGCAAGTGGCCTTTATGGGGATCTGAGGGGATCTGAGGGGCTGGGTAGTTAACCCTTAACCGTAACCTTTTTGGATACATAATACATATATATATATGTATCTGTATATATATATATGTATATTATATATATGTATTTTAAAAATAGATTCTATATATAATACTATTACAAGTACGAGGTTAACCTTTTTTTTGGGCTAGGGTGTTGAGCCCCTAAATATATAGTGTGCAGGGCTACAGATAGGGTTAGAGGGTTAGGGTTCTAGGGGTAGAGGGTTTTGGGGTTATAATAGATAGGGTTATAGGGTCATAGGCTTATAGGCGTACAGGGCTATAGGGTTCTAGGGCTAGAGGGTTGGAGGGTTTTAGGGTTGTAGGGTTGTGGGATTTCGCATTCTATGGTGCGCACTCGAGGCACCGGCACAGTCGCAGTGTGGCACTGTGGATGTTTTTTTTCGGTGCACAATGACGCACGACAGACAGACAGACACATTTGCGGGCCCACGGTGTATAGCCCCACGATGCCCCACGTCCCAGACTTTCTGAATCCTTGTGGGACCGGGTAAGCATGGAGCCAAATCTCAGATGCAGTGTGTGTGTGTGTGTAAAGGTTCAGGGTTTGGAGTTGCGGGTTTTATCTCCATAGATGGTGAGACAGAGAGGGAAGAAATAGGAGTCCGAGGACATCCTTGGACAACCTGCTTGACAAAGCAACCTTAAGCCTAATATGAGTTTCGATCATTTGCTCCATCTTGTGCGCCCAAACACATCAAACACCTACACGGTGCAACCCTGCCCCCAATGGGAGACATCAACTGCACAAGTAATTCCAAAGCAGGTTTTACGTACTTCAAGCTTCAAGCTGCGGGGCCTGCAAATGACAAAAGGGGTTTTACGAATCCCTAAAAAAAAGGGAACCCCAATAAGGTACCCCTAAACCCTTAACACTAAACCCTAAATTCGGAAACCCCCCAAAGCGACATCCGCAAGGTGGCCTGAAGCTGGCCATGCTTGGGCGGCCTGCAGCAGTGGCCGATCTAGAGGCATGGGTTTTGGGGTGATAAGGGCCTTGGGGTTTTGGGTTCGGGTTTTGGGGCTGTACTGGTAGGATTTAAGGGATGTCGAAGTTAAGGGTTTTTAGGTGTGGCATCGACGCGAATCTCCCCTTTCCCGCTGGGACTTGTGGTTTCTTCGATCCCATTCGAGTTTCCGAGTGTGGTACTCGCGTGAGCACCCAACTGAGAGAGCCCTAGGAGGCCCTGGATCGTCATCGGTTCCTGGGAAGCCGAGGAAGGGTTTAGGGTTTGGGGTTCAGGGTTGAAGGGTTTAGGGTTTAGGGTTTAGGGTTCAGAGGTTGACTCACGACAAGTTTGAGTCGTGCGCGTCCTTGTGGCAAAACGGAGATGATGCGATTGGTTCCGCGCCAGCATCCTGACTTGTCTACCCCGGCACTGGCTTCGGTGCGTTGGAACTGCGCCCGCGCGTTCAACCTGACAATCTGCCGTTGGGCCATGCCCGACTTACTTCTTCTTTTTCGGGTAACTGCCTTTAGTAGAATAAAGCGCAAAGTGACACCCTGACAGGAACTCTGCAAGAGACCTGGCGGTATACATTGGCAGCAGACACCGGTTCTTGATCATGGGTTCCCCTAGCTACCCCCCTCTCTGCCCGCCCCCCCCACCCCTGGGGTTCCCCACTTTAAGGCTACTTAGGGATTATTCAGCCTAATTGAGGTTATTTGAGGGGGGGAATAGCTGACGCTAAAAGAGGCTCACCACCAACAAAGAGGTTATGTTGAGGGGGAAGCTCGGGGGGATAGTTTCGAGGGGGCTCAATCGGGAAAGCCATGAGAAGAGCCGGCAAGCAAGTATCCAAACTCTACAGGGTTGGCCCCAAGAGCAACCCTGGAAGCGCCACCCTAAGCAGGTTTAGGGTGTAGGGTTTAGGGTTTTGGGTTAGGGTTTAGGGTTTCGCTGGCTGAACCTTGCGCCCTCACATATCCCAAGGCCCGAGAAACACGCATGCGCGAGGCACCACAAGCTCACTTCCCCAAGAGCCAGACCGAAACAGCCCCCCGCCCCCTCCACACAAAAGGAAGAAGAAACAAGTAACTGCTCAGAATCCTACTCCCAAAAACACATCATATCACGGTACTTAAAATACCCATTGGGATAGGTGGTATTACTTCTGGCTCCCAGCACGCGACTTCGGGAAGAAGTGGTGGCCCGATGTGCCTATTGAGCCCTAAAGCCCAGAGCCCTCAACACCGGCAGCCTACCCTTCTCCTTTTGTTGGGTTCAAGGTTCCCATATAAATTAACCAACCCAAACCCCAAACCCCAAACCCTAAACCCCAAACCCTAAACCCTAAACCTTAAACCCTATAGACCCAAAACCAGTATGAGAATGGCCACAGCCGCCCCCAAAGAAGCAAAAGAAGGTGGTCCTGGACTCGATGGGGCGGCCGGGCTCTTCTGGAATCGTCTGGGATCGGTCCAGCGGTTCCCTGGCCAGATTAGAGAGGGTTTAGGGTTTAGGGTTTAGGGTTTAGGGCTTCGGGGGTTATACTACGAATTTTGGGATGTTCCGCCTTTTTCTAGCAGTCCTTAGTAGGGCTTATAGAATGAGAGAAAACATTCGTCCCGATCAGGGTAATGTCGGGAGTATCATTTCTCATTTTTTGGGGTTCTTAATGCAAGTTGTCGTCATAGGGTTCGGGATTCGGATTCGGCCAGTTCTCTCGACGTTGCTGCGGGCCCCTATTTGGGCGATAGGTTAGCAGGCTCTGTATGATAGGGACATGGCAGGGAGTTCTTGCAACCCTAAACCCTAAACCCTAAACCCTAAACCCCAAACCCTTGCAGAAACCCAAGGTTCCGGCAAGAACCGCCGCGTCTGCTGGGAGGCACTGCCAGCCCAAGCCCGGCTTGTCCAGGGCTTTCAGCATGTAGTCAGAGCTAGTTTTGGGCTGGTTGGGACAGTTTTTGGACTTTACGCGTTTAGGTGGTCTGTGCTCGGGCTGCTTTCGCCCAAGACCCGACTCTTGCTGCCAGGAGCCGGCTACACCCCAGCCACGAGCCACCTGACACCAGCAGCTGTGAACTCCCAACAAAAGGCCCTAAACCCTAAACCCTAAACCCTAAACCCGAGACCCTAGACCCTAGACCCTAGACCCTAAACCCTAGACCCTAACCCTAAACCCCCCTTAGGCCCTGAACCAGGTGGCAGTTCTTCATGGAGCCCACTCTGCCCCCGAAGCCATCCTCAATGAGCTGGCGACCGCAGTGCCCGCCTCAGATGCAGGGTTTAGGGTTTAGGGTTTAGGGTTTAGGGTTTCGGGTTTAGGGTTTAGGGTTTAGGGTTTAGGGTTTAGGACTTCTAGGTGCGTGGGTAGCCCCTGCTGAGCCAAACCCTCCAAAACCTACAAAAGCACCGGGCCGAAATCCTGAACGAGATGTCCATCGACTTCCCTGGCGGCGGGGGATCTGGCACCGCCACCTGGAAACCCAACACACACTTGAGTGGTGATTGAGGGTTTAGGGTTTAGGGTTTAGGGTTTAGGGTTTAGGGTTTATAAGGGTTTGGAGTTTAGGGTTCTGGCGTTACGCGCCGCACTGTGGCCAGGTACGCTGCTGCCGTGAGCCTACAGGCCCTAGAAACCTTATAGACAATACGGCCACTTCTCTAATTTGGGGTCCCTTTTTGGGGTTGGTATGCTAAGGCGGCGCCGAATATGTAGGGTACCCCCAAAACCCGGACCATCTTCTTGAGAGCTCACCAGATAAACCCTATTTAGGGTTTAGGGTTTAGGGTTTAGGGTTTAGGGTTTAGGGTTTAGGGTTTAGGGTTTAGGGTTTAGGGTTTAGGGTTTAGGTAGCCCAGAAGCGATTCGAGGTGCGCGGCGCCGCCATCACCTCCGCTGGAATCGGCGGCTCTGCTTCCTTGAACAGCCCGCTCGGCAAGGCCAAGCATTCTTGGGTTCTTTTTTTGGTTTAGGGTTAAGGGTTTAGGGTTTATAGGGTTTAGGGTTTAAGGTTTATAGGGTTTAGGGTTTAGGTTTTTTTTTTGGGGGGGGGGAGTTTTTTTGGGGAACTCAACACCCCTGCGGTGTCTACAGCCTGAACTCTAAAACCCTGAACCCCAAAGCCTAGAAACGCTACAACGCTACACCCCTAAAACCCTGAACCCGAAAGCCTATAAACCCTAAACCCGAAAGCCTAAACCCTAAACTATCGATGCCGGGCTGGGCGGCGGGTGTTCTGTTTAGGGGTTGTCGGGTTTAGGGTTTAGGGTTGAGGGATTATAAGTAGGGCATGAGGGCTTGGAAGGGCTCTAGGGGGTTTAGGGCTCCTGGGTTCAGGGTGTTGGGCAAACCATCGGGCCACAGCTGCGCCACTCAGGGTGCGTCTTCTGCTGAAGCCTGGCTAGTTCTAGCGAATATAAACTCTCGTCAGTACACTCGCGTTGCTCCAGGCTTCTGTCTGCACCACCGACCTGAACATCTCGCGCGAACACTAACGTACGGGCGAAGTTTGCGGCAACAAAAGTTCTGTTGGCAGGCATGGGAAACCTGGAAAGAGGATAGGGTAAGAGGTCACAGACTCCCGAATAAGACCCTTAGGGCACAGACAGAGGGACACGAATTTGAAACCTAAACTGTTCAACCCTCAGCCCCAGATGTCCCCAAAACCTGACCGAACCCAAAGTACGGGGTTTCGGGGTTCGGGTCTAGGGAGAACCCTAAACCCAAAACCCCTGAATAATTTCCCTGAATCCTCAACACCGAAGTGACATTTTGCTCACTGGCCGCACCCTACGCCCTTAAGTCCTCCTTGAAGCCCTAGCCCGAAAGCCCGAACCCTCAACTCTTCTTAGGCCCTTAAACTCTGAAGCCACCCTAAACCCTAACCTTAAACCCTTAAACTCTGAAGCCCCTTGCCAGGAGCTGGTGGCGGCTTGGTCTGGAAAGTGGCGTTGAATTTAGGGCTTTTGGCTTCGTGGTTCGAGTTTAGGGTTTAGGGTTTAGGGTTTAGGGTTCCGAATCCAGCTCTTGTGGAATTTCGATCACGTCTAGGAGTTTTGGTGAAGGGTGCGAGGAATGCCGTGGGTCTGCGATGTCGAGGCCTATATATGAGAGCTGTGGGTTAACTACTCCACGATATCAAGAATACTAGCAAGTCTGGCAAGGTTAGCAGCGACTTAGTCGCACGCTAAACCCTAAACCCTAAACCCTAAAACCCTAAAACCCTAAACCCTAAACCCTAAACCAGCCTGGAGACACGCTGGGCTCCTGCCGTGGCAGGGTTGCCAAGGCCGCCAACGAGTAGCACCTTGAAGATTGGACTCGACTAGGGCTTTAGGACCTAAGTTTTTCGGATCTACAGCTGCCATTTCTCACAAGACTCTCAATACTAGCAAAAAAACAAACGGTAGGAATGCAAGTCTATCAAGACTAGACACCAGACTCGGCCTGTCTCCCATTCCTGGCAGCCTGGTTCTGCTTCCACCCGTTTTTGCCGAGGAGACGCTCCGCCGGCGAGGAACCGCGCCTGAGATCCGGAAGATCGTCGTGTAGATCGCTGCACTGGGCTGTAATGGGACCTGTTTCCGGGAGGAAAGCTTCTCTCCAAACAGTCCAGGAACATCGCTAGAAGGGGGGTTTGCGAAACAAGGGACCCCAATATAGATCCCAAATAGTAGGATCCCCTTGTAGTAAGGAATCCAATAATAACGGTAGTAAACCCCCAAAAATCAGGGGGGGGAGGGGGCAGGCCTGTTAAGCCCAATTTGTAGATCAGGCGCACTGTCATGCACTTTGCGCTGAGCCCGATCAAAGACGGCTCGTTTCGTCCGGAGCTGTGAGTTCTATTCATTCATTAGATACCTGTTGAAGCCTTTGGGTTTCAGGGTTTAGGGAATATCCCAGGTTGCGTGCCGTGCAGGCTGTAAGTTTCCCAGTGTTAGCTATAATGACCGCCAGAACTATGAACAGCTGCGCCCAGCCGATTAAATTTTTGCTTCTCCTTATTGTGATCCTCAGTCTGGTGGTTTCGCTCGGCATCCTAAGCGGCCGAACTCCGGTTCAGCGAATTGCCTCACATTGCCTATCGGGCCTCTCCTATATTTTGCAGAAGGAGCTTGGTAGGCCTAGTTTCTGGGTGTTGTCGAGTCTCGTTCTTGTGATTTCGGTCTGTCTTTGCAGCATGTCTTACGCTCAGGTTGCTCTGCGTTGTCGGGCCATGCTGATACGGAACTGTAAGATTCAACCCTAAACCCTAAACCCAAAACCCTAAACCCTAAGATGTTATCATCATATGAGGCCTGCCGAGGTACCGATCAGCTCCCATGTATTCGGCTTTGCCAGAATCAGGTTTCGGCCTTGGAGCCAAGCTTTGGCGGTTTCGGCGGTTTAGGGTTTGGGGTTTGGGGTGTAGGGTTAGGGTTTAGGGTTTAGGGTCTAGGGTTTAGGGTTTAGGGTGTATAGGGTGTATAGGGTGTATAGGGTGTATAGGGTGTATAGGGTGTATAGGGTGTATAGGGTTTAGGGTGTATAGGGTAGGGTTTAGGGTTTAGGGTTTAGGGTTTAGGGTTTAGGGTTTAGGGTTTAGGGTTTAGGGTTTAGGGTTTAGGGTTTAGGGTTTAGGGTTTAGGGTTTAGGGTTTAGGGTTTAGGGTTTAGGGTTTAGGGTTTAGGTGCTTTCTTCGTTGAGCCAGCTCACGCTTGCACCTACCGTGCTTTGCTCGGGCCAAGCGCGCTTCACGGGTCGCCCTCCGACTGCCAACTCGACAGGTTAGGGGTTTAGTGTTTAGGGTTTAGGGTTTAGGGTTTAGGGTTGCGGGCAGTGCGTCCCCACACAGCCCACCCACCCTCCCCCCCCCCCCCCCCCAACGTCCCCTGCAGTTGATCCAGGCGTTTGGGGGCGGAAGGCTGTGGGTTGAGGGAAACATTATCGCATGCCGGCGTGATAGGGCTTAAATCCCCCTAAGGAAGCCTTTGAGGGCTTCTGATTACAGGGTCCCGAATTCCCAAAAAACTCCCTAGAATCCTAGAATCTTTATAGAAGCAGTAAGACAGGAAGCTTAGGGTCTCGCGGATCGCCTGCCCTGGATTCAACTCAGACGGCTTGCAGCTCAAGTAAGCAGCCATGGAGGGCTTCCAGGGCAGGTTGAGGGTTTAGGGTTTAGGGTGTAGAGTTTAGGGTTTAGGGTTTAGGGTTTAATTATTTGGGGTTTAGGGATGTTTAGGGTATATTATGGGCTTCAATGCTCTTGTATTTCCTCTGTAATACTGGGGCCCCCAATAATGCCAGCGCATGTGTCGTAGTTTTTGCACATCTCGCAATCAAGAGCCCCGGACTCCGCACCCTGACCTTGAATGTGTAGGCCTCACCGACATGCTCGGTGGCAGGGAGGACGACTTGAACAGTAGTCTGTCAACTCTTTAACGTGGGGCACGGCTCAGAAGAGATGGGTTGCGCGTGTCGGAAGTGCTTGAACTAAAGGCCACCCTAAAACCCTAAACCCTAAACCCTAAACCCTGAACCCTGAACCCTAAACTCGCTTTCAATTCCCAACTCCGGGCACCCCGGCTTGACCAACACCGAAGTTGGAAGCGAGCTCAGCCTAATGTAGGGGTCGGAATAATTACTAACAGTATTCCCTTATAATTATACTACAATAACCCCCAAAACCCTCTTCTAATTATTTAGGCCCCTATATCATAGGGTTTTAGGGAAACCCTAAACCCTAAACCCTAAACCCTAAACCCTAAACCCTAAACCCTAAACCCTAAACCCTAAACCCTAAACTGCGTTTAGGTTTTTTTTTTTTTCGGACCCTGGTGGACACGCGTTCTGGGCTTGCCCGCATGTCATGGATTCCTGATTCGGGCAGTGCAGCGAGAGGAACCCCCATGTCTAGAGTTAGGGCTTAGGGTTTAGGGTAGTTTAGGGTTTAGGGTTTAGGGTTTTAGGGTTTTAGGGTTTAGGGTTTAGGGTTTAGGTGTAGGGCCGTGAAGTACCCACTCCTTGTGCGTTTACCAGTGGCTGTCCTCTCTTCGGGCCGTTAGTCAGGCACTGGTTGTCGCATTTTCATGCACAAAGCCCACATCATGTCACTTTGATCCTGCTTTGTGCTCATATGGAAGTTGTTCTAAATTAGGATCCCGTTCGCTCAATGTCTAGTCTGGCACAGACGCAGCCTTCACAAGAGGCTTCCCTCTAGCAGAGCCACAGCAGTCGCATGACAATAAACTCTGTTGCCCGCTTCATGAATCACCCGCCGTTGCGGCAAGATGTTTCGACATTGAGTTCGGGAGCAGGCTGGGGAGAAGGGTTTAGGGTGTTTAAGGGCTTTTAGGGCTTTTAGGGCTTTTAGGGCTTTCAGGGCTTTCAGGGCTTTCAGGGCTTTCAGGGGTTTAGGGTTCGGGTCTAAGTGGTTCTAGGTTCAGTTCAACCACAGCTATGCGTGCAGGTGGGGAAGCTGCTTAAACGTCTGAAGGCAGGCTAGCACCGGGCATTCGGAGAACATAATCACCCTAAACCCTAAACCCTAAACCCTAAACCCTAAACCCTAAACCCTAAACCCTAAACCCTAAACCCTAAACCCTAAACCCTAAACCCTAAACCCTAAACCCTAAACCCTAAACCCTGACATGAACCCGCTAAACCTTCATCCCTAGTCCCCTATAAAACCTTCATGGATCCTTCATGCCCACTTCCTGAATCTCAGTCTGAACTCTTCAGCCCTGAGGCCCCAAGGCCCTAAACCCATCCCCAGCAAAGCGGCTTCATCCAACTGTAGGGGCGTTGGCCCTACGCACACATTCAGATGTGCGAACTTGTAGCGCTGTGCAACAGAAGCACCTGGAGGCAAAGGTGAAAAGAACCAGAGGGAGTTGAAAGAAGTGTACGCTCAAGACTCGCTCCGCGCAGTCAAACATTCAGTGGTCATCTTGTAGCAGCTGCGCCCGCATGTTTCGATGTGCGAAAACATCCAGCAAGTTTAATTTACAAAGCGTTGTTATCGTCATTTTTGAAGCTACTCCCCTTCAGCTTCCATCGCAAGTGAACTGCCCATTGCCTGTTTAATGAGATGCCAGCGCGAACGCCTAAGATAAGATACTCGAAGCTGCAACTGTAGCATGAACTTGTAACATGTGAATCTGCTGCACATGCAGTTACAGTACCCCCCCCCCCTCCCCCAAGATGATAATATTCAGGACTCAAGACCAGATTATAATTCAACAAAAGCAGATTGCATTAGGAATTTCAAAGCCCAGCAGCTTCAAGAAGTTCAACCCTAGCCCCTACACCCCAAAACCCTAAACCCGAAGACCTCTGGTAGCCCGAACGTGCTGAGAGGTCTAGAACTCAAGTCCCGGCCGAGGCTATCATAGGAGCCCCCCCAGTAGTTCCATATCGGCATGCAGTGTGTGCGGCGCAAGTTTCTGGATCGACTCCTTAGCAGCTACCGGGGTTTAGGGTTTAGGGTTTAGGGTTTAGGGTTTGGGGTTTGGGGTTTAGGGTTTGGGGACAAGTATCGAAGAGCCCTGCATGGCGGAGAGTCCAGCTATGGAGAGCTTGAGGGCTAAGGAGGAGGCTGCGCAGGAAGTGCCCATAGAGCAGGAAGACAGCTCGGCGCGCATGCGCTTGCATGTGAGCAGGATGTGTGGTGCCGGGCAGATGTTAGAGGTTGGGAGAGACTGCAACCTCCATGACTTCAAAAGCCTGCTGGTTGAGAAAGGTCTGGCGCAAGAGGGGCTGGCCGTGGATTTCATCATCGACGGTACACTTGTCAGCCCGGAGGGCTACATGACAAAGCTCGCTGAGCTCAGCGCAGTGGACGACAGCCACATTACGGTGATCACCCGAAGATCGCATGACTATGGGCAAATCCACGATGTCCAGCGAAGAGTGAAATCCCAGAGGTGGCCACAAGGTGTAGTGACCACCCTCGAGGGCCAGTTGTTCCATGGCCATTCTTGAGAAAATGACATAATGCCTGTGGATCCCAAAACTCACAGAAACCTAGGCTGGATGAACGCCTAGACTTGACATGATGCATCATGGTCCTTAACCCTAAACCCTAAACCCTAAACCCTAAACCCTAAACCCTAAACCCTCAAGGTATGTCTGCCACTACGAGGGCTGGTTGCAGGTCTACGACCTGGATCTCCAGCTCCAGAAGGAGGCCCACTTGGGAGAACTTGTCAGGCACCCGAGCCACTCAGTAGCTGAGTGAGTAGGGTTTAGGGTTTGGGGTTTAGGGTTTGGGGTTTAGGGTTTAGGGTTTAGGGTTTAGGGTTTAGGGTTTAGGGTTTAGGGTTTAGGGTTTAGGAGTACACTTTGCACTTTTTGGGATACTCTAATCCCCGATAAAACTGGGAGTGTGTACTTTTTTTGTGGGGCTTCTGAACTGAGCAAACTAAGGCCAAATGGCCATGAGCCCCGATGGCGAGTTGGTCATGGCCATTTGGCTTTCTTCTGGCTCTTAGGACTTTAAAACCTTTTGTGTTTTGGTAGAAACTACAATAAGGAGCCTGACAGTTAAGAAACGCCCGAAACCCTAAACCCTAAACCCTAAACCCTAAACTCGAAGAGGTTTGGAAGTCAGCCAAGGCTTGTGCCGGTGGCAACGTCGTTGCTGTTGACCCGGTGACCTTTGAGCACAAGTGGACCTATCGCGGAAGTGCAAAGAGCACAGGCCATCCCAGGTTTAGGGTTTAGGGTTTAGGGTTCAGGGTCACCAAAGGTCGATCCTGAATAGCAAGCTGAAGCGAAGCCAACAAACAACCGGAACATTGGAACACATGGTGACTGGAGTCGAGATCATGCACCTCTGAAACGGTCGCAAGGAGGTGATCGCATGCCTTAAGAAGATCGTAGAAAAAAACCTAGGGGCACCTCGACAGCCGCCCTCTTCAACCTACATCGGCTACTATATACCCTACAACCCCTTTAAAAAAAGGGCCTTTTTTTCAGGGTTGGTTAGGGGATTCTAAGGCCTAAAAAAGCCCACGCTGGAAGTCGAAGGTGTGGCCATCTGGGGCGGAGAGATCTTCAGGTCCCAGATCGACTCCTAGCAGCAGAGTAGGTAACCTTTAACCTTTTTGGGGTATTAATAATCCCCTTAGAATCCTAAAGGCTAAAGGTTAACCTTTAGTTCCCCCAGGTTACTGGACAACTAAGGACTCTGGCACCGTGCAGGTCCTGGACCGTGCGACCGGGGCGGAGCTTCGGACCCTGGAGGGATTCCAGCGCCCTTCGGGCCTCTGCGCCCTTTGGCAGCCCCATTGGGGTGCCTTTTTTTTTTTTTTTTTTTGGGGGGGGGGGGGGGGGGTTGGTTCGAGGTTCTCCAAAGGAGCAACCCCACCCCCCAAAAAAAGGGTACCCTTGGCTATAGAAATGGTTACTTGGTTACTTACCAAGGCCTTCGATGGAGGTTTGCTCGTTGCGGATCGAGGGGCTGATGTCGTGTGGCTGGTCGACACCGAAGGCTCTCGCAAGGCGACTTAGTAGTAGGGTAGGCAGCCTTTTGACCTTCTTTGGTGGGATATGATGATCCCTGCCTTGAACCTTTTTGGGGGTATGAGAATGCCTATATAATCCCTCTAGAATCCCAAACTGATCCCTTTTTCATCCCTACATAACCCCTCTATAATTTAGGGATCATGCAGGGACTATATATAGTCCCTGCATGATCCCTAAATCCCTCCATAATCCCTATAATCATCCCGAAGGGTAGCCTTTAGTGCCCCTAGGATGCTGGGCTACCAAGGCGATAGGTAAGGGTGAGCTGAGTCATCCCAATGATGTCGCCGTGGATTTGGCTGGGAACCTACTGGTCATGGACACAGGCAGGGTTTAGGGTTTAGGGTTTAGGGTTTAGGGTTTAGGGTTTAGGGTTTAGGGTTTAGGGTTTAGGGTTTAGGGTTTAAGGTTACGGGTTTAGGGTTTAGGGTCCAGGGTCTAGGGGTCTAGGGGTCTAGGGTTCTAGGGTTCTAGGGTTCTAGGGTTCTAGGGTTCTAGGGTTCTAGGGTTTAGGGTTTGCGGCATTTTTTCCTCTCCGTGTTTGGAGGTACACCAGCAAGTTCGAGCATATCTAACACAAAACTAGAAGGGTTTCCGAAAGTGGGGGTTCCTTTTTTGGGGTCCCCAGAATGTGGATTACAGTGTTGAAGGGGGGCGGGGTTACATCAAGGGAGTATATGGGGAGTTACCCATATGAGGTAATGAGCGCATCGCAGTGTTTCGTCCCGACGGCTCGGCCATGTGCGGCATCCTGGCTGGGACCTTCAAGGATTTTGGCAACACCCACAGCGACGCCTCCGCACTCCAAGCGTTTAGGGTTTAGGGGGCGCTTCAGGGGAGGCTTCAAAGCTCCTGTTGCAGTGGTGCCTTCTAGCCTATGGGTTGGGATGTTCCCCCCTTAGACTAACAGGCCTTGATAGGGATTATAGTACCCCCTATGATAATCCCTATTAAATGGACTGTTAGTTCATAAAGGGGGAACATTTCAAATTTGCGGGTGTTGTCTTGCTTCAGGGGCTTAAAGTGCCTTAGAGGAAATCCGGAGGTCCAAGATAAAAGGTGTTCCTTCCCTGGGCACCCTTAAACCCTAAACCCTGAACCCCTAAACCGTAAATCAGGTTGAGAGCTTAGGGTAACTCGCTTAACTGTTCCCGAGCCAGGTTACATCTCTGTCAACCCAATCAATGGCACGATCTCTGTGTCGATGGACGACGCGCACTACGTGGCCATATTGGCGCCGCCCATTCACAGCGCTTGACATTTTCCCTGGCCAAACTGGATTGCAGGGTGTGGTGTCTATCCTAAACCCTAAACCCTAAACCCTAAACCCCAAACCCTAATGTTGAAGAGGGTTGAGGTGCCCTATACGGTACGTTTCGGCACCTGGTCGCTCAGGAAGACAGGAGGGGAAGTCACAACATCGAGCTTCCTCCCCCCCAAAAAAAGGGAATCAGTGCCGGGCCGCTTCGGTGTCCGGAAAATCTTTTAGGAATAGGAAGCTGCACCGCTGTATCACTTTCTCTTGCCTCCTTTAGTTTTTTTTCATATGCAACTCAAGGGAACATAAAAAATGCCATTCTTGTTAAGGTTCGGGGGGGGGGGGGGGGGGGGGGGGGGGGCATCGCTTAGTCAGGGCACTGGAAGGCCGAAAGCCCCAAACTCGAGCATCTCACAGTTCCTCATCGGTTGCTGCGACCACGCAGCTGTACAGAAGGCCGGCCCAGTGGCACAAAAGGATCATGCAAAGGTTTCCGAAATTAGGGGTGCCTTGTTGGAGTCCTTTTGAGGAACCTTACTATGTCGGGTCTATAAGAGAGGTCCCTTCTTTTTTGTATACTTCCATGTGGGTGCTTGAGAGGTTGCACGGTGTAGGCATAGGGCTTGGGGTTTACAGGGTTTATAGGGTCTCTAAGGCTACTGGGGTGTGTGGGGTGTATGGGGTTCGCAGGGTTTATGGGGTTTATAGGGCTTATATAGGGTTGAGGACTCGCAGTCTAGGGTTTGGGCTTTACTTATGCTTCAGGGCCAATCTTGCCCTGGGTAGATCGCTCAGGCATGCCTGGATTATCGGGGGTTGTATGTAATTAGGGCTTAGGCGCGAACTCCCAAGAACTTTGGATTCTGCGTTGATCTCATTAGTTTAGGTGGTTCAAGGTCTCGTAAGCCCCCCTAAGCCCGCGGAACTCATGAAGCCTAAGCGTGTCCGTACCCTCTCAAAGCCTAAGACCATTATGCCAAGGTTTAGGGTTGATTCGGCACCCCCAAACTGGACTACGAGCTGAGGGGGCGTAGGGCACAGGTGCGTGAGCGCATGTACCGAGAAGCTCGAAACTCGGCAACACCCGGGATCACTACAGGCTTAGGGATGGGGGACACCCCTAAACCCTAAACCCTAAACCCTAAACCCTAAACCCTAAACCCTAAACCCTAAACCCTAAACCCATGTCGGGCTGTGCAGTTTTTGTGAAGGGTCGTCCTAGGCAGGCTTCTGAGAAACAGCTTGTGGGTGCGCAGATATGTGCATGACTTCAGGGTCCCAGAGACTCCAAAACCCTTAATTAAGGAATATCCCTTTAAATAGAATAGGAACCCGAATAAGATTTAAGGTATATTCCTCATTTAAAGGGTTTTGGAGTTTTCTGGGGTCAAGGGTTCAAGTTTAGGGCTTTTGCCCTGCTAGATTTAGCTCATCTCATTGCGGGAAATTGAGAAGGCCCCTGCCGCGAACTCAAGGTGGCCAAAGCGCAGACCTGTGAACAGAAGTCACCAGGGGTGGTAGGCCAATCCGCAAACGTAGAGCTATACCCTATAAAGTACGCTCTATAAGATTTTCTATAGGAGTCGGCGTATTTACTAATCGCATCCCCTCATAGTCCCTGATTATAATAAGACTACTCTTCCCCAAGACCCTATTCTAATTATTCAGGCCCCTGCAGTAAGCCAGGGATTAAGAACTAAAGCTTCAACTCATCCGGGCACACAGCGAGGGCTGACCAGATCCTGCCAGGATGACTCTTCGGATGAAGTTCCCCGAGCTCAAAGCCCCTATGGGGGTTTTCGATATTGGGGGTACCTTATTGGGGGCCCTTATAGACAGGGAATCCTTCGTAAATCCCCATGTGCTGCTGTAACGGCGCTGAGTGCTCTAAACCCTACATTTGGAGCCTGAGTGCCCTCACGAATCCGGTCCAATATCCGAACCGGTGTCCCATGACGACAGTTCTCTCGCCTGGAGCAGGCTGGCTTTGGAAATCTGTTGAGGGCCCAAGGACTAATTACGCCATGTATATTCTGAGTCGTGCATCTGGGAATCAATTACAGACGCAGTTGACATTGTATGTGCCCTACACAACTTCTCTTCGGCATGTCTACAAGGCGCGATTGGGGCCGACGGCTCAGGCGGTCTCGCGGGTATTTCAGCTACTTCTAGCTTGCGCTGCCATGCAGATGTTATCGACGTCCACACTCATAAGCCAAAACATCGTCGAAACCCCTAAAACCCTAAAGGAGGCTTGGCCAGTGTGGGCTTGGTTTGGGGGTCCAGATTTCAGGCTGCGTGCTCCACGGAACCTCGAAAGGCTTTCGGGGTTCAGGGGTTCAGCCCAAAGCCTGAAACCCGTAGCCTAAGTTGTTTGAAAATAATCACAAAGCAGTGTGCTGCAGTCGTACGAGGGTTTAGGGTTTGCAGGGGCTTGGGGTTTCAGGCTCATCAGGGTTTAGAAAGCTCTGGGTCTGCTATGGCTGAACGGGAGGCCGGCCAGTTGGGAGGAGCTCCACCCCCCCAAGGAGCACAGTGGCACCGCGACTGCTCCGCCTGGGACTCAGTTTCGGTGCAGCTCCCAGAGACTCCACAACCCCCTTAATTAAGGAATATGCCTTAAATCATATTTGGGTTTCCTATTGTAATCAAAGGGATATTCCTTAATTAAGGGGTTTTTCGGTGCAGCTAAGCCTGGTCTGAGAGTTTCCTCAGGGGCCCGAAATGCCTGTTAACGCGGTGCTCTCTTCCCCAACCTCACCGTGTTGCGTGTCTTGGTAGTTGCGTTTACAGCTGGCAGGAACTCGCACGTGCTTTGCACTGACTGCTCTGCTACTGCTACTGCTACTGCTGCTGCTGCTGCTGCTGCTGCTGCTACTGCTACTAGTTGACGCTAAACCGAAAGTACGCGAAAGGTGACATGCACAACGCCCCGTCAAGCCTTCGATCCTCAACCTCCTCTATACCCAAAGGCTCCAATGTAGTTCCTTTTTGGGTTATAGGGGATTCTAGCATACTACCCTAAAAAGGTACTACATAGGAGCCTTAGCAGGCATTTGCTTGGACGAGCGGGTGCTTGGCGGCGTCGAGGCCCCCAAGAGCCAAAGCAAACAAAATGATGTGAGACTTTGTCTGGGTGGAGCAACCATTTTGCGCGAATGTATTCGACGTAGGCAAAGTAGCCGTGTAAAGTTCGGGCAGCCCGTCTTCATTGCCCAGACCGTGGTGATAGAATGAGACGTCCTGCTGACGTGCCATCCGATCCAACCAGGAGAAATGCTTCGATGGTTTGAAACTGTGCTTTGTATTGGTTGCAACATGTAACCTATCTAGGTTGTCTTGCCGAAACTCCTACCTTTGCAAGAGAAGTCAAGACAGCTGAAGGATTGCAGAAGTGGTTTGTCTTTGTGCATTTGTCGGCCTGTTTGTTGAAGGGACTTGAGATGTTTTCCAGCTCAAGGAAACCCTAAACCTTAAACCCTAAACCCTAAAGCCTCTTTCATACACAGAGCCTCTGTCGTCCCGCCCTGTGCCGTCTGGGCAGCCTCTATGTCCTTGGTTGGGAGAGAAGATTCTCCACTAAGCCTAAACTTCAACCCAAAGCCCTTCAAGGGCCTATCAGGGCCCAGGCCTGGGTTACCCTAAACCCTAAACCCTAAACCCCAAACCCCAAACCCCAAACCTACAAGCACGTGCTTGAACCGGCTACTGGTGCCACGCAGGTCAACGAAGCATCGACGCTGGCGGATGTTCGGCAGAGCATCCTGGAAGATGCGCCTAGCCAAGAACTTAGGGGCTTAGGGCTTAGGGCTTAGGGTTGAGGGTTTAGGGTTTAGGGCTTAGGTACCTAAATCATGCAGCCCCTAAGAAAACGGTGTTGCCTGCGTGCCTTAGCGTGTGAAGAATGTGCCAATCCTGGACCTCGCAGTTTGCAAAGTTCGTATATACATATGTATATTATAGAATGCTAGATTATACTCCCGAAGAATCTTCGAGTTTTGCCTATGTTGTAAATGATCATCTCTTTTCAAGTATGCAATGTGAATTGGTTGCAACATACAACAAATTTAGTGTATATTGTAGAGTATTGTTTCTACATGATATTCAGCATTATAGCAATGTAGAATTTATAACTTCATATCATGAATTATGCAGTCTACATCTCACAAACATTACACATGCTATGTAGCGCGTTCCGTACTGTACTGTACTACATTACATTGTATCTTGATATACTATATGATTCCGTATGGTACCTACAAGCTACAAGACATGATAAAAAGGATTGCAATGTAAAACTTGTCATATCTTAAACAGTATGATGTAGAGTATGCAAAGCACAATGAACGTCTTTCTTCTTCTTGTTGAAATATTAGGTATATGATATGATATATGGTGCATTGTGCTATATTTTTCTAAATTGTACTATGTAGTATGCAACGCATAGCATACCGGTGCCCTTTAGGATGTCATTCGCAATATGTAATATACAACATGTGGTATGTAATCTGCAATAGATGGCAAACCCTTCATTTTTCTAAGCAGCCGCTGTAAAATGTATAAAAACGCATCTTTTTTATAGCATGGTCCATGCCTGTCATATCGAATAGATAACATCATATAGCAGTTGTCGTTGTTAATTCCTATCCGTTTATACATACACGATACTACTTCTTCAGCATGTTTAAACACATAATACGTTGCACAGCGCCTATTTCCGAACTTCCTGCTTATTTGAGGAAATCGCCGGGGTGCCTTGCTTGCACTTCATTACACCCCAAACCTTCCAGCAGGGCTGGGGGTTCGAGTTGAAGGGGCATTGGGAACTCGAGATCTGTGCCGTTTCATGGAGTGGTGGCCTTTTCGTGAGAAGTTCTGGTCTTGTTGGCGGCTTTGGGCAGTTCCCAGATGAGATTTCTGGCTGACCGAGGGCCATTCTGGACTCTAGGCCACTTCTGGTCACCACTTTTTCGCCGATTCTCCTGGAGTTCTTAGACTTGCAGCTTCAGTGGCGGCTGCAAGGATCTGTTTCTTTGTAGATCCAAACCCTCACAACCTTGTAGATAATGAGGCAAGTGTAGCTGATGTTTAAGAGGAAGTTCATACTCCCTTTTGATCTCCGAATACCCCAAAGCCTCGCCTCCCTTGCAGGCACAGAAAAGACTGAGAGAGCAGGGTAGGAAATCAGATGATTCAGCCCGGGAAGCTTAAACCCTAAACCCTAAACCACGCAACAAGTATACTTTACTTTTTGTAGCAGACCCCAAAGATTGGCGCAGGTTCCTTCGAGCCGCGGCCTTAAACACCGGGTTCAGGAGAGGAGGCTTACAGGGCTTCCCTGTTTAGGGTTTAGGGTTTAGGGTTTAGGGTTTAGGGTTTAGGGTTTAGGGTTTAGGGTTTAGGGTTCCCCCGAATGTAGAAACAAGGGCGTTTGCAGCATGCTTTGACAGGCCTGGCGTTGTATCAGTGCGCGTAACCGGGGCAGGTGTGCGTGTGTGCATGTGCACGTGTCCGCATGCGATCTGATATTTGGGGTCACTGGGTATGTATTTGTGTTTGTCCGTTCCATGGTTGCGAATTCCTACGATGGCATGGACAGTTCTAAATCTTGACCCCCCTTACGGGTCTCCTAAATACACGCCCCTTTTGCAATTGGCACAGTACCCCAAAAGGGACCCTAGTTTGGGGAACCTTGTGAACATGCTGCTAGCACCGCCCACAATGTCTTCGTGTCCCCGTGTGCGTCGAGGCTTCTGCTTCCTTTTCGGTGGCGCGCCCGTGTCCCGACGACAGGTCATGGGACCAGGTTTTGTTTACATAATGTCTTGGACGGGGTTTTGGGTTTACAAGTCTGTGGGATGATACGGAAGGTTTTGTTTTGTAGGAGACTTGCTGAGGACGCAGGAAAGCGTACGGACCTGCCTGTCAGTACGTACGCCACGTACCTGCTACGTAACTTCAAAGCACTGTTACCAACATACCTACATGGGCTATTATACCCTATAACCTCTTAAAAAGGCCCTTCATAGCGTTGGCTGGGGATTTTAGGCCTAATAGCCCATGCTGGTAAGGGGCTACCTGGAGAACTGCGACCCAAAGTTGTGGGACTGCCGGCTTTTCAAGGTGTGTCCGTCTAAGTAAGCCTAAACCCGGAGCCCTAAACCCTAAGCCCTTTCAGCCGCCAGGAGAGCCGGCGAAAAGCCACAGACTGCTTTCCATTCCTGACGATCATCCCCGAGGAGGGTGCTCAACATCTGGGAACATCGGCCCCGGAACATGGTTTAGGGTTTAGGGTTTTAGGGTTTAGGGTTTCAGGGTTTCAGGGTTTTAGGGTTTAGGGTTTCAGGGTTTTTGGGTTTAGGGTTAAGGGTTCTAGGGTTTAGGGTTTAGGGAAACCGCAGTAGGGGTTCATGAAAAGGGCCTCTTTTTACACGATTTTCGGGCATAGGGCTTGTGAAGTGCCCTGACAGTCCTGTGCGATAGTAGAATCTAGGAGTCCCCAACCTGTTCTTTCGTAGGCTACCTGAGGCTTCTTCAGTTCTTACAAAAGAAAGAAGAAAGAAGCAACCAGGGCAAGCAGCAGCAAAGTGGAATGCAACTGGCCACTAGCGACTGGACTGAAATAAACACATAGCATCAATAAATAGCAGCAAAACAAACATAACATAAGACAGCAGCAATGATCAACAGCCAGGCTATACACAACTACGGAGGTAAGAGCGTGAGTAAATCAAATCAGGAAAACCATATATCACCAAGGTAACATGATGTGTTGATGCGTTTTGGTTCAGGACGCAATGGGACTTCTTCTCAATGCTCAGGGTGTCTTCTCTTCAGTTGCTGTGTACAGTACTCGCGTTTCGATTACAAGAGCGTTCTGGGTTCTGAGCCAGAAGCCAAGTGGAGGCCGATCATGGTGCTAGCAGTTGCGCAAAGTAGTTTTGTCCGTAGACAGCAACGAGGAAAGTGCGCCACAGGCTGGGCGACTTGCTTGCGATATCAATCCGCCGAGAATAATTGCACCGAATGGGGGTCTACACCAAAGCTGCAGGGGTAGTTCTGGTCCAGGCAACAATGCAGGGTGGGGGTGGGGTGGGGGGGGGGGGAGGGAATGGAGTAGTTGCCCCCCAGAGACAAAAGAAGAGAAACAGTTACATCCCAACCATTCGACAGAGGCTTCCCATTTATACGTTGTTTTTCGGGTAAGCGCACGAAGAAATTGCAGCCCACCCTCTTAGTCTTGGGTCAAAACAAACAAGTATGATGCCTGGCTTTGGGGTTTAGGGTTTACAGGGTGTATAGGGTTCAGATGGTTTATAGGGTTTATAGGCTTATAGAGCTTATAGAGCTTATAGGGCTTATAGGGTTTATAGGGTTTATAGGGTTTATAGGGTTTATAGGGTTTATAGGGCTTAGGGGCGAATTTGTATGGAACAGTTGGAGCACAGAGGCAATGGCGGCACCTGTCTCACCCACTGGAACAAGGCCATGCCAAAGCCAAGACATGAACGGTTTAGGGTTTAGGGTTTAGGGTTTAGGGTTTAGGGTTTAGGGTTTAGGGTAAGGTCGTCAACCTGCAGTTCCTGGGCTACTTAGCACTGTTGCAAGCGGGTGGCCGAGCATGTTTTTTTTTTGCATCGACATTCCTGAGTTTGGGTTTATAGGGTTTATGGGGTTTATAGGGTTTATAGGGATTATAGGGTTTATAGGTCTTTTTAGGGTTTTTAGGGTTAAGGGTTTAGGGGCGATGCAAAACAACGTTCTCAAGAATCAAGCCATGACGTTCACATCCAACATGCCGTTCCGGGATGCAAGCTGTCTTGCAAAACGGGGTCGGGCACATTTAACTTCAGCACGCAACTGCGATTGTGTTGTGGTCAGTCATGGGAAAACTCAAGCATGTTTGTGAATCAACGGGCAGTCAATGGGCAATACATGGCGCTGAGCGTGCGCATAGCACTGTGGTGGGTGCACAGGGCTGGCGATAGTTGTCACTTCTCGAGGCAACGTGCACGCAGGACAGATGGACGCGAGGTCGAACACCCCGAAAAGACACACGAAGCGAAGTTATCGAAGCGGGATTCTTCAAGGCAGGAGTACGACATCGATCAGACCTGGGAGGGCTCGGCGGGAGCGTGAATTGTCGATCCGCAACGCGCGGCACGCCCAGACGAGAAGGGCAAGCAAGAAGTAAATTCGCCCCAACATTCAAAAATGAGTTGCTGAAAACAAAGGAGCACTAAGACAACTGGACACCTCACTGACCCGACCTCCATCTCTAAATCTTTGCTTGTGTGACATGCGAGGACCTGCGCATAGCGCGGACAGGCTCCGGGCTTTGGTGTGCCGCAAAGTGAGGATTGAGGTTTAGGGTTTAGGGTTTAGGGTTTAGGGAAGGCCAGAGTCCTAAGCACGTGCCAGCAGAGCCCCAACAGTCCAAACTTCCCAAGTTCAAAACCTGCCGACACACCCGAAACGCCAGGCCCTGAATTGTAAACCGGCTCTCATTTCTCATCAGATGCTCCAGGTTCGATTCCCTCCGTCAGCGCAGAGGCCGCTGGGCATGCAGTTAGGTTTAGGGTTAAGGGTTAAGGGTTTAGGGTTTAGGGCTTAGGGCTTAGGGCTTAGGGCTTAGGGCTTAGGGCGCTCAGGGTTGAGGCTGGTAGGATGCTTTAGGCTGAGGGCCTTGGGGGGTTGGAGGGGGGCGCTTCTTAGGGATGAAACCAGAGTCGAGATCAGGTAGTAAATTTAGGGTTTAAGGTCTTGTCAAACAGCAACACGCGTCAGGCGGTTTTGGGGTATTGAGGGGGGGTTTAGGGATGTTCTTGGGCTTTGTGGATTTATTAGGGTTGAGGGATCTGGGAATTTAGGGTCTAGAGCTTGAGGGATTGGGGTTTAGAGATTTCCGGATTTCGGGTTTGTTTAGGGATTCAGGGTGCGGGAGGGGGGGGGGGGGTGTGTTTAGGGGTTCGGGATCTGTTAGGGATTTAGGGATTCAGGGATTTAGGGTTTTAGGGTGTATAGGCATTTAAGGATTTTAGGCATTCAATGGGGTTCAAAGGGTTGGAGCTGCTTCTGGATGGGCTGGGG
Source organism: Symbiodinium natans (assembly GCA_905221605.1). Lineage (NCBI taxonomy): Eukaryota > Dinophyceae > Suessiales > Symbiodiniaceae > Symbiodinium > Symbiodinium natans. Next base: position 348,805 of record CAJNDS010002342.1, read on the forward strand.
TCCTCCCCCTAAGGGTCCATGTACCGAAATAGGGAAGACCTTGGCCTTAGAAGTAATCCCTAGGGATTTTGGGGCCCAAGTACATAATGACAAGTTACATGGACCCTTTTGGTCCTAACCTGTACACCCCCCAAAACGAGAGACCGAGGTTACATGTTGGGAAGCCTTTTTTTTAAATGCAGGGAAGAAAGGCCCGTTGAAGGCAGCTTTGGGAAAAGCTGGGGGCTCTCACCGTTTCTCACTGCATGGACAGGTATGCTCAAAAAGCGCTCTGTAAGCCAAATGTAGCGGATAAAATATAGTCCACATCTATGCTGTCAACCAGGTTATACATAGGTGACATTGAGAGCAGCTTCCTCTGGAGGAGGGCCAAGAATACCAGAGGTTTGTTCAGTGGTTCTGGAGGCTCTTGGTTTTGGATAGAATGCTTTAGGAGTTCAAGGGCTCCGTGTGGCCCCAACGTGTAGGACGCGGGCGACGCACCGTGCAAGCCAATGCCACAGGTTCCTGCAACTGCTGGCGCAGATGCCCTGCAACTCGGACTTGGTACGCTCAGTGGTACCCTTTTCCCTTTTTTTTGGGCTAGGTTCCCTTATCAAGGAACTACCCCAACAAAGGGTGCCCTTGTTAGAATATGCTGACTGGGCTACCAAGCGGATGTGTTCAGTCAGGTGCCTGGTTTCGGCGCATACCACTGTCGAGCCCCCTAGGTCCCCATCCCGCTTTGCCACCTTATCTGTTAGGGAAAGGCATCTTTGTTCAACTTCCTCACACCGACCTGAAATCCCGAACCCCAATCCCCGAAGCCCTCATCAGCCCCAAACCCCCGTAAACCGTTTGCAAGGAACTTCCCTGCCGAAGACGCGGTGGAAGGTTCGGGTCTAGGAGGCCCCCTGGCAAGAGGGGGGGGAGGGGAAGGAGGGGCAGGGGGTGGTTGCGGTAGGCCCTGGCGGTGTTGGTTTGGTAGTACCTCTATGTTGCCTTTATTTGACTTTCTCCTTGTGTTTCATGTACCTCTGCCTTCGTTTCCTGCTGGTCGCCTTGTCGATCGCCTTCGGATTTGCCTTCAGCAGCCAGCTCATTTTCCCTAACAGCGGAGAGAGGAAACGCCTCAACCCTCTGAGGTTCCAGTCGCCCTGTCCCCGCTAAGCCTCAAACAAAACCCTGAACTAAGCTTTTTTGTATACGCTCCCACGGTTCGGCTTCCTGTGCTTTCGGTTCGCTTTTTTTTGGTGTTTTGCGGTCCCGTTCCGATTCCCTTGAGTTGCCTGCAGCTCCCAACCTTTGGACGCTGGAGGGCTCAGGCCTCTTGGCCCCCCGAGACCCTTAACCCTAAGCCCTTTTGAGCCCAGAGCCCAGACCCTAAACCCTAAACCTTAAACCCTAAACCTTAAACCCTAAACCTTAAACCCTAAACCCCGAACCCTGAACCCTGAACCCTGAACCCCACACTGACACCCTGATGGCCTTTGAGGGGTCACATCTAGGGTTTAGGGTTTAGGATTTAGGGTTTAGGGTTTAGGGCTTAAGGTTTAGGGTTTAGGGTTTAGGGTTTAGGGTTTAGGGTTTAGGGTCACCTCCTCTCAGAATTCATGCTGTGCAGGTGGAGCGACTCTCGAGCTTCAGATCACGGATGGCCCGCCCTCTGGCTGTTCTGAATTTGGGCGGCTGTCCCAGGAGGGGGGTATAGAGTATCCCTACACCCTAAACCCTAAACCCTAAACCCTAAACCCTAAACCCTAAACCCTAAACCCTAAACCCTAAACCCTAAACCCTAAACCCTAAACCCTAAACCTATCATAATTCGGACTATGGTTCGGGCCTTGCCTTAGGGTGTAGGGGTTGAGGGTCTGGGGTCTGGAGGGGGGGCGGCTTGGCAGATTTGGCGGTTTAGGGGCTTGTGTGTTGTTGGCTCGGGCTTTTGGGATGTGACCCTAAGCCCCCAACGTTGCCTCAAGCACAGATTGTTTTTGTAGGTGACCTGCGCATCGTGTACTTACGGGGCCTTGTAAACCCCTACAAGAATAGGTTTGGGGCTCTTAAGGGAAACCCAAAACCCTAAACCCTGAACACTAACCCTAAACCCTAAACCCTAAACCCTAAACCCTAAACCCTATAACCCTATAACCCTATAACCCTAAACCCTAAACCCTAAACCCTGACTCTCGAGTAGCAAGTAGAGCTCTCAGGCTGGAGGGTTTGACCGTCACAGTGGGCGAGGAGGGCGCTCGCCTGGGGCGCCACACGTCCAATACCCTCGCAGGGGCCTCAGGCTTGGGGTATAGGGTCTAGGGTTTAGGGGTTAGGGGTTAGGGGTTAGGGGCTAGGGTTAGGATGTGGGGGTTTCCGACATTCGGAGTACCTTCTTGGGGTCCTTGTTGTAAGGGAATCCTACTACTTGGGGGGTCTATCTCAGGGGTGCCTTATTTTCCTAAGCCCCGCAATGGGTTTTGGAACTAGTTATCCTGTAGTCCTAAGGAGGGGTCAGAACAGGTCCCTAAACCCTAAACCCTGAACCCTGAACCCTAAACCCTAAACCCTAAACCCTGAACCCTCAACCCTAAACCCTAAACCCTAAACATACCAAGGGCTTCTGATCCTTAGAAACCCTTGTCTTTTGTTTTGGGGCATGGTGTCTGGTTTGCCTCTGCGCAGCACGGGCCCGAAGATGGCACAGAGTGTTTGTCAAAGGTTTAGGGTTTAGGGTTTAGGGTTTAGGGTTTAGGTCACAGGCAAGTCCAAGCCGAACTCCCACACCCAAAATCCGAAACCCTAAACATCCTAGCCCTAAAGCCTCTATTTAGGGTTTTGGTTTTTGGGTTTAGGGTTTAGGGTTTGGGGTTTTTTAACCCTACCGTAACTAGACTTCAGCACACCACGGCGAACTGCGAGTATTGGCAGTCAGTCCCTCAGGGAGAAGGACCTGCTCGAAGTCATCTCTAGAAGTACCTAAAATCCTACACTGCTCCTAAACCACCATCGAAGGGCTCCAGCCGTGGTTTAGGGTTTAGGGTTCAGGGTCCTTAGTAGGGGGTACTCCAATCCCTATTCAAGAGCTGTCAGTATAAAGGGGGGAGCATCCCAGCACAGAACCCAAGCTCCCATGCTCCATGAGCTCCTTTGATGTCGCTCAAGCTGACAGGTCATTCCCGAAGCGGGAATCAGCAGATTTCATTGCGAAATCCAGCTGCTGAGCTTGAGATACCTCTTTTGTTACAGTAAACTCCAAAAAGTTGGAACATCCTTATCCCTATACCCCAAAAAGGTATACTCAAGGGTTTCCCGGCTCTCACCATCCCTAAACCGTGTTCCAACTTTCTGGAGTGTACTGGCATGGGCATGGAGGTAGGAGAGCCTTCATGCAAAAGAGCCAGCGCTAAGCCAGCCGCGAAAACCGAGAAGAGTGAGCAAAGATGGGGTATGAGGGACCACAGAGTTCGCCCAAACCCCAAACATTGTTAAAGGTTGACAAGAAAGTTAGGCAGACAGAGCTCAGAAGTTCGCGAAGCCCTTGTCCAACTGTGATCGAGAGCTGGGGCAACCAAGAGCTGACCATCCGGGGGGCTGCCGAACAAATTTAGGCGGTCTCGGAGTTAGGGTATGTTGGGGTTTGTTGGGGCTCATGAGGTTAAGGAGTTTAGGGTGTAGAGGGCTTAAGGGATTTAGGAGGTTCCCATAAGAATAGGGTAGTTCGGGGTATCCCCTTTTTGGGAAAATCTCAGATTTTTTCTCGAGAATTCGGTTTCTTTGGGATGTAGGGTTTAGGGCTCAAAAGGGCGAAGGGTTCCGCAAGCCCAGAAGCCCCGCATCTTTTTCAGCCCCAAACCAACAAATGCCATAGGCACGCCCGAGGTTCTTGGATGGAGAGTTCTGCATCAAAGATTTGGGCTCTACCACCGGGACATTCTTCTACCTCCGACCCCAGTGACGCTCGGCTGATCTAGCCCGATGCCTCTTTATCGGTAGGTGCCTGAATTCAGAATCCTGGTGCAGTTTATTGGGGTATCGGGATCCCAAGTCAACGGGGTGCTGATATCTCCGGGTAGGGAGGGGCTTCAGAGGGAGTGTTTGGGTTGACCGAACTTCAGGGTCTATAGGGTGTCGGGTTTAAACCAAGGGCTCTTGCCCTTCGGGCTTTGTGCCGAGGTTTTCGGGTCAAAAGCCGCACAGGGAGGGACGTACTGCCTCATAGCACCATAGCCACCCCAACTAAACTTCCAAACCCTCAACCCTAAACCCGAAACCCCAAACCCTAAACCCTAAACTCTAAACCCTTGTGAAAACCCTAAGCCCAATTCGATAGCAACTTCGCCCCAAAGCCTGAACTCTCACCAAGGCCAGTTCCAGATATTCCCGGGGTTGATGATCAAGCTGGGCGAGACCGAAATGCAGGCAGCACTGAAGATGTGAGCTGTGGGGTTTAGGGTTTAGGGTTAAGGGTTTAGGGTCTAGGGTCTTAGGGTTGGGGTTTAGGGTTTAGGGTCTTAGGGTTTTCGGGCTTTATAGCCAGCCCTCTATCACCCTATGCACTGCACCCCGAAGGTCCTGTCGCAGAGTCCTTCGCCTCGTGGTACGGAGCTGTCCGTGATGTTCTACGAGGGCCGCTCCGCAGAAAGAGGAAAGGGCCAAAGTTTTCGGGGTTTTTTGTTCTTTTCATTGATACAATACCCAAAAAGAGTCGTAATCAAGATAGTGTAAACCCTAAACCCTAAACCCTAAACCCTAAACCCTAAACCCTAAACCCTAAACCCTGAAGGTTCTACGAAGTTGATGCAGGGTGCCGGCTTCCGGTTTCAGGGCCTGAAGGTTTAGAGTCTCGGGGTGCGCAGTCGAGCCGCGCGAAGGCGGGTCCTTTTGTTTTGGTGTTGCCGTCGTTGTTCTTCTGTTTAGGGTCTAGGGTTTAGGGTTTAGGGTTTAGGGTTTAGGGTTTAGGGTTTACTCTTATAAACCCTAAAGCCTAAAGCAGGTGTAAGAGTTACCAGCTCATGCATAAAAATGGGCTCATTGCTGGGCTTGAAGGGGCTAACTCCAAACCCTAAACCCTAAATCCTAAACCCTAAACCCTAAACCTCAAACCTCTAAACCAACCATAAAGCAAGCAAGCCGTAAACTTGGCAGCCCCTCTGAAACTCAATGCACGCAACCCACCCATCCCAGGGCCGTTTGCTGGACACAAGGCTGGCAGGGTGCGTGACCAACCGCGCAGGTTTAGGGTTTAGGGTTTAGAGTTTAGGGTTCAGGGTTTAGAGGGTTTAGGGCCTATGTACCATAAAGGGCGGCAGAGATGTGGACTGAAATGCCCAGGTGGTTTGCAGCTTGAAAACCCTTGCTCTTTGCGTCGATCTGCCCTGTTCGCCGGAAGCCGCTGCTCACCAGGATAGCAGCATGCGACACGAGTTGCCATGTCCATGTTCATGACCGGAGAAACCTGACAGCTCTTTATCCACCCGTGTGCGCCACTGTTCTGCACCCTGGGTTTCAAAAACGGTGGATTTCAGGGGTGGGTAGGTAGCAGCAAGCCATGGCGAGCCCTGCGGGGACCCCGGTGGCCACTCCTGCAACGAAGCCCAGCGCGCCCCCCAGCGAGGAGCTTTTCGTCACGGGGCTCCCCGTGGATTGCACGGACGATCTTGTCAAACAGATCTTCAGCCAGTATGGGTCCGTCAAGGATGTGAAGGTTCTCCCAGTGGCTGCAGGCAAGAAGGCCCGTGCAGCCTTTGTGGACATGAAGTCTGTGGAGGAAGCCAAGTGGGTCGTGACACACGTGCACACCAATGTGCCGCAGGGCTTGTCGAACCCATTGGAGGTAACCTATGCCACCCCTAGGTCACAGCGGGGCGGTGGCAAGGGAAAGGGTGGGGGTGGCAAGGGCATGCCGGCAATGATGATGCAAATGATGGCGATGATGATGTCCAGCATGGGCGGGGGTAAAGGCACGGGAGCTTGGGGTGCTGGTGGTGGTGGTGGAGGAGGAGGCGGGGGCGCTGACCCCAAAAACCACGACCCAACCAAGTACAAGACGGTGCTGTGCAGGATGTTCATGGGAGAAGGCAGCTGCTTCAGGGGTGCTGACTGCACCTTTGCACACGGCATGCACGACCTCAGAGCTGGCGGCCGGGGGCAATGACCTACAAGGCAGAGGGAGTCCGAAGCCCGGTATCGAACCATTGACACGCACATGGTACCAACCTGCTCCTTGGCGTTGCGGTCGTGGGATGGAAAATGGCAGCCTCCGGGAAGTTTGCACATGCTTCCATTGACATCAGTTGCTTCATGCCAGCGTGCATTGTGGGATGTGATTTCTTTGTAGCTGGTCGTTCAGCCTGTGCATGTGGACTAGCATGGCACTTGCGCAAACGCCTTCAGCCGAAAGGCGGAAAGCCCTATATAAGGCTCAGAAGATGCGTAATTAGTGCGCCGTGCCCTTTGACTGGCCAGCACTGGCAGGTGACAGTACCCGCAGCTGGAATCACCATCGGCAGGGTGTCCGACAACACCCTGGTCCTTCTGCAAGATGGTCTCGTGGTTGAAAGTTCGGGCGCTTTGGGCTTCAGGAGACACCGCTGCTCAGGACAGGTGTAGCTTATAGCGACTTACTAGTGGCCGGCCTCTGAAATGCTCCTTGTCGCTTGTAGCTTATGGGTTCTGTTGCAAAGAACTAGGGCAAGACAGCCCACAATCTATCCACGTGGGCCCACGTTACTCTGTAGCCTCCGATGCCAAGGAACTGTATCAGCTCATCATGCCATGCTCTTCCACGAGAACAGCAACTTCTTCATCCAGGCGTCTTGGAGTGCTGTGGCCGTGCCTCAGCCTACGGGAACTGGGGTCTGGGGATGCTTAGGGTGTAGGGAGGGTGTAGGTAGGGTTTAGGGTTTAGGGTTTGGGGTTTAGGGTTTAGGTTTTAGGTTTTAAGGTTCGTGGATGCCTAGAAGTATCAGGCTTGACATGCCTACACAATTTGCCATCGTGCGGCTCGTGGACATCTGAGTGCCATTGCCCACTCGACCACCCCCACATGGCAGATGGATGCCTTTACGGGGTTTTCTCTGATTTTTTTTTTTCGGGGGGGGGGGGGGGGGGGGATGGATCCTGTTTTTGATCTTAAGTTTGAATAGCTCCCCACATGGTTGCACACAGGAGGATATGGGTGGGTAGGTCCATATGCCAATCCGCTTTCAAGTCTACACTCTTGTATCCCTCGACCCTTTAACCCGAGATATTTTCCCCGCCTAGACCCTGAAGGACCTGGGCAGCTGCAATGGCACCTGTGTACGACTGAGTGAAGAGCGAATCAGCAGCGACTGGCACCCCATCATGGATGGGGACGTGCCCGACTTAGCTGGGATTTGGCGTGCAAGTTCGCCGCTAAAGCATCCTAGCCCTAAACCGCACACCCTGGACTTGTTTATGATCGGGAATGAGGGAAGTTCGGCAGTCACAGGGCTTTCTACTCTTAAAACCGTCGGTTTAGGTCATACCTCCGGCTTGACTTGCCTCCGCCGTTTCAGCCACCCTAATGCCATTTGGTGTGTTGTACTTCATCTTGGTAGCAAGGTCGTGCCGAAACCCTCTCATAAAAAGTCAATCGCTTCACTTATTCCAGATTGGTCTTTCTTGAATGTAGGCCTTCCATCGCAGTGACTTCTTTCGGCTTGATGTGGATCAAACTCCGGATGCTCGTGCGGCTACGTGAGGATAGTGAGTAAAAAGGAAACCCTACAGTAAACCTAAATCCAATTATGTTCTGAGGTTAGCTGGAATCTGGAGCATGCGGTACCTTCAGTGGGGGAGTTGAGAGTTTAGAGATGTGTCTGAAAATGTGTTTCAGGAACAAGAACATGAACATGCGAATTCATACTTCAGGATTGAATGTGAAATTCGTGAGTAATGTTTAGGTCTTTGTTTTGCGGCACATGCAATCTCTGGGTTTGGATCCATTAGCCAGATGTATTCATCCTCTTTGCCACACCCCTAAACCCTAAACCCTAAACCCACTGATGTTCTTTAACCTCAAATCATGAAATGCCACACAATATCCTACCGGCTTCTGCTGTATCATATCTGCTGGCCACTCGTTCAATCAGTCTTTACCCTAAACCCTAAACCCCAAGGCCGAGCAACACTGACTGCTATCAACTGCGCAAAAAAAGCAGAGCAACATGTCAGGCACACGTTGTCCTATTCAAGGCGCTGTAAACAATCTCCCGCCCGAAAACCTTTCCTCACTCCACCCTAACCCCAAACCCTTAACCCCAAGCCCTAAACCCTAAGCCCTAAACCCTAAACCCTAAACAAACTCAGGTGCTGGGAGCTGGCTGTACAAAGATCCGATGCAAAGTCCGACATCCGTGAAAAGACGTGCTAATTTGTGGGGGGATAGGGGTCGGAATTTGGGATGTTCCCCTCTTTACTAACAGTCCCTAATAGGGATTATAGTACCCCCTATTATAGACCCTATTCAGGACGGTTAGTATAATAGTCGGAATAGTTACCTATCGTGTTCCCCCACTGTCTTGTACGAAAATAAGGAACCCTGATATAGACCCCAAAGTAGTAGGATCCCCTTATAAACAGGACCCCAAAAAGGGTGCCCCCATTTCATAAACCCCCTTATGGTCCCTTCCCTTATAATATACATGTAAATATATATATATATACTTAGACTATAGTAAAGCCCCCCCCCCCCCCCAGAA